>CM053769.1:628666524-628688308 GCA_028658325.1 Potorous gilbertii | reverse complement strand
CATTTATTCCACTACTAATATCCTCCATTCAATCCTCCTTTTAAATGAAATTATAAACTATGATACAATTGGAAAATTAGAAAGAACATTATGGAACAACTTGCTAGTAACTAGCTCTCATGAGTGTGTTTAATCTGAAAGGTAGGTTGACTTAAGTCTTATACATATTTCCTGAGGCTAAGATGCAAAAGAGAAAAGAGATTTATGGGGGAATCCTTAGTAATTATGTTAAGTCTGAGGTGGACATGAATGTGATAGGGGAGCTTGGACAGACATGAAAAGTAGGTAACAAGATAGTTGCCATCATAAAGGCTTCAGGCTAACTGAATTCAAGACTCAACTTGACAAATTATCTGGGCATTGATTCTACCAAAAATTGTTTCTAAAAACAAAAGTTTAAGTTAGGAGACCCCAAGATTGGGTAATTAGCATGGCAGTAGCAAGGGTTTTCTTTCAAAAATTGAACCAGGTAAATAGAACCTTAACAAATGTGAAAGTGTTTTGAAAAAGAACACTTAATTTAATAACATTGCAAAATATTGAATATTAAATCAAAGCAAACATGTTGACTGATTTTAAATTGAATGTTGTGATTTTTCTCTTTCATTTGAAATCCCAATTTTGCATAAAAAAAGAAAAATTATAATTTTCTTACTGATAAATATTGGAAATGGAGACAATACAGGATCTTTTGGGCTGCAAATGAAAATAAGAGGGAAAAAATATAATTCTGATATTTTTTCTTCCTGGGAAAGGGAAAACCTCACAACTAATAAAAAGAAAATCCATGAGAGTCACAGGTGCTTTCATTACACTCATATCAAAATATCTTTCATCATATCAGAAGGAAAAGATAACGTTTATGTTAAAGTTTGTTATTGAGGCCCTGCCAGAATAATCTCATTCTCTGGTTATTTAGTAACTTCCTGATAGATCTGACTATGACCTTAGAACATCAATTTTTCTTCCTCTGTTTGACAAAGATAAAGCTATTTAATAACCATTAAGTGTTTCAGGGGATTCTTTTAAATATAGTAGTGTCCATCTATGGGTCTGGGGTAAAGCTGAAAGGGAAAAGACTTTTCTAATCAATGTATAGCATGATTCCAAATATAGAGCAATTAATAAGCCTTCATATCAAGCACTAAGCTAGGGATATAAAGGGATATGAAGGCAAAAAGGAAATAGTCCTTGGCTGCCCTTAAGGAGTTTCCATTCTATACAGGAAGACAACATATACATAAATTAGTACATACAAAATAAATATGACACATTTCAGGGATGGGGAGTGCTAACTGCCAAGGATGAGATCAAGAAAGACTTCATGGGGGTGGACTCAAGATGGCAGAGTAGAAGCGGGGACCTGCTTGAGGTCTACCCGCAAGCCCCTCAAAAAAAAAAAACCTGTAAAAAATTACTCTAAACAAATTCTAGAGCAGCATAAATCACAAAATAATAGAGGGAATCAAATTTCCAGCCCAAAACAATCTGGAAACACTGGTCTGGGAGCACAACACAGTTCAGCATAGGCCACTCTGACAGAGCTGGAGCAGGCCTCAGGGGACTGAATTGCTCCTGGCCATGGTGATTTCCAGACTTCTCAACCCACAATGCCAAAGACAGGTCATTGGGAAAGCTCTTTTACCTGGTTGAGAAGAGAGTGTGGTCCAGTCCCAGCTCCAGACCAACCCTAGCCCCAGGAGGGGAGCAGCCATTGATGAAGTCAAAGCAACTACTGCTTCTGGAGCACTCCACTTAAAAAAGAGCCCTAAGGTCAAGTAATTGGCTAGGAAAATGAATAAAGGAGGGGATAAAATAGACTATAGATTCTTACTTCCTTGGTGAAGAGGTATTTTCTTATGTCATCTGTGACAAGGAAGATCAAAACATATAACCAGAAGAAAACAACAAAGTCAAAGTTCCTGCATCCAAAGCCTCCAAGAAAAATATGAATTGATCTCAGGTCAGAGAAGAGCTCACAAAGGATTTTGAAAATCAAGTAAGAGAAGTAGAAAAAAAATGGGAAGAGAAATGGAAGTGATGCAAGAAAGTCATGAAAAATGAGATCCAAAAAAAAAAATGCTGAAGAAAATAACACCTTTAAAATTAGACTAGCCTAAATGGCAAAAGAAGTCTAAAAAGCCAATAAAGAGAAGAATGCCTTAAAAAGCAGAATGGATCAAATGCAAAAAGAGATCCAAAAACTTCACTAAAGAAAATAATTCCTTAAAAATTAGAATGGAGCAAATGGAAGCTAATGACTTTATGAGAAATCAAGAAATTATAAAAAAAAACCAAAAGAATGAAAAAATGGAAGACAATGTGAAATAGTCTCAATGGAAAAACAACTGACCTAGAAAATGGACCCAGGAGAGATTATTTTAAAATTATTGGACTACCTGAAAAAATCATAGTCAAAAAAAAGAGTCTAGACATGATCTTTCAAGAAATTATCAAGAAAAATTGCCCGGATATTCTTGAACCAGAGGGTAAAATAGAAATAGAAAGAATTCACTGATCACCTCCTGAAAGAGATACCAAAATGAAAACTCCTAGGAATATAGTAGCCAAATTCCAGAGTTTCCAGGTCAAGAAGAAAATATTATAAGCAGTCAGAAAGAAACAATTCAAGTATTGTGGAAACATAATCAGAATAACACAAGATTTAGCAGCTTCTACACCAAGGGATTGAAGGGTTTAGAACCTGATATTCCAGAGATCAAAGGAGGTAGGATTAAAACCAAAAATCACCTCTCTAGAAAAACTAAGTATAATACTTCAGGAAGGGAAATGGAATTTCAATGAAATAGAGGACTTTCAAGCATTCTTGTTGAAAACACCAAAGTTGAAAATTTGATTTTCAAATACAAGAATCAAGAGAAGTATGAAAAGGTAAACAGGAAAGAGAAACCATAAGGGACCTATTAAAGTTGAACTGTTTACATTCCTACTCGGAAAGATGATATTTGTAATGCTTGAAATCTTTCTCAGGATCAGGGGTAGTTGGAGAGAATTTGTATGTGTGTGTGTGTATGTGCATATGTGTGTAGATATGTATGTATGTCTATGTGTGTATGTAGTACAGAGAGATCTAGAAAGACAGAAGACACAGAATGAGCTGAATATGAAAGGATGATACCTAAAAAATAAAATTAAGGGTTGAGAGGAATGTACTGGGAGAAAGAGAAAGGGAGAGGTAGACTGTAATAAATCATCTCACATAAAAGAGGCAAGAAAGAGATTTTACAATGGAGGGAAACAGGGGGAAGGTGAGAGTGAATAAGTAAGCCTTACTTTCATTGTATTTGGCTTCAGGAGGGAATAACATACATGCTCAATTAGGTGTGGAAGTTTATCTTACTCTGCAGGAAAGTAGGGGGGAAGGAGATAAAAAGGGTGGAAATAGAAGAGATGGCAGATTGAGAGAAGCAGTAATTGGAAGTAAACACTTCTGTAGAGGGACAGTCAAAGAAGAGAATAGAATAAAAGGAGAGTGGGACAGGATGGAGGGAAATATAGTTAGTTTTTCACAACATGACTGTTACGGAAGTGTTTTGCATGACTGCCCATGTATATCCTATATCAAATTGCTTGCCTTCTCAATGGGAGGGGGAGGGGTTGAGAGAAGAGAAAAAATGTGGAACTCAAAACCTTAAAAATGAATATTAAAAAAATTTTTTACATGCAGCTAGAAAATAAGATACATAGGCAATGAGGTATAGAAATCTACCTTGCCCTACAGGAAAATAAAAGGAAAGGGGAAGCGGGGGGGGGGGTGATAGAAGGGAGGGCAGATTGAAGGAAAGAGTAATTAGAATACATGCTGTCCTGGGGTAGGGAGAGGGGGAAGAAGAGGAGAAAATTTGAAATTCAAAATTTTGTGGAAGTGAATGTTGAAAACTGAAAATAAATAAATTTAATTACAAACTAAGAAAAACAAAGAAAAACTTCATGTAGGAGGTAGCATTCGTTGTTGTTACTGTTGTTTGTCCTTTGTTTCTAGAAGAGCATCAATGAAATTATGAATGTGATGTCTTTAATTTCCAGTGAATTGGGCTTAAGTGAGACAGAAGTATGCAAAGTCATCAGCCTCCCTCTCTCCTCCAGAGTTGGAGCAGAATCTTGAAGGAAATAAAGGATTTTCAGAAGGAATGATATCTATAAAAAATAAATAAAATTAAGGGGTGAGAGAAGAATATATTAGGAAGAGAAAGGGAGAAATGGAATGGGACAAACTATTACGCATAAAAGAGATAAGAAAAGTCTTTTTCAATGAAGGAGAAAAGGGAGGAGGTGAGAGGGGAAAAGTGAAGCTTATTGTTGTCACATATGGCCAAAGGAGGAAATAACACGCTCACTCAATTTGGTATGAAAGTATAACTTACACTACAGGAAAGTACGGGAAAAGGGGACAAGTGGGGTGAGAGGGATGATAGAAGGGAGGACAAATGGGAGAAGGGAGTTATTAGAAGTAAACACTTTGGGGAAGGGACAAGGTCAAATGAGAGAATAGAATAAATGGGGGACAGGGTAGGATGGAGAGAAATATAGTCTTACACAAACATGGCTATTATGGAAGTCCTGGGCAAAATGACACATATATAGCCTGTACTGAATTGCTTACCTTCTCAGTGGGGATTGATGGGGAGGGAGGAAGGGAGAGAAGGTGGAATTCAAAGTATTAGAAACAAATGTTGAGAATTGTTATTGCATATAACTGAGAAATAAGACATACAGGTAATGGAGTATAGAAATCTATCTTGCCCTTCAAGAAAAGAGAGAAGATGGGGATAAGGCAAGGGTGGGGTGCAATGGAAGGGAGCACACATTGAGGGAAGCAGTAATCAGAATGCAAAGTGTTATGGGGTAGAGGCGGGGAAGAGATGGTGAGAAAAATTGGAACTCAAAATTTTGTGGAATGTCAAAATCTAAAAATAAATAAATGAAACTATTAAAAGAAAGAAATAAAGGATTCCAAGAAGCAATGGGATGAGATGGGAATACATTACAGATGTGTGAGGTAGCCACTTCAAAGCCATGGAGATGGGAGGAGTACTATGTGTATACCACAGCAAGAAGGACATATTGAGTGGACCATAGAATGAAGGAAGAAGAGTAATGTATGATAAAGTTTGGAACCAGGCTATGAAGAGAGTTTTAAAAGTCAAAAAGAGGTTATATTTGATCCTAAAAGTAATTGGGTGCCTCTAGAGCTTATTGAGTAGGAAAGAGACAAGGTCAGACCTGCATTTCAGAAAAATCACTTTGATAGCTGCATGGAGGATCACTTGGACAGAGGAAAGAGTTGAGTCAGGAAGACCAATTAAAGGCTACAGCCGCAGTTCAGACTAAAAGTTTGGTGACTAGGGGAATAGAAAAAAAAGAGATGTATGGGAGAGATGTTGTAGAGTAGAACAATAAGATTTGAAAATTGATTATACATGTTTAGTGAGAGAGAGTGAAAAATCCAGTTTTAAACCAAGCTTGAAAACCTGGGTGACTGCAAAGATGCTAGCTCCCTCAGAAGATTCAAAAGATGGATAGGTGTGTGGGGGGAGAAATTAGATTTATACATGTTCATCAGATGTCTGTAAAACATTCACTTGAAATATTCAATAAGCAGTTAGAGATATAAAATTTGAATCAGGAAAGACAATAGTTCTTGATTTAGAGATTTGGGAGTTTTCTGCCCAGAAATGTTGATTATATTCATGGAAACTGATAATGTCACTATGTGAGAGATTATAGAAAGAAAAGAAAAGATGACTCAGGACAAAGACCTTGGGGCACATCTACAGTTAGGGAGTGTGATGTGGATCCACCAAAGAAGTCTGAGGAAGAGTCAGACAGATAGGAGGAGGACTAGGAAAGAGCATTGTCTCATGAAAACCAGAAGAGCAAGAACATGACTATGCATCATTCTCTGGCTCTTTCTGTAGCCATGACTATATGTATCAGGGCTTAGCCTAGCTTCCTTGGATCTGCTTTATGACCAAGTATGTGTATCTAGTTTTCCTCCTCCAAAAGAGTAAAGAAGACTTTTTGCCTATAACCTTTGTCAGCTCTTCATTTTTGGTTTTATTTTATTTTTTAGAGTTGACAGTTGGGGGTAATAAACTCTGTGGCTCTTTGGTCATTTGTTTTTAGAGTTTGACAGGTTGTAAAGTTTCCTATAGCTCTGCTCAACAGTAAAAGAGGAGGCAGATGATAAGAGTGCTCCAGAGTTGGAGTTTAGAAAAGAGTGAATATTAACAGGACAAAGGAAAAGAGATTTGAGAGTAGAAGACAGTATAACCTAAATAGTTAGAGAATAAGATAACACATTATCTAAAAGAGAAGTTCACCTACTCATCTGGGATCAACAGAGGTCCCTGATAATAAGAATTTTTTGTCTAAAAAATATTCAACAATATTGAGGTGTATTAATGTTCAGTGTAGCCAAATCAACCCAATATTTTCATATGTGTTAAAAATTAAATTAGTTTCCTAGCCAATTGCCAGACAGTTGTGAAGATGGTTGAAAATTCCATGCTACATCCAGTCTTATGTGTGCAACTGTTGAAGACCTCCACTGCTTAGAAATACACAATAAGGGTGTCCATCTCTCTTTGGGAAAAATAAAAGGTTATTCTGTTCTTCATTTAGTGATGAGAATGTGACTGCATTGTTCTGTATACAATGTTGTTCTCATGAATAAGTAGGATATGGAATGTGTCTATACACTTTGGTTTGAGGTATGGGTGGGGTGCTAGGAACCCTGTTCCAAGCATGTTCATCTGATACCCTCCTTTTTAAGTTTCATCCCCATACTACTTCCACTGGAACTGCAATATCTACGTGAAGAAGGAGCCCTTCTCCTTCCTAGATTCATTCCAACCTGGTTTAACCACATTTTAGAACAATTCACTCATTCCATTGAAACTTACTCTCAATTTACAAAAAGCTCCCTTCCATCCTTGAACTTTCCAACCATGATTTCTTCCATTACCTTCCTTGAACTGAAACCCAAAGACTGAATACATTCATCACTTAACAAAAAAGTGTTTATTATGTGCCTACCATGTAGCAGGCACTGTGCTAAGTACTGGAAACACAAAAAGGAGCTATACACAGAATAAATAGGAAATAATTAATGGAGGGAAGGTACTAGAATTAAAAAGAGTTGGGGAAGGCTTCCTATAAAAAGTGAAATTTTAGCTGGGACTTAAAGAAAGACAGGGAGGTCAGTAGTCAGTGAAGGGGGGAGAGTGTTCGGTGCTCCAGCAAGAGAGAATAGTTTGAGCCAAGGGCTGAGTATCTTATTTGTGGAACAGCCAGTGGCTGGTGTCACTGTATTGAAGAGTATATGTTGGAGAATGAGTTGTAAGTGGACTAGAAAGGTAGGAGGGGGCTAACCTATGAAAGTCCTTAAAGGTCAAAGTGAGCATTTTTTTTTTTTTGCTTCTGCAGGCAAAAGGAAGCCACTGGAGTGTACTGAGTGTGTGAAAAGGATGGTGTTGGGGACATGATTGGACCTGAATTTTAGGAAGGTCACTTTACTAGCTCAATGGAAGATGGATTAGCGTGGGAAAAGACTTGAGGCTGACAGACCCACCAACAGGCTATTGCAATAGTCAAGGCTTGAAGGGATAAGGGTTTGCACTCCAGTGGAGTCAGAGGAGAAAAGGGGGTATATTTGTGAGATGCTGCAAAGGCAAAATAGGATTCCTCTCTATAAATGACCCACTCTTTCATTCCCCCAACTCATAGGCCCCTAAAGGAAGCATTGCCATTCTTTTCACTCTCTATTGCCTCATTCAGATCATTCCTCTACCACCATCAATCCTTTTATTCCTTTTAAAGTGGATTTCATGCAGAAGTCAGAATGGGTAATGTAAAAAGTTTTGATTCCATGAAGAATGAAGAAAATAGAGAGGGACTAGGTAAGGAATGGGAGTCATGAAGTAGAGAATAATGTCTAGAGCAATCAGAAAGAGAGAATGAAGAGAATGAAGGAAATCTTCTCTTAAGGGGAGCACAAAAAATGAAATAGGACTAATTGAAGAGGAAGAGGGAATCTACTTGATGGACAGGAAAAATTAAACAACCAGATAAAAGTAGAAAAGAATCTAACTAGAAATTAATTCCATGATATCCATTTATGGCGACCCCTTCCCATCCTTGCTGTCATCATCTAATGACCCTCAAGTCACTCTCCAAAAATCGTCAATGACTTGTAGTCTTAATCTATAACTCATGCCCTAGGGAAATAAATTATTATGAAATATGTATTTGTATTCATGTTGATTAACAACCCTCTAACAACCTTACTGCACAATTCATCAAATGTCCCATCTCCAAATTTCTTCCCCTTGTCCACCTCACACCTTTTCAGGGAATTATACACCTGGGAATTTGAAATTCCAATCTTTGACTATACCCTCCACTACCCTGTCACTTCTCTCATTCTCTCAACACTAAATCTACTCTTTGCCCTTATAATGACCTTTGGTCCCTTGGCTCAGCTTTTTTCCCCAATTGATCTCTCCTCAGTTTTCATGGATTTTAATACATAGCCTTGACCTCTGAGCTCCACTTTAATATTTTATTAGCTATTGCCATAAAATCACCTGTACCCTATCTTGACCCTCCGCCAATCCCAGCTGATTAATCTTTATCTTGGTAATCCCCACCATTCATTTCTCAGTCTTTATTTTCCAGATGCTAAGCACTGCTATAGGAAATGAAGTCAACCTAACATCACACACTACATTATTAGTATATGCTATATTATATCATTGGGACCCTTATTTTGTTTGGATCATCTGTCATTTCCATGCACTTCTCTTTCTTCCCACCATCAATAAGATAATACAAGCCTTCATTAACATCCACTTGGATTTAGTTCAAAAGCTTTCCAACAGGTTTTTCCCACTTCCACTCTCTTTCTGCTCCTATCTACCCTCCATATTCATCTTCTTTAAGAATATATATGATCTAAATAAAATAAAAAATTTTTAAAAAAAGAATATATATGATCAAAACCCACCTCTGCTCAAAAATATTCTGGTGCTCCTTATTGTCCACCAAGCAAAAAATGAATTCTTGCCAGGCATTTAAACTCTCCATGTTTTAAAGCTATTTATTCCACCTTTCTAATGTTACTTAATTTTATTCTCTTTCCATATACTCTATGATCTGAAATGTGAATACCGGTGGGGTTGTTCTTTTTCCCATACATGTCCTATATTTTCTCTCAAATTTATCCTTTCATTATATTACTTGTACTTAGTTATGCATGTTGTTTTCTGAGCTCCTTCACAGCATGCACAGTCTTTTGTCTTTCTTTGTACCCCCAGTACTCAGTTCAGTGTCTGACACATAGTAGGTTTTCTCTCTCTGCCTCTGTCTCTCTCTCTGCCCACCTCCCCTACAAACACCCTTATTATGGTGAAATAAATTGTGAAATTTGTATCTATTCTTTAATACCCAAACCGGGGCAGCTAGATGGTGCAATGGATAGAGCACCAGTGCAGGAGTCAGGAGGACCTGAGTACAAATCTCACCTCAGACACTCGACACTCCTTAACTGCGTGACCTTGGGCAAGTCACTTAACCCCAATTGCCTCATCCTGGGTCATCTCTAGTCATCCTGATGAGTATTTGGTCACTGGATTCAGATGACTCTGGAGGAGAAGTGAGGCTGGTGACCTGCACAGCCCTCCCTCATGTGAAACAAAGTCAAGTGCAAGTCATGTCATTTCTCCGATGGCATGGTCTTCTTCAGCAACAAAGGACGAGCACACGCCTCACCCAACCCAAATGTTACCTCCTCTATAACACTTCTAGGATACCACATAGTTTTGTATTGTCATGCTATATGCTATAGTCATCTATATGAATCTAATCCCTGCAAGAAACTGCAAGCACCATAAGGGGAAACCATTTACAGTTGTTTAAATGAAAATAATTTGAGAAAGATAACACCTCAAGGTTTATAAATAGGTTCTTTAGGTTCTTTCCCAGAAAGCAGGTTTTACGTAGTCACTTAAAGAACATGGAAACATTAGGGTGATTCCCAAGGGAAACATGAATTCCCTCACTAATCCATGGCCCACTCATTGTGTGTAATGAATGACCTAATTTGATAATCTAGTTCTGTGATTCTAATGGTGCAATGGATAGGGTGGTGAGCTCAGTGAGGGAGACTCAAACCCTGCCTCAGATGCCTGCCAGCTATGTGATGGTGGGCATGTCCTTTAACTTCTTAGCTTCAGTTTTCTCATCTATAAAATGAATATCACCTACTTCCCAGGATTGTTGTGAGGACAAAGTGAGATATAGGTTAAAGTGCCTTGCCAACAACTTTAAAGCACTATATGAATACCAGCTACCTAGTTAGCAGTATCAGTAATAGCAGTAGCTGCTAGTGGGTGCAGTAGACCTATAAGTAAGAAGACTGGGGCTCAGGCACATACATAGCTGTGTGATCCTGAGGAAGTCATTTAACCTCTGCCTCAGTTTCCTCAACTGTAAAATGGGGATAATAGTAGTACCTGGGGGCCAAAGTGGGTTAGAAGGATTAAATGAAATATTGATAAAGTGCTTTACATAGTCCCTGGAACATAGTAAGTACCTAAAAACACTTTTTCTTTTTCACTCTCCCTCCAGCAGCAGCAGCAGCAATAATAGTAGTGGTAGTGTGGTAGTAGTAGTGTGTGTGTTTGTCCTTCATTGCCAAAGAAGACCATGACATCAGAGAAATAATGACATGACTTGCACTTGACTTTGTTTGGAGTGAGGGAGGGCTGTGCAGGTCACCAGCCTCACTTATCCTCCAGAGCCATCTGAATCCAGTGGCCAGATATTCATCAGGATGACTGGAGATGACCCAGGATGAGGCAATTAGGGTTAAGTGACTTGCCCAAGGACACACAGCTAGTGAGTGTCAAGTGTCTGAGGTGAGATTTGAACTCAGATCCTCCTCACTCCTGCACTGATGCTCTATCCACTGCACCACCTAGCTGCCCCTGGTAGTAGTAGTACTTGCCTAGAAAAGAGAAAATAGAGTGGAGAAAAGATGTAGAAAGGGCAGGTTGGGAATACCAAAGATTAATTTTACTACAGTTTGGCCTAAGAATGACCCTACAAAGATCTTTTTTTTTCTTTTAAAGCAAGAAAAATTTTATATATGCTTGGAAATTTATTTAACTTCATTTTATTTTTTATTACTTACTATGGAATACAGTTCTTTTGCCCTCCAAATATATGATAGCATTCTGACATGCTTGGGCAGAAGTTACTCCAATTAAGAATGTCTAAGAAAAAACTCTACTCCCAAGGAAAATACTATTTTAGGGACAAAATGTGGGAAATTAAAATAGTTCTAGGGTGACCTGAAATTGGGATAGAATTTTTGTATGCTTGTTTACCTAATGATAAATGAAAGAAGGTGAAATGGCACCTGGTTCATTCCATTGATTGGTCGGGGGAGAGGGTGACTCGATAAAAAATGTGAACAAGTTCCTCCTAGGGGCCTTATCTCCCTCCTTCATCCCTTACCGTTCTTCAACCAGTGACTGTGATTTCATGTGGCTGAGATCCCTTGTAAAAGGAATTATATGAATCACTAACACCTTTGCTGAATTACTTAGAAATATTTGCATTTCGAAGGATTCATCAAGGAATAAATTTATAGTAGTAGAGCAGCAGATATTAAGATACCTGGGCATCAGGGATATCTGAGGACCACACTCTGAATATATTGAGCTAAGTGGCTTCTGAGTCTTGCTGAAAGAATATGAGTCAATATGAGGAGACACTGATAAGTTTAGAGTATCTAGTGGAGGCCAACTCACACAGAGGTCTTAAGTTCATAGACAATGGGGATCCATTGAAGGAATTGGAATCATTTAACCTACAGGAATTTAAGGGGACACCCAATAACAATCTTCAAATATTAAAAGGAATGAATATCAGCTGAGAAAGGAAGGAAGACTGAAAGACTCCTTGTCAAGAATGCTGTAGATCAGATTTTTGTTCTGTTCCTATGGTATGGATTGAAGGAGAAAGTCTTTGGAGTCCTTTCCAACTCAGATTCCTTGAAGTCATGTTTTAATCCACACACTAAGTGTCAGGGCATCATTAACCACAGAATATTAACTCTATAAGGACAAATGCAGAAATGGCTAAAGAGGGATCCATATGGAATGGACTGAAGCCAAAGCCATGCCTTCAAATAAGAATTTTCTTTAAAGGCAAAAATTATTTGTAAAAGTCAGGACCAAAAGAGAAAAAGAAAGTAAAAGCATTTGAGCCTTGAAAGGAGATTTCTCATTGAGGAAACTCACCTTAAGAACATAATCCTATGGAGGTTAATTTCTATGCCCTTTTATTAACGACTCACAACTCTAGTGATTAATAGTTTACAAAATGTTTTCCTCACAACAACCCTGTGAGGTAGGTTTAATTTCATGCCATTATTCCCAAAACCTCAAGTATAAGTGTCCAACAGCCCCTTAGATTTTGAGACAAAAACAAAAAGTCTTCAGATTCTAAAATGTGGATGTTCTCCTTTCAACTCATAGAGGCCTTAGAAAAGAATGCTAGCAACAGTTACATTCACTTTTGCTAGCAAAATTGAAAAGTTAATATATTTTCATCAGAAAAAAAGGAAAAAACCCTATATGGTCCACAATATTTATTATGGTAAATTGCATGGTGGCAAAATATTATGATGGCAAAGAACTGGAAATTGCGGGGAGGCCCATTAATTGGGGAATGACTGAACAAGTTGTGGTTTATGAATATGATGAAATACTACTATGCTGTAAGAAATGATGAGCTGGTTGTTTTTAGAAAAACATGGGAAGACTTGTATGAAATAACGAAAAGCAAAGTGAGAAGAAAGAAAATAATTATATACAGTAAAAAATAGAACTAATATTGTTTGAAGAATAATTGTGAACAACCAGGTTATTCTGAGTATTTTAGATGCTTAGATCACCTATAAAAGACTTATGAAGGAAGATATTATCCACCTCCAGAGAAAGAACTGATAAATAGAAGGATGTAAAGGATGGTTTTACATATGTTTATAAATCTGTGTCAAATAGTGGCCTTCCCTAGTATGGGGGTGTGGAGGGAAAAAATTCAGAACTTAAAATGTAACAATATATAAACAGAAAAAAAGGAAAAAATTCATTTTGCTAGCAGAAGTGAAAAATTAATATGCTGTTTTATAATGACTTCTAAGACAGGGAAATAAATTAAATTTTACAATCTTAATTTTAGCACTTATACTTAATACTCTCTTCTATTGTCCCAAAACATATGGATTAAATCCAAGGGAATTTTAAATGTAGCTATAACCCAGTCCTGCTTTCTAAAAATGGGCTGAGAAACATGAACTTGTTTGGTGCAAAATCCAAGGAAAAGAGAGGTGTGCACATGACTTTCTAGCTCACCAGGACTAAGAGTTTTGGAAAGATGAAATTTACTATGTTTTACTATTGGTGTTTATAGAATTTTAAGAAATTAAAGAGTGGGAGTGGGAAGTAGGGAATGGTTCTTATTTCATCTGGGTACCTTCTTGATTCAGGCTGCTGCATTTTTCTACCTTAGTTACTTCTAAAAAAGCATGTAAGACAAGGTTGTAATCACTACCTCTCTAGGAGGGAGGAAATAATTTAAAAGAGCGTGTGCTACTATAGAAATTACTTTAAAGTTGCTAGTAGGAAATCTTACTAAATGGATTAGACAAAAGAAATGAAAAAGAATGACTGGGAAAACTTCAATAAGATAAAATGGAGTTCTGACTCCAATTAAAAAAATAACCAGCTTGTACTATATATATCTTAACTTGAAACCCGTATCTCATCATTGTAGCCTATAGATTTTATATACTTTTATGTCTTCATCCAGAAAGAACAATTTGTTCCAAATTGCAGGATCCTTTTGACCCCTGAAAGGACAGACAGCAGGCTAGGTAGACAGCAATGTACATTCTCTATATTCCCTAAGATTAAAAAAAAATGTTTTAAAGAATTTGCATAATATTCAGACTTCAGTGTGTTGGTGTGGGTGGTTCTGGCTCAATGTTAAGCTCTATTCTTGGGGTTGTTTTTTATTGGTGATGGTGGGGTTTTTTCTTCAGAGGCCAACACTAACGGCACTAACACACCAAGGCAATTTGGGAATTGTTCACTGCTAGGTATAGCATTGGGACTTTCCAAGTTTATTGTTGTTTGTTTTCTGAGATGGAAAGGCACTGTTTCAGCCCGTCTAGGACAAAGGATTCTTTCAACAAAACTTCACATTCTTATTCTCTCCATATCATCCTTCAGTTGCATTTCTCACCACCAAGAATTGGACTACCTTTAAAAATAAAATATTAGTCTGCAGACCTGTTTTCATAATTACAGTCCTCATAAACTTTCCACTTGGAATAACTTTACCCTACTAAACTTGGAACTCTTTGAGGACAGGAACTGTTTCTGGTTTTCTTAAAATTCTCTAAACAATGTAGCATGTGATCATAACTTGCAGCCTGTTTAGAATTTTTATTTAAAGTTGGAGAACTCCACTTCAAGTATATTTCATGTATTATGGGAAAAACTGGTAAATTTGGGGAGAATAACTTTTTTATTGTTTTTTAAGTGGAATATACTGAACTGTGAATATATCTGATGCCTGGAACCTGACCAAGTGTCGTTTATAACCTGTGCACCATTACAGGAAGCAAACTTGCAAATGAATCTCCTATCTTGGATACCTTCCCTCCCCCTCTTTTGTATTCAAATTGTTGTAGCATTAAGAGATTAATTACTACCTGGATTCATTTTCTGAGTACTTCAAATTTTCTTTAATTTGAGCCTAAAAAAAAAAAGACAAACCACCTTATCAAGGTCACAGAGGGAGTATTCTCTGAATTCAGCAAAGCTGATCCACAATGCTTCATCAACATTTTCGTTTGTCAGTTTTGCAAGTCAGTCCTCTTAGAAGGGGGGAGGGGGCGCAGATAGGCACATAGCATAGGACATACTAACTTAAAAAAATGAAAAATGCTTGAAAAGTGAACTTGCTCTGGACACAAAAGATATGCTGGAGAAGAAATATGTTAGTTTCATCTATACTGCCCTTATCTACCAATAAAGTAATTTTGATAGGTAGTTCTATTTCCTCTGTGTATTTCTCAGTGAAGTTTCATAGAATCAAAGGTTTTAGTCGTAAGAGACCTAAAGATCAATTTCAAGGTGTTTTTCTTAAGAAATAATTTTATCAACTTAACACATCAAAAATTAAAAGAAGTGGAGAGGGAAATAACTGTAAATGGGTCTGGACTTAAAAATTAACTTAGACTGTGAATTTAAAAAAAATACGTCCTTTAGAAGAACAATTGATCTTTTCATGACATTTCTTCTTTGCTTTGACTTTTACATTGACTTATGTATCAATCTAAATCAAGCAAATTTAAATGTCTTCTACAGATACATGTAAAGTTCTATTATACAGTAGTTTTGTCATCCAACACAAGAATAAAAGACAATACCAGTCCCACAATAATTGGTAGTACTGTACTCATTTTACTAAGTGTTGGCATATTTCTTATTAAAAATAGAAGATGTTTAGCAAATGGCTTTAGAATTAGCTTGAAATTCTTATAGAAAGGCAAAACTAGAGAAAAAATAATGGAAGTTTAATTTTTATCAACACTGAGAAAAAAAAAGATGTATCCAAAGTCCAAAGTCTCAAAGTCAATCTTACATAAGAAATGCTGCAGGGGTCAGCAATGAGTGATACCTTAGTAAGTCTTCTACTAACAAAATTGGCTTGCAACTTGGCAAATGTGCTGAGTTAATTTCCATCTTTTCTTTCATGTTGGTATTGATGGAGAAGCCTGCTCTGCCATAGGCCTCTTGAATGGGATGTCAGTCACAGGTACATCCATGGCTTGTCAGATTGTCACCCTAATGTGTATCATTCCCCTACCTACATGAGCAAAGTAATTGACCCTACCTGAAAGAAATACAGGTCTCACAACAGCCCGATTATATCCACATTATTTCTGCCTTGGAGAGTTTCTTCTCAGAGTGAAGTATGTCACTGGGCAATATTCTTTTCATCAATATAACATAGCTACATATAAATTACCTAACTACTGAATATTTTTAATGATTCTGATTTGAAAGGGCCCATACATACATCTTAGTTCCATCCCCATCAATTTAAAATTAGATCTTGTAATTTGTTTAAAGAATGACTCCAGCAAAAAAAAAAAAAAGCTTTCAAAGCTGCCAAAGAGAGATGGCACCCAATTCTATTTTTATTTTCTTGACTTAAAAGTTCCAAACCATATTTGCAAAATCCACTCAGGAAAAAAAGTTTTCAAAGTTTCTAATTATATCTTTAAAAAAAATCCATGGGGGAAAACATCTAAGTATAAAAAGAGCTCTGCATTTGTAAAAATGATTATCAAATCTTAATTTGTAACTCTCTACCTGGGATACACTGATAAAGTCATTAACTTTACTGAGCCTCCATTTTCTTATCTATAAAATAAGGGGGTTGGGTTAAATCATCTCTAATGCCACTTCCAGCAAGAGATCCTAAGTTTTGGCTAAATTTGGCAAATATCATTAATAGGAATATTAAAGAGAATTAACACTGACAAATACAGCCCAATAAGTTGGGTAATTGCAATGATAAAGTTTTGGGTGAATTTGCTCATGTTATAAAAGCAAAAATCTTAAAAATTCAAACCACTTATTAGAGGACATGCATCAAAACGTAGGTTCTTGTGCAGAACTTTTTATGGGTCACTGTTGCAATACAAATTAACAAGACTTTACTGGTGTACTGCCTTTGCCCACTAAGCAACTGGGGTTCACTATACAAGACTAAAAGGGCATGCACTGTGAATAAGATGACTTAGGTTCCAAGACCCATTTTGCCACTAACTGAATGACTCTGGGTGACTCAACTGCTCAAGCCTCAGCTTTCTCATGTAAAAAACAAGGTGACTGGTCCAAAATGTCACTGTGAGGCAGCAGTCTGGGCATTCCCCTTTCTAAAAAGAGCTGTTTGAAGGCTTCATTTGTTTAACCAGTTCTTGTTTGCTTGTGCCTACATGCACTGTGAGCTCAAATTAATTTTAATACAGACTCAAGGATCCAGTGTTTTGAAGACTATTCAAAGGCCTAAAATGAACCATTCTTGGCTTGCTACTTGCCTATTTTCAACATCTAAGGATAGCATCTAGGGAAAGGGAGAGTCAGATAAGAAATATTCCTAATACCCTTGTCAACTCCTTCAGGATTTTATTTAATATATTTGACAGAAATGCTAATTTGAGATCATCTTGAAAGTGGGAAAGTAAATCAAGTATGTGTTTCTTTTTAAAATACAATTTCATCATGTGGAACATAACATGCAAAAATAGAAAAGTCTATGTTAAAGTGCAATGTACCTTTGAATGCAAGCTTGCAAATTTAGCTATGTGAGCTTTCACTAAGCTCATATAGGCGAAAGGATACACCAGGGAAGAATATTAAAGTTTGTTTCTTTTTAAGTTGAAAATATTTAACATTTTAATTCCTATTTGTTATCAATGGAAGCTAGCATCTTGAGAATCATCCTAAAATGAAAAATGCTTCCTATTTTTTCATAGTTGAAAAAAGTTCCTATTGTTATGTACCCGTTTACTTGTGCTTCTTCTACTTACTGCGGTTACTAACAAAAGGTAGAGCACCAGACTACCCCAGAGGTAGAGTTCGAATATGCTATCATGGCCTAAAAAATCTTCATCCATCTTCCCCCTCTATTTCTCCTTATGCTAACTAAACAGCACCCAAATGTACAATCCACTTTTCCTGCATCCTAGAATTCCTTTCTTCCAAGTCATCAAATTTGCTTCAGTTTTCATTAAGACTCGCTGATTTTTCATTAACATGACATTCAGCATGATTTGTTTTCTCAGGCTGTGGACATTATTTTGTGATGCAATATTGTGTTCATCCCAGGGGCAGTTCTATTACAAGAATATCTCAAGAAAAAGAAAACCTAAACAAAACTAACAGCCTGTACAACTTTTTAAATTATTTAACTTTATTACTGTTGCACCATTTATACAATTACATATAATTTCAATGCATCCATTGTACATTTTGTTTTTTTCTTGGTTTTTTGTGTATTTTTTTTCATTTTCCAATGAGTGGTGTGTTGGTGTCTGTGACACAGAATGGAAGAGAAACTGGAACTGCAAAGAACGCAGATTTTTTTTTCATTTCCACTGACCAATAAACAGAACTACAGGTGCACCCAACCACAGACATGCATTAACTCGTCATGAGAAATCTAGGTAGGCTAAGTAGAATGAGAATGTTTGTTACTCCCAAAAATATTCGGAGAGGAAGAATGGAGGATTGGCATTGAGAAAAAATGTGGACAGCTAAGTGGGTACTGTCTGAAAGTTGGCATTCATCCACGGCATTAAAAAAATATCAAAATAAGAAAGGCTGTAAATTAAAAAAAAAAAACACACACAGAAAATACTGCTTTCATAAAGATCTGATTGCCTTGGCACAGGCCCTGTGGGCAGAATCAAACACATCACTCCCAAACCCTATTACAGAAGAAAAGAGATTTTGATATATCGGTGGAGTGCATCTAACAGCAGTTCAGGTACAAAAGATGTATTGTACTTTCAGACATCCATCTTTAAAATCCAGGACTTATTTGTAAAGTTGACTGAAGGTATATTAGATATTTCCCCACAAAAATACTATTTGGATTCTCTCCCCCACCCTCTCCCTCCCTCCCTTGATGGGATATCCTTTTTGGGGGGCAATACATATCATTATTTCAGGTTTGAAACAAGTTAGTATAGCTGGGGGGAAAAAAAAGAGAGAGAGAGAGACACAGGTTGTTTTTAAGTGATTATTATTTCATTGTTAGGATTTTTTTTCCAATAGGCAGTCCATGTTACTCTTTCACTGCTATGGTTTGATCCGAATTCGCGGTGGGAGCCTCAGAAGGTTTAACTTCTTCTGCTGGGGCTGCAGGTTCCTGGGCCTTAGGTGTAGAGCTAGGGGCTTCCGCTGCTGCTGGAGTCTCCTTGGAAGAAGACACAGCTTCACTAGGTTTTGAGTCTGAAGCTGGAGCCGCTTCACTTTTAGTTTCTTGGGTGACGGGAGCCTCAGTCTTTTTGGCTTCCCCTTCCTCTTTGCTCTTGTCATCTACTTTACTAGTTGCTGTGGCTTCTGAAGACTGGGAACCCTTTGCCTCAGTGCTAGGCACTGAAGTCTTAGAAGCATCACTACTGGCCGCTGGGGCAGAGGCAGGAGCCTGCTCCAGCTCAGTATCCTTCTGCGACTCCACCTTTCCGTCAGGGACAGCCTCGGGTTTCTCAGGCTCTGATTTTGGAGCCTCTTCTTTGCCAGCCGCTGCGTCCTTCTCTGTTTCCTTATCTTCAGTCTTGTTAGCAGCGACCTGGGAATCTTTATCAGTCTTCTCCTCTTTGTTGCTCTCCTTCATGTCTGTGGTCTCCGCCACTGTCTGGGTCTCATCATTCTCCTTGGGAGTTTCTTCTTCCTCTGCACCAGCTCCTTCAGCCTTCTTATCTTTATCCTTGGCTTTCTCGTCATTTACATTGTACCCCTTCTTCTTCTTGCTGAGCTTGCCTCCCATCTTTGGAGTTCTGCAACAGAAAAATAAAAAGAGATTTCCTTTTTTAGAGTGAGAAAACCAAAGGAGGCCTTAGTTTCAAAAGGAAACAAACGGCTCGGTTACACAAGCGACTGACCAGTCAAGCTTGGTAGATAAGCTGAGTTCAAGTGCCAATGATTAGAAGCTAAGCTGCCAGTCTTAAAGGAAAATGGAACAAACTTTATCTTCAAGTTAGCAGTGAGCAATGCACTGTCTCTTCCAGTTAAACCAAACACAAAGTACTGGATCCAGAAGCCTAAAATGGCAACAGAAGTCATCTTAGGTTTAGTCTATAGCTAATCAAAAACTGCTCCATGCTTTAAAAATAGGCCTCTATATCAAAACCTCAAACCATGGATCAGAGATCCTAACTTCCTTTTAAAAATCAATCCCAGAACACTTGGATTTTTTAGAAGTTCTTATTCTTTCTCACACACAAAAATACATTTTCATGTATTTGAATACCTAGGCTAAAATAGAACAGAAGAGATTCAACCTACCCTGTAATTAACAAAGGACCTGTTAAAGTCAAACAATAGTCCAGGTCATTAAAAATAGAGTGTCTACTCCCACTATACTTAGTTTGTCAACTGGTGTAGATTTCTGTTCCCTCTTTTTTAAGAGTACTTCAGTTTTGGATACAGGTTTAAAAAATAAAGTCAGTAAAAGAAAGCATATACCAATGAGATGTGGTGGAGGATAGAAATTCAAACCATATGCCAATTAAGAGATGAAACCTATGGAAATCTTCCTCTCGTAGAAGTCATATGCTAGTTTGTCACTTCTTTAGATACATCACCCATTAGTTTAGCTCAGAGGGGAGGAACCTGCAGCCAAGGCCACATATGGCCTTCTAGGACACCCTGGGTGTAGCCTTTTAATCCAGTCCAAGTTTTACAGAACAAAACCTTTTATCAAGGGAATTTGTTCTGTGGTGTTTGGATTCAACCAAAGGGCTGCACTTGAGGACCTAGGGGGTGACATATGACCTCAAGTTCCCTACCCCTGGTTTTATTTATTTATTTAGATAGATAGATATAGATACACACACTGTCATCACCAACAGCATTAATAAAGGTTTATTATGTGCACCATCCTTGATATTATGGGGATTACACAATATAGATAAAATGTGATCAACAGTCAAAATGATTAACAATGTGAATTTGGAGTAAAATATGGACTTTATGTGGTCATCTAATGTTCTCATTTTACAGATAAAGAAAACGTGGCTCAGAAAGATGGAGTAACTTGCATATTATTCACTTGTAAATGACTATAACCAGAGAGCTATTAAGAGTGTCAGATTTAGGTTAGTGTTGACTCCAGATGTAGTACTTCTTACATTTCATCAGTGGCAGAAAAGATAGATGGACCCGAAGACATTTTACCACTAAAAGGAAATGAAGTAGCAAACGAATGAACTTTGTATCCATTTACCCTTTTTCCCCCCCAAAATCACTGCTTGACATTGACTAGAGCCTTAGCATTGGAAAGTGTCTTTGCTCAATTTGGCTCCCTAGTGTGAAACATAAATACACTTTCTTTATAAAAAGCTATAATTAAGGCAGAAGTCATTACTTAAATAAATAATATGCCCTGAAATAGATATGGGTTTAACTATCTGATTTAATTTTTAACTGGCCTGAGTACATGTAGAGTCAGCAAATGTGACTCTAGTTCTGATTGCTGGAGACACGACACTTGGCCACAGCACACAGCGCAAAGAAATGGAAAAACTGACAAGTCATGTTCACAATACTTCTCCTCATGCCCTAATGGAGCTCGATATACTGACCTGGAAACTTCAGTTAGTAAAATGACATCAGGTTGTAGTGACTAACTACCAACTCGAAAACAGTACTCATACATACTTTAATAATGAAAGAATACAGATCAATAGATATGTACAAATTAACGTGTGTAAATGTATTTCTCTGTCCCCAGAAATTGCAGCATTGAGTTACTTAAAATGTAATCCTAGCTAACTAAAAATCTGAATCTTATTAAGACAAGTTAAGGTCACACTATGCTACACATAGCAAGATGAGAATCATTAATTATATTAATCAAATTGTACTCCTACTGCTTAATTTTTTTT
>CM053769.1:628589597-628661176 GCA_028658325.1 Potorous gilbertii | reverse complement strand
CAACAAAGGAAACATATCAATCACTTCCCCTTTCACTGAACTTCAATTATATCTTCAGTTCTCCGTACTCTTCCAACTAAAGCAGAGCAGTCTGCTAAGCAACACACAAATCCTATCAACCTCTTCAGAAAGGCTTGCACGCCATCACAAGTCTATACATTAGAAAACTACAATAAACAATGGCTCGATCTGACTACATTTGACAAGGATATCAAGGTTGCTAAATTTGAAGATCTAGATTCCAATCTTGGGTTATAACATTTACTAGCTACAGTAAGTTTCAATTTATTCATCTGTGAAATGGCAGTAGCAATATTTGCAATTTCACTGGGTTGCTTAAAAGGAAAAGTACTCTGTATACTGTATATGTATGTACGTCAGTTGTATCACTTCTCTTACCAAATTAGATGTGAGTAAGTATGTTAGAGGAAGTACTGTTTTAGAACTAAAAGTCAAAACTACCTTAAGTGCTCCAATGACAAAAGTCAAAGACATATTTCTTTTTCTGGTATTTTTAGACTTCTTAAGACTTAAGGTCTTAGAAAATTACCAGGAAAACCAAGAGGTTAAATTGATACATTTCAATTTCTAACATACCAAGGGACCATTTTATTTTACTCTCCAAACTTGAGTGGTGACCAGTGTTTAGGGCATCTGTGGTATGGAGTCAAACATTTGATTAGTGAATTGGTCTTCATTTTAAATAAAGATTGTATGAGAAATTAAGTCAGAGCTTAATGTTAAGCAGAAGATAAACATGTTGCCATTCTTTTCTCCAAGTTGGGACTAGAGGAAGAAAAAGGAAAAGGGTGATTTCAGTGGGAGCCAAGAATAGTTTCCAGGGGATTCAATTTTAAAAACACAAATTTATGCTAAACATATATTTTATTCTCATCAACTAGGCTCTCTTTTACTTATTTATATATGCGCATGTTATTTCACCCAAAAGCATGCAAGTTCCTTAAAGGAAGGGACTTTGATTTTAATTGTCCTAATCCCAATGTCTAACATTTACTAGGCATTTATTCTAACTGAACGAAGTACCTTTCTAGTCAATATCTACTCCCTGAAACAATGTCATTAAAACTGCTTTGCCATCTAACTACAAAAACACAACTCAGGAGGCAGTCAAGATGGCAGAGTATTAGAGTGCTGCCCCAAGGCCAGCCAAATACCTGTAAAAAAAAGGCCCTAAACAAATTCTGGAGCTACAGAACTCAGAGAAGGACAGAGTGAAGCAAATGTCCAGCCCAAGACAGCCTGGAAGGTGGCTGGGAAGTGTCTATCGTGCTGCAGTGTGGGCAGGGCAAGTGCTACCATCCTACAAGATGAAGACCTTAAATCTACCTTAAATCTAACCTCAGCTTATCAGCTTGTCCTATTAAATAAATTCCAATTCAAACACCCCTTGGTCTAAGGAGGGAATGTAGGCAAAAATCTTTATCAGCCACATGCTAATCAGATATTTTTGGTACAAAGGAATGCTAGTCTTTGAAATTTGATTAAAAGGTTGGTTTACTGGTCCTTGTAGCTGCTATTTTTCAGTCCCACCCAACTCCTGGTGACCCCCATTTGGATTTTCTTGACAGAGATACTGGAGTGATTTGCCATTTCTTTCTCCAGCTCATTTTACAGGTGAGGAAACTGAGGCTAACAAAGATAAGTGATTTGCCTACAGTCATACACCTGGTAAATACACCAAAGTACACATTTGAACTCAGGTCTTTCTGACTTCTGGGACCAGCACTCTCTCTACTCCACCACCTAGCGGCCCAATTTGGTAATTAATTTGACCTCTTGATACATATTTAGTAGTTTTACAGCCTACGTAAATTATTGGATTTTACCTTCATCCAAATATATTTAAAACCAGATCAAGTAAATCATATAACAACAGATCTTGCTGCCCTCACTCTAGGTAACCACTACAAAAAATTTAGAACTGTAAGGAACCTTAGCAGTCCAACCCTCTCATTTTACAGATAAGGAAACTGAGATACCCAGTTTAAGTAAGTAACTTATCCTGCATGACACATATCAGCAAGTGTCCAAGACAGAATTAGAAGTCTTTCACTTTTCCAGACTCCCAAGTCCAATCCATGCCCTCCCTTGTCCACTATACCACATTGCTTCTCAAAAAAGAAGCAAAAGTCGGTTCTGCATGAACACTTGGATAAAGCTATGTGGAAGATGTACAGGTTGTTAGTCTATCTCCTCTTTACCTACTGTTGACAGCTCCACAGCTGTGCAAAGAACACTGAAGAAATTCTAATCACATTTTGTGAGAAACAAATTTCCCAGAAAGTAAAGATTATGTCTTTCTTACCCTTCGTTTTAACAATGACAAATATGTTCTGGCATTCAAATATTTAAATATTATTTGATACTAACAAATCCTAAGTTAATAAGTTCCAAGACTTGGGACATGAAAGACTATATAAACTGAAACATTTGAGGATATTTCAGTTTGCTATTGTACCCTAACACAGGATAGGAAAAAAAAAAAGGTCAAGGGAAAGGATACCTAGGAGATAATTGCCAATACCAAAAACCCTTTCCTTTGGAGACCCATCCTCAAAAAATAAAGTGATACAAGAATGCGATTGACTTTTCTTTTTGTAGCATTATTTATGAGCCACACCCAAATAGTCAGAATTTAAGGGAAATATTTGGCTTCCCCATACAGACATTTAAACAGTTTCTAGCTAAGACCACTTATAAAGGCTAGTTGTTCCCATAAAAGAAAACTCTTCCCCTAACCCTCAGACTATTTTGTCCAAGTTTAGACAGTATTTTAAAATGAGTTTGCAAATCCTCTTAGAACATATGTTCAAATATAAAGAATTTTCTGGGACATGAAAATGTAGGATCTTTTTTAGAGTAAAAATTTCATGTGCAGTTCCACCAGTTGAGAATACTGGAGTCTGGCAATACTGGAGTCTGGCCAGGTGTGTCTTCCTCCTTACAGATTATACCCATTCTGCAAAAAAAAAAAAAAAAAAAAAGACCCACAACTTTCTGCTGAGTCAACTCAGTTAAAAAGTATATTAGATTCACTTCTGCCAAAATGTTATCAAAATTCTATCAAATTCCTAATTCCAGATTTTTATAATTTGAAAGTCTGGCAGAGATCTAAAATTCATTCACAGGGCCATACTTTTGTCAATACTTAAACCCAATTCTATCCACTTTATTCTGCATTACATCGCACAACTCTTCCTAAGTTTCACTGCAACCATCTTTCTTCAGGATAGTAGTATTCCATAATACTTTTTTCCATCCTCTGTTCAGCCATTCCCCATTGGTTTCCCAGTTCTTTGCAACCACACCAAAAAAAAAAAGCTGCTATAAACATTTTTGTACGTATAAGATGTTTTCCTGGTAGTAGTACCACTGAGTTCAAGAATATTCACAGTTTAATAATTTTGGGGACATCTTCCCAAAACTGCTTTCCAGGATAGCTGAACCAACTGATCACAAAATGTAAACAACTAAAAAAAAAATCTGGTTTGGAGTTTTAAATTTTATCTTTCTTTGCTCCCATACTGGGTCTAATATTTTGCTACTGCTAGAACTTGAAGAAATGGGAAGTAGAAATTCAAGTTCTGGTATGACTCTAGCAGTAGACAAAATAACATCAGTGTACACATTGAAACCAATTGGTCAGTGTTCAGATTAATCTTGTACTGTACTCCCCTCCCCCTCAAAAGTTAACTGGCAACTAAGAAAAATACAACAACCACATGCCCCACTGTGGTCCTGCTCTGATATAGCATAGAGTTCTCAAACATTATGGTAGCAAAGCCCCAAGCTCTGAAAAGTTCTAGAAAGCCTTGGCAAAAACTATGCCTTTGAAGACAAACCTCGTTTAAAGTTCAGAGAGATCCATCACTGGAAGGATGGCCAGTGGGTGATGATTTTTTGGACCATGTTACTCAGAAATCATCTATAAATTTGTGGTGCAAATTTGATGCAATTTTGTGGTGTAAGTTGTCAGTAAAGGCACCAACAGTCGCGTGGGGAATCAGGAAAAGTTTCATGTAGAAATTGCCAGAATTGCAGAAGTGAGACACGAGCACATTACAGGCATGGGAAACAGTCTGTGCAAAAATTGACAGGGAGAATTTCAGGAGTGTGGATTAGGAAGAAGGCCAACTTGGGTTGGCCTATAGAATATGGGGGGGAAAGTGGTATAAGAAGGTTGGAAAAGTAGATTTCGGAGGACGGATGTTCTGCAGGAATTTAAAAGCCAAACAGATGAACGTATATTTGATCCTAGAGGCACTAGATAAGCTTATTGAGTGGGAAAGCACCATGGTCAAATCAATACTTTAGGAAAAATCATTTTTGCAGATGTGTCTAAAAGCAATCAGAGACAGGGAGGCCAACTAGGAGGCTACTGGAATAGTTCAGACAGAGGTAAAAAGCGTGTGAATTAAGGTGATAATCACGTCAGTAGAGAGAAATGCGGTCTTACTTAATTTTCCTCATACAGGATAGAGCTTCAAATAAACTAAGGAGGAAGGAAAATGAGATCTGAAAATTAGTTTATTCCTCATAGTTGGAAATGCTTTTAATTAGAACATCATCACCAAAAATAGCCAGTACATACTGAGTATCAAAGGCAGATAGATGGCCCAGTGGAAAAGAGTGCTGTGCCTGGAGTCGGGAAGATGATCTTTGTAAATTCAAATCTAACCTCAGACACCTAGCAGTTGTGCGATCATAGACAAGTCACTTAACCCTGTTTACTTCAGTTCCTCATCTATAAAATGAGATGGAGAAGGAAATGGCAAACCACTCCAGCATCTTTGCAAAGAAAATCCCATATAGGGTCACAGAGGGTTGGACACCAACTGAAAAACTGACCAAAAAAGCACTGAGTACCTATTGTAATAACTGAGTACCTATTGTGGTAACTGGAGGCATCTCAAGGGCACTGGTTCTGTATTCTGTCCCCGTTAGCCACAGAAAAGTATGAAATGGACTCATTGCAGCTCAACAGTATGAGCTGCTTTATTTAATCATTCCTCCACCCCCAAATTAACAGGAACCTAAGACTTGTCAGTGACAAATGTGCGTGGATAAAATAATGGAAAATATATTGGAAAACTTCTATCAACTTTTGGAAGCTGACTGGTTCCTCTTTCTTCCTTATTATCTCCCAGTGGTTCAATTTCCTTTTCTAAAACATGCTACTCCAGTGCATCTAGGACTTCATCCATGACTAGTCCCTACAGTAGATTACAACCCACCCTATGTCTGTTCACCCTGTGCTTTCCCTGAAGTCCCCCCGTATATTCATTACTCAATGGTGTTGGGGGCTCTTCCCTTCTGTTCTCTTGGTATCATGGAGATACTAGTGGCACACAGAAACTATTAATTAACTACCCCTACTTTAAGGGATCACCCCTATTTTCATCTAGAAATACATTACTTTGATATATTCCCTTCCAGAGATGGTGCTGGTGGGTCCATGACAAGCAGCTGGGTAGGACAGTAGACAGAAGTCAGAAAGTCTGACCCAAAAGTTACCAAGAACCCAAATTCAAATCTAGTCTCTTAAATGCAAAGCACTTAGCACAGTGCTTGGAAAATAGTAAGCTATACAAATGTTAGTTATTAATATTGTTATTAAACTTAAGTATAACAAAGAACTTACCTATTTCCTACTTAAAATACTTCTTTCTACAGCATTATAGGCTACCTCCTTTCTCTTCTTTAAGAACTTGATTAAATCTTAACTCTTGGCCTTGAGAATTCTAACAATGTTCAGTCCTTTTTCTAACTTAAGAAAAATAAACTAATTCAATCTGATCAAAGCTCTTTCCATTTCCATCTACAACATCATCAATAGGATGATTTGCACAAATGTCCTTATTATAGCACAAAGAGCTTGGATTTTCTGGCAGACAGGAAGTTGCATTGACAAGAATGCTAAACTGATGTATTATTTTTTTCTTTATCAGTAGGAATATTGAAAATTTTTATATCAACTTTTGGATAGTGGACTTTTAAGGGAAAGAATTTTTTTAGCTCTTAATTTGTTAGTGCTGAATATTTTAGAGGCATGGGTATAACTAAACTTGGGAGTCACGTGACCCAAGTTTCAATCTCAGTTCTGTCACTTATTATTTATGTAACTAAACAGTCAAAGACTTAGAGCCGGGAGGGACCTTAGTGGCCATGGAGTCCCCCCTGCTTCATTTCACCAATGAGAAAACTTGAGTCCCAAAGAAGTTAAGTGACTTGACTGGAGTTACAAAATCAGTAATTCTTCCTAACTCCAAGACCAGTTCTCCAGGCACTACCTCATGCTGCCTCAGAGAACAACTGATAATCAGGGAGGAAGAAAGCAAAAGCAAACCATTCATTAAAATACAATGATACAATCAACAAACAGGAAATTAACACTTGGTAAATCTTGAGTTTACTGAAGACTTGAGTAAATTCCAAAGCTTCATCCTGCTGTAGAACTGATCTTAAACTCTAAGGTTATGACAGTGCTGGAATGTTTTACATATGGCCCTTGAAAGACGAAGTATGTGCTTATTGTCTAAGGATCAGATTCACTAAATTCAAAGTGGCTCACCAAGGGGCTGCTCTCCATCTCATTTTACAGGGGGAAGTGATTAGTACCAAATATCAGTGCATGAGGGCTCACACCAAGGAAATTAAAGATGCTGAAATTAGTAACTATGTAGATCTGGTGATCAATGTTAATAAAACTTTATTAGCATTTTACTTTGGCTTTTGAAGGAAACTTTTTTAAAGAATTCAAATATCACCAGACCCATATGAATGCTCAGTTTTGTTAGGCAATAAGGGTTGTATCTGGGTTGAGTATACCAAAACCCTGGGTTAGATTACTCCAATGTAGCAAATTAGACATCTGACTAGAAAAAGATAGTCATGCCAGATTCAACAATCTTTCTAAGAGATCGGTCAGAAATGATGAAGATTTTTGCAGTTTTCTTCCAATTTCCCGGAAGTGGCTTAGGTCAGACTTAAGATGAAGAGTTCCCCATTAGCTGTTCTGTTGCTTCCTCTTCCCTGGCCCCACCTTAGACAAGGCCCTCTCCACAGAATTACCTACCTTCTGTTTTGCTTGGTGTTAGTCATACTCACTTAGGTCCCATCCTGTACGCTCAACTACCTAACTAGTAATCATGAACCTTCCCAATAACTCCAGCCTTCTAGTTTCCAAGTCTCAGCCATATCTCATTTCCACTCCGAACAACCAGACAGGATCGACTGAATAGTTAATGATAGGAAGGGACACAAGAAGTTAGAGGATGAACTAGATTTCCAATATCCCTTCTAACTCTGAGTTTTAAAATGTATAGGATTTAGTTCCTTTGTTAAACCAAGAGTGAAGTGATTGGAGAAAAACACAGTATAAAAAAACAGTACATGATAAACCAATTTAAAAGTCAGGTAAAATGAATTACCATTAAGTAACTACTTAACCTAATGTTGATTTAAGGGAAATTAGTCAATTAACACCAATTAAAATGTCATCCACTGTATACAAAAGCTGCTTAATTAAGAAGTAGAGTGATAAACCTGAAAGTTCACTAATAAAAACTTCTGTTCAAATCCTACCCCTGAAACAATTCAAATAAACAAGATCAAGTAGCTAACCTCTGAACTTTAGTTTCTGAAGCTATAAAAGGAAGACAATAGTACCAGTGGTTTCCATATGCTAAAAAATTGTTGGCCAGCTAAAATGAGATTATTTTAGTAAAGTGTTTGACAAATTTTAGAAAGCTATATAACCACTACTATCGTTATGACAACTAGTAGTATCCAAAAAAAACACAACTCTTGCTTGAGGAGGTATGTCCATAAAAATAGTTTAATTTAAAATCTATTAAATCAACCTTCTTATTTTACAGGACTAAATAAAAACAGCTCAATACTACCAAAAATATACAATCCATCTTTACCAGGGCAATCCATTCTTCAATTTCCAAGAAAAATCAAAATTCATTACTTGCACTAAATATTTCTAATATAAACAAAATACCCAAGGCAGTCACACGTTATGTATTCAGTCAGAAAGACATCAAGTTATATAGCCCATATTGAAGTAGTAAGGCTTTGGAAGAGAAATGGCATCACTCATTTTAGAGACTGAAGAAAGTAAATCCAACGGTGAGTTCCTGAGAGTGAAGAAACTCAGTTAATTCTTGCAAAGTGTTAATGTTGGGAGGCAGAACAGGGGGGGAGAAAGAAACAGAAAAAGAGAGATAGAGGGCGCACACACACAACAGCAAAATTTGTTTTTCTTTGATCGATTTACTGTATACAAACTCTACTCAAAATGGTCAACTCTATCTTAAAGGATTTTCCTCCCTTAAGGGAAAGGGAAATAAAGGTAAAGGGAAAAGCCTGCAGTGTGTGTTTTGATGGTTTTGTAATATCCCCTCCTCTTCATGCTCTGACACAATGTTTTCTACGCTTAGCTGTCAAATTTCATCAGTGCATTGTGAGAACTTCCGTTGGTGGACTTTTTGTTCTTAGAGCCTGACTCAGTCAAAGCTTTTATTTAGCAATTCAGAAGTATTGCCAACATCTGGGGGCAGGGGTGAAGAGTTCTGAGGAAGGAAAAACAGACATCAATTTCTAAATCAACTGATTAAAAATTTTTCACGAACATTTTAGCTTTTCAGTGATGAAACATCTAGAATAACTTAGCCATTTACGAGTAGTTGTAATCCAATTATATCTCATTTGTATTTGAGAGAAAATTATTAGGTTGATTGTTCTAGACAGCCAAGCATTTATTTTTAATGAACAGCTGAATACAGTAGCATTTGTATTGTATCCACAAGTTCTAGGACCATCCAGTACTAATCCCTGCTAGCACCAAAGGGCAACGTGGTATAACCAAAAAAGGGCACTGGCTTTGGTTCTGACAATGACGATGGATAGTCATTTAACCTAAGCTCCAGTTTCCTGATTAGTAAAATGCAAATAATGTTTACACTACCCACATCATACAGTTGAAGAAGGTACTTTGTAAATATCACATAAATGAGAGTTGTCACTTTCAAGGTCAATCATGAGTAAGATGGTTTGTTGAAAAGTCCTGAATTCAAGTCTAGCCTCAGACACTTAGTTGTGTGACTTTGGGCAAGTCCACTGGATAATAACAGGGTTGTTCTGAGGATGAAAATGAGAAGTTATTATTTCTAGCCATAGACCTTGAAGTTTAGCTTTCGTCCTAAGAAGGAAAAAGGTGCCAACGGAGCTCAAGAACTATGTTGAAAGGCAAGAAGAGCAGGGAAAATTCTCCTAAGAAGCTTCAATGAACTTCTGTGTGATTCTTCCTCTCATGGCTTAAGAAAAATATCTCTGACTTCTCCCTAGAACAAAACGTCTACATTAACTGGCTGCTCTCCAGGTTGGCTGGGGCAGTTCCATTTCATTTTATTTCTCACCTTAGAGTCTATGCAAACCTAACTAAGGATTTCCCCAGAAGGCCTGTATCCCCTAGATGTTCCCCAAAAGCAGGTCATCTAAGTTCAGCTTCAAAGGCTCGATCGTAAGTTCTCAACCTTATCTGAATCCCTCTCCTGGTCCTCTAAAGGCTTATACAACATCCCAATCTGGCTGATACTTGTCAAAGAAAAATAATCATGATATTTGTTGACTATAAATGCTACATCAGTACACTGCCCGCCACCCTTGAAAAGGCTCCACTACCACGTTTACTCCTTTTCTTAAGGCACACCTTCCTACTTTTGGTCATAGATGAAATCAGTCAGATCCAATTTATCCCACTGCACTGAAACTACTAGTTAAAATGCTTAGCTCTTGTTAAACTGGCTGTTTAAATTATTATATACCTCAGCTTAACTGTGCACATTACAACCCTTTCCTTTTTCTCTTGGTGGGTGAAGGGTTAAGGATGTTGTTCTAAGAACATTAAATTTTTTTTAGGTTGACATAGTAAGAATTTTAAAAGAGCCTGCTGGAGAAAGTTAAACCAAACTGGAAAACGCATTGATTTATATTGGGACAGGGACCAACACAGAGAGGACAGATAAACATAGACACACATATATAATGTTAGACCAGTGAGGGGTTATAGGTGGCTTGTCTTGGGTCACACCACTAGAGACATGGTGAGTTGATCCATGGGCTCTATGGATCAACCCACCATGCTTGTGATTTACCACACCAAAACTCTCCTTTCAGAATACCACTCCTGTGCTATTTTTTCTATTAGAATGTAAACTCCTTCAGGCAGAGATTACAACTTAAGAGAAATTTTTATTCACTAAATAAATGTATTTTATTCATTCAAAGTGCTAATAATTTTAAGACTTTGTTTTTTAGTGGGAAAAAAAATCAGCATTCTCTATAATCTGACAAATACTTATGAAGCACTTATGCAAGGCATTGTAGACACAATAGACAAAAACTAAAGTCCCTTTCTATGTTTATATTCTACTTGGGAAGTACAATAAACAAGTAAACAAATATACAATCATTTTGTTATAGAGTATCTTAATGATGCTTCAGAATAAAAGTGGAAAGCATCTTGCTCTGGTCCACTAAGAGTAAAATGCTTCTTCATACTCATGGAAAAATGTCCCGAACCTCATGGAGGAAGATAATAGAGATAACATTAGACTTGAGTCAGGAAGACTAACGTTCAAGTTCAGTCTCAGATACTGCCCATCTAATGCTGCTTTCATGTCTTGTTTCTTCATCTATAAAAGGGTTGGACTTGCTGACCTATAAAGTCCTTTCTAGAAAATTCTAAATCTATGAGCCTACCAGATTTGGATAACTTTCTTTTGAAGAAAATAAAAACTCCATTTAGAAATAATTATTCTGGACAATATTAGGTACAGTTTCTTTGTTGGTATTACTAAAAAATATGACCATTCCTCTATAGAGAAGCCTCTCATCTGAGGGCCTATGTGTGTACTCTGTGTTGTATTGTTTTTCATTTACACTGACTTCCATATTGTTCATAAACCTCTTTAAATCTTTTCAGGGTGGATGATGGATAACAAAAGCACATCCTCCACAGTTTGCCTTCCAAGTATGAACAACAGGCGAGAACCCAAGAGATCTAGTTTCTATTTCCTAGGGTAGCTCCCTAGCTGTTAAGACTTAGGGCAAAGTCACTTGTCCTCTTGGAGGCCTCAGCTTACAAAAGAAGCAAACAGTATATTGTTTTTAACATGATAGAAGCTAGTTTAGTGCTCAATGTACCCACAAATTAACAGTAGGGAAACAACGCAGCCTTCCACTTCAAACATGGCTTGTGAGCAAACTACTAAATATAAAATTTTGTGCACTAAAGTTTTCTACTTGACATCAGGGCTAAAATAAAATAGTCAAATAGCTCACTCATCGTTCATTCCATGAGAATGCCAAGCCTTTGACATCCACAGAGATGAAACACTCTCCCTTTGCCATTTTGATGCTTCATATATCTAAACAATGAGAAAATCACAGCAATCTTGACACAAATTTAACTTTAAGAAATCACTTATGCCTAGTGAAGAGAGGTGTAAGGTTTTATTTTTAAATTTAAATAGTTTTCTTTTCATCACAGAGCTCTGAAAAAATTACATAGGTTAGTATAAAATACTTAGGTTATTTCTCTACATTTAAGGTTGTTTGTATGGTATGTATTAGGTAGGGCTGTTTTTAATTTTCAAAATCATCCTACCACTCCAGCAAATACTGTCAGAATACAGGCATTAATATCATCAATACCTTGATGTGCTTTTAGAGTCAGTTCCGCACTCCATTCTGTATTTGACACAAGTGTATTACCACTTGACCAGTGGTCTTTTCAAAAGCCCTTGAATATATCATTTTAATAGGGTAAGGTTGGGGAAGCAGAGAAGGGGTTCCACCAGCCATTTTAGTCAGTAACTCTATAAAGTATAATTGAACCACAGCTAGAGTTCAGGAAAGGAAAACTGTCCTCCCTTAGATCTGGTAGTCCAATCTGTCATTCTCCAGCAACTAAACATTTCTAACCATATCAAAAATTTTAAATAATCTCATTGCTGCATATAAAAAAGGTTGACCCCCACACCAATAAAGTCCTATTCTGATTCTTCACTGTGATATGGAAGTGACCCTAGATTTTCAAAAGCTATACTAATAGAAGAGAGCCCTGGCAGGTCCTCCCAAAAAAGAAGGCTTTCAACTATATAACTCATAGTTTATGTATATGAAGTCAAGCCTAATTAACTTTGGACACTGCATTACTGGAAGGTCAAGCTTTTTTTCCCCTTTTCTGTAGGAACTCACAAATAAGAAGTGTTAAGGCAGAAATCTGATTAGAAGGTCCATGTTAACAAGATAGCCATGAGAACTTGCCAAGAGAGCAAATAAGTTGCCTCTGGGGTTAAAAAAAAAAAAGGAAGCAACTAAAGAAACAGACCACATCTATGATAAAGTTATTTGATTTGAGAAGCGGAATAGGGCAGAGAAACAGATACTCAAAACTTCTAAAATCACACTTTTCAACACAAGTAAAAATTCTTCAGGTTTCACCTCCATAGAAAGGCAAGATTATGTTTATTTTAATTGCCACTGATAAATGTAATAAGGTCTCATTTCTTTGACATTCATAGAGAATGAACTGTTCTCGGTCATTTATGTTTGTAAGCACCAGCTTTTTAAGAATGTCAACCATTTTTGAAGGCTGCATGACTAAGATGTATTACATATACACTTCCTACCATTTTAAACAGAAGATACGAAACATGATTTAGCCTTCTGATAAAGATTTAGGGTCATCATGATACAGTTACATCACTATACTGTGTTTCCATATATATATATATATATATATATATATATATATATATATATATATATATATATATATTCCATAGATTTTCATATATATTCCATAACAGTTTCCATATTTCCTCCTAAGTTTTTGTTTTTTCTCTCAATGTTGAGCTGTCAAACTATCACTTTTCCTACTCTTCTTGTACCAGAACTTCAATTTCTACCCTTTTTTAGTATGCTATTTTCCTAAACATCTGTGGATGAGTAGGAAACCTTATGAATATCATTGTTGGCTTTTTTAATGTAGTGAATTCAAGGGTGCATAGTTTAATTTTTTTTATGATAACCATAAATTTTATTGAAGTCTTTGCCTTTTATATCACAATTCCTTCTGGGTATGTTCACTTGCCCCCAAAGAACTGAATCCTCCTCCCTCCTTTGTAGCAAAGAGAAATACTTGTGCATAAATAACCAATACTGACAATGCACATAATATTCTGTCCTAGTAGTATTCCTCCATTTCTGCCAGAGATTGTTTTTTATATTTACTAGAGCTCAGATTGGTTACCACAACTACTCAAGAGTATAATTCTTTTTAGTGTACTACATAGTTACATTACTATAGTTGCTGGATATATGGTTCTTCCGATTATAGTCAGGTCACTGAATCAGTTCTGGTAACTCTATAATTCTCTGAATTCTCATAGTTATCACCTACTACTGCACAAAGTATCCTGTTGCATTCATAAGCTATACTTTCAGCCATTCATTAACAAATGGGTACCTACTTTATTTCCAGATTTTGCAGATAAATTTCTGAGTGAGATTGTGTGAGAAGAAGTAGGGGATTTATGACAGCTGTTGCCAGGGATCCAGTGTTCACAGTCTCTAGCACCACAATCTGAGCTGTGTTTTAAGGGGTTCAGGTGGTGATAAGTTAGTGTTACTACAGTGGTACAGTCCATTAGAAAGTCATACATGTGACATACGTTGCCTTTTAAAAGAAGCAGGTGTTCCCAAAGGGGTAAAATCTGTCTCGTTAAAAAATTCATAAAAACACGAACAGAAGCACCAAATTGGAAAAGGGTAGGTGCCAAAGATGCAGAACACAAGGATGACTCAGAAAGCAAACGTTATTGCAATATGTTCTAGAGGAAAGAAGATCTATAAAAAGAAAAATAATAATCAAAAGACCTTTTTTCACATGTGAATGAGTATGATGAGAATAAGGGTTCTCTTTTTCGTTGGTTCGTCTTCGTTTTCTAACATAGAAGGCCATGAGAAAGATTTCTCATTGAGTACTATGTCATGGTTAACATTTTTGTGTTAGGCAACTGCCTCTAAAGCCATCTCAAGAGACCCTGTCATGGCTATGCCAGTCAATTACAAGATCATACCAAGTTAGCAAGTCTTCAGGTGAGCCCAGTGATGGGCAGTCCAAGGCTCAATGTAAATGCACCAACACCAGATTACTGGTCAAAGCAACGTACTAAATGTCCCTTTTGGACTAGGGGATTGCAATCTCTATTGGTAACAAGACTATTCCCACCAATGAAATGATATTTCTCCTTCAGGTCACTAAGAGCACTTCACTAATCTATTGATAATCTACATATCTGAAAGTTCTTAGCATCTTTGTAAGTGAAACTTCAAACTTCAGCACCAGGAATGCCTGATCCAGGGCTATTTATGGATACTCTTCTGGTTTAGTCCTATCATTCACATATTAGCCAACACACACACACACACACACACACACACACACACACACACACACACACAGACATCTATCTTTAGAGCTAACAGATCTATAATTTATGCAAGAATATTTGAATCAAACATTTCAGCTCCTTTATAATGATTCTGCAAGACATGTTTGTAAATTCCAGATACATACAAACATATGTATGTATATATATATATATGTATATGAACTTTGCAGGGAATGAGAAATCATCATCTTGTTCCCCAGCCTTAAGAAAATGGTTTTTTTCCATTAGAGGTCTAGACCATAGGCATATAATTCTAAAGTGGCAACAGGAGACATAACCCAGTTCCAAAGAACCTAAGGGAGGAATTGGAATGCCAACTGTAAGATTTCATGCCTGCTTTTAGGCAGCAATTAAACTCATCTCAAGTAAAAAAAAGTCCTCGCAGCACCCTTTCCTCTGTCTTACCATCTAATAACATATACAACTTAGTTAGATCTGGTCCAGAATTGAACCAGTCTCAAGAGGTGACATTAACAAAATGTTGTTCATCCTAGCATTGACCTTGATACAACTGGTCAAGTAAAAGGTAAGATAAGGACATTCGGCTACAAAGTATTCCTCAGAGTATACTTCTATTCTCCCCATTTCACCTTAAATTTGGATGGATAACTACACGTTATACACTGGTGGAGTCATGAAGGGTTCAAAAGAAACCTGATTCAGATGATCAGTGTGACCTCTGGGCAAAGGAACTCCATCATAATCACAACCTTTTACTAAATCAACCAGGAGATATATTAGTAAAAAGCAAAAGGGTAGAATCAAAAAACAAAGCAAAATAAAATAAAAAAATTATTTTTCCCTCCTACACAGATTATGATGCTATCTTTTGGTTTCACATCACCTTCATTTACAAATACATCTCTCCCTTCTTGACTTCCAGACAGTAATCTATTATAAGCAATAATAATACTAATTTTAAGAAAGTTATACATTTGCTGAGTCTGATAATATAGGCAATGTTCCATTTTCTTAGTTTCCTACCTCTCTTAATTATGGAAGGGAAATGTATTTTTCACCTTTTCTTCAGGGACAAGCTTAGTTACTATATATAATCACACAACGTTCAGTTTCAGAGTTTATTGGTGGCAACATTTTTTCCATTTACTTTATTGGAGACTGTGTATAGTTTTTCTGGTTCTGCTTCAGGTCATATATATCTTCCCATGATTCCCTGAATTCTCCCTAGTCATTAATTACAGTTCAATAACATTCCATTATATCCATGTGGGTAAAAGAGAATCCAAGTTTCTTAGCTATGCTTGAGTGGAACCAAACTTTTTTTCTTTAAATCAATTTAGTATTTTTCAATTAATGAAAATTTATTTTCTCTCTCTTTTGCCCACTCCCCCAAATCCTGCATTGTGCCATATATAATTCACTTAGTTTCAAAATTCCAGGCTATTTTCTTTCAGTAAATTCATGAAGCAACATAAACCCTTTTGGTCTCTTGAACGAACTGCCCATCTAAACTATGGAAGAGACTGCTAGGTAAAAATCACCAGATCAGCAGATGGCATAATGACAGATTCAGAATGTTTTTTTAAAAATACCTTCCGAATATTTCTGACTGTAATAAAGCCACACTGATCCCTAAACTAAAAACAATTTTGCAAGTAAAAGATGGCAACATTTTGCCTAAATTCTGGAAGTTTTAGTCACTAAAAAGTCCTGAGTCAACAGTGTAATATGAACAGTAAAAAAACCTAATAATTGAAGCTTAGGTTCCATTGGGAAAAACATGATGTCCATACATAGGGAGGCAATAATTTATTGCTCTGGCTAGACCACTGCTGGAGGACTGAGTTCAGTCTTGGGTACAGCCTTCTAGGAAAGGCACAGACGCACTAGAAAACATTTAGAGTAAAGTAAAAGCCCTTGAGGTCCTGCTATATTTCAGGAGACTGAAGAAATTGGGGTTGTTTAACCTTGAGAAGAGAAGGCTTTGAAGAGTCATGACAATTTTCTCCAATATCTGACGGGCTGCCATTTGGAAGAGGATTTAGGCCTATTTATTGGTCCCACCGGACCAATTGATGCCAGCTAAGAGCAGTGATACCTGCAAAGAGAGACCTGATGAAAGGGGAAACCTCTTAATACTTAAGAATTGTCCAAAAGTACAGTGCACTATCTCTGGACACTGCTGAATTCCTTTGTCTGAAAGTAGAGTTGGCTATCTCTGGACATTGCTGAATCCTCCAACTGAGTGTCCTCAAGTATTATCTTTTCTGAAAATAAAAGCAGAGACTACATGAACCAAGCACAAATTAAGTTTGTTCTTATGTTTTAAATATATGCTGGGAGGCATACTTTAATGAGTCCCAAGAAAATGTCTTCAGTTAAGAAAATGTAGAGAGAATTTGAAAGATATAGTTTGCTTAATAGGAGAACTTTTACCTGGTATGTTAGCAAAAGTTATCCAGTGATGAAGCTACTTCCTGTGATAAAAGCCTTCTACTATTTATAGCTATCCAGTCACTCACTCCCACCTTCCTGCCTGGTAATAGTGTCAAAAATGGAGAGTATATGTGTGCACTCGTGTGTTACAACAGTTCCTGATAATGCTAGACATTCAATGTGTGGCAAGAGATTTCGTAATGCCAGATTGGTATATATAGAGGAGGAAATACCCGTTTCCTTAACAGAACTCTTTGATGTGAAAATATAATCCATACTTGTAAAAGCCTTTTTTTTTGGAGGGGGGGCGTGGAGGGAGATTGGGACAGGAGCTGTTAAAACTTAGAAATGGATGGGATCCAATTTTAAACCAATGGGATCCATTTTAAACCAACATGATCAGCCACAAAAACAGCTACTAAGCTGAACCAGAAGAGTCATCATCATTTCCTTGTTCCATTATCAATTAAACTAAGGGGCTAAATGAAATACTCAAGGTTTTTCATGTGAAACTGTAGCATGCTGCAAATAACACTGGGTCTCAAATTAGAGAATCTGGATTCAAATTCCACCCCCACCACTACTTGTATCTTGGACAAATCACAACATCCATGGACCTTGTGGCTGGACTACATGACCAGCCTAAGTCCCTTCCAGTTCTAGACCTATGATTATACTAGACTGAGTCAGGGATGCCAGAATGCTAGTCCTAAGGACCAGCAATTACTATCAAGGTCTAGCCTTGGACAGGGCACAACTCCCTATATCTGAAAAAAAAAGTCTATCATACTGAAAATTAATCAGAATCAATGATACTATTATGATATAAAGAATTCTATAACAAAAAAAATTCATTCTAAGTAGATTGTCTACAGATAAAATATTCTATTGACTTGCATGTGACTAGTAATTCTAAAATAGCAGTTTACCTAAGAAAAGACTCGTAGCAATATTCTATGACAAAGCCCAAAACAAGAATAGACTATCAATGAATAAGAAATACTAAATAATCTCAGCGAAAGCAAGGAATTGAGTCCTTCTCATTCAATGAGACCCTCTCCTAGAAAGAGATAGATCTATCTATCTATCTATCTTATCAATCTACAATCACTGTTTTCTAGCCATCTTTTTGTACAGGCACTTCAGTCATGTCTGACTCTTTGTGATCCCACATTTGGGTTTCTTGGCAAAGATACTAGAGTTTTGCCATTTCCTTCTCCAGTTTATTTTACAGATGAGCAAACTGGATCAAACAGGATTAAGTGACTTGCCCAGGGTCATATAACTAGCACATCTGAGATCACATTTGAACTCAGGTCAGGGTCTTCCTGGCTCCAGGTCTGGCACTTACTCTACTGTACAACCCAGCTACATCCTAGCTATCTTTACATGCCCATTTATTTAACTTCTAACGAAAGCTTTCCTGGGAACCATAGAGAATCATAGTAACAGCTACCACTTGCATAGTCTTGAAGTTATGCAAAGAGCTCTTCGTGCTACCTTACTTGACCCTCATGACAACATGAACATGGGCATATACATGTGCTATTATTATTGCATTTTATAGATGTGGAAATCAAGACACTGAGAGGTTAAGTGGCTTGCCCATAGCTACAAAGCTAGTAAGTCAGGGGCAGGATTTTGAAAGTAGACATTCCTGACTCCAAATCCTACTCACACGCTCAATCCACTGCCACTTGGCTAAGTAAAAGTTCTCCAATTATACAATATTCATCATAAGGCCTAAAAGATGCTGACAGTGATCTGGTAAAACTTAATTGAGTGGGAAAAATCTGGCTTATTTCCAAGGAAACAAAGAATTTCTGCCTTTGTCATTAAACATCCAAATTTGGGAAGATTTTTAAAAGTTTTATTCAGTTAGTACCTGTATCACTCATGTCTTAGCGTTATTGGAAGGAAATCACTGCAAACTTTTGAAGTGCTCTATAAATGTGGAACATTATTCAATTTTTAGCACACTGGACCTAAATGAGAATACTTTAGAAAATAATTATTTACAGAAAACTATCATAATATAATAGAGCACAGTAATCCTAAATCTTGCGGATTACCTTTCATTTTGATTTAGTAAGAATCAGAAATCGAGAATGGCCTCCTAAGCAACACAACTCCACTCCCACTGCCTGGACTCCCTGTAAAGAATTTATGGGAAGACAAAGGTTAGTGTCACACAGGATAAAATGTGGGCAGGTTGCGATTTGCCTTTCTGGAGGAAAGACCTACATAAAATGCCAAGAAATCCCAGAGCCAAATAAAGTCGTTCTGCTCTGCATTATCATCAATTATAAATTAAAAGAATTTAATTAAATTAATGAAAATAGCTTATTTCAATACAACAAGGAGCCGTAATTTTATTCTTGTACTGCACGGAAGTCATCATCACTTAGTGGTCAAATCTCCAATCTCCAAACTCAGCTAGGCTGGTCATATTGATAGAGACATACAGGCCATCGATGAACAGATGCCCAAAGTCTTTCTTTCACTGTGAGAACTACCAAATTTTGTGTTCTCACAAAGCCTTCAGAAACCCAGGGGGCACCTTCATGCCATAATGAGACAAGAGAAAGGGTAGGACTTTAGTGAAAGTAAATGAAACTAAGTATCTGGAAACTAGCTTATTTAAGGCAGCACACATTCAATGAATAGGTTCTAAGATGGTTTAATTGGGGGAAAAAAATTAATGATCAATATCTAGTGAAATTAACTACAGTAAAGTAGCTAAACTGTACTTCTCTCTTTTTATGGCCTGTGTATCCTTCCATTTCCCACAGTGGTCAATTTTACACATAGTTAAAAGGCATATAGTTAAAGGGAAAGTTCTGTCTCACCTTTTAAGAATCAACTGTATTCCAACTCTCAAACATATTAAGCTGGTTACACCTAATTTGAGGACACACCTGGACATTGGAAGGTGAATATCTGCCAAGAGAAACAAAGGCTCTCAATGGAGCCCCAGGAGTGTTGGCAGCATTGGATTACATAAACAAATGTGCCTTCTACTTTACTTACCAAAAAGAAAAAAACAAAACCCTAATTCTACTGCGAAAAAATTCATCCTGCATACATATTTTACTCAGAGAACCACTTAGCTGAACTGAAATCAAGTTTGAATTAATGTTTGATTTTGTGGTAAATATCACAATCGTTAGAGAGACAAAACGGTCAAGACTGCTATACCTTTAACCATTGGAAACCAGGATCCAAATCCTGCCTCTGACAGTTTCACTTCCTTCATGTTTAAAGTAAGAATGTTTCACATAACTATAGATATTCTTGTAAGGAATTTGCTTTAGTCTATCTGCCTGACCGCATGCCTGGAGTCTCTCTGCAGAGTAGGGTGTGTGTAGGGAGAGCAAACAGATTTCAATAAATAAAGAGGGAGATGAGAGTGTTAAACATGTAGAAGACTGAAAGCACTTTCAGACAAGGTCACTTATTATTAGTTTTAATTGTTTTATTATAAAAAGTCACATGGAGTGAAAGTAATTCTCTAAATTTTATAATAAAGAAAAACCTATCAATAACATTTTTTTTAAAAAGTGAGACTTCATAGACATGTTGCTTGGAAACAGTAGCAGATAATGTATAACAACCTTTGTAAAGCTTGCTGCATAAATATCAGATTTTTTTCACTTAGTAGTTAATTAAGGGAAAGCTTCTTTCCAATTGTTTCCTAGCTATCAACCCTACACTATCACAACCTCATTGATATGAATGTCACTGATCAGGGATTTTTATTCCTATTAGGCCTCCGATCCTTCCCCTTTTTAACTTACTTCATCCTCCCCACACACCTCCCCGCCCACGCCGCATAGCTACCAATGTAAAAAACTCTAAAAGTACAGGTGTGAACATGTTACCTCTCTGACCCAAAGTTCTCTATTGCCTCCAGGACAAAAAAAAAATTTCTCTGCTTGCTATTTAAAGCATTTCACAATCTAAGTCTTATCTGCCTTTCCAGACTTATTACACAAGGTGTCCTAAAAGTTTAATGCTTTTTTAAGCCATTAAAATTTAGCTTAAAAAGACACTAAGACTGTTAGGACATTAGTCTCTCCTCACATACTTACTCTGGTCCAGTCAAATTATTCATCTTTTATATAATATGGTTATTCTCCTATACATCTATAATAGATGTTTATTGACTTTTCGTCAGACTGGCCCTCTACCTCCCATTTCTGTGCCTTTACCAGGACTATCCCCCTGTGATGCCTTCCTTTCTCAAGTTCACCTCTTAAGAATACCTCATTTCCTTGAAAGCTCCTACATGAAGCCTTTCCTAAACCCTTCTAACTGCTAGTAGCACTCCTTAGATTTATTTTATGTGTGTATGTGTGTGTGTGTATGTGTGTTTTAGTTTACTCACTTGCGTAAACACTGTTTTCCCATATGGACTGTATACTCCTTGAGGGCAAGGATTATTTTGATCTTTTTCTTTTGGTCTCAGTGTCCTCTGAATCTATTATGTTGTCTAATATTTAATGAGGTTAGCTTATGAATTGTACAAAATTAAGTAAGAATTTTTTAAATGCTTAAGGGAAATTAAGGTATTTAAGCAAACTCAAGCACTTTATAAACATCACTCATATAGAAGTAGTTATGTACTATAAGAGGCAGCTTGGTGGTCCAGTGGATGGAGCATTGATTAGGTCTCAGTTCAAAGGTACCCTCAGATATTTATGAGCTGTGTGACCCTGGGCAAGTCACTTATCCTCCATTAGCACCAGAACAAGAGTTCTTGTAGTAAGAACAAAAATGTATTTTTAAGAAATAATCTACTATTCAGACTTTTCAGTGTTTCAGATTTGCCTATGTTGGCTGAAAACTGACACTGATTTATAGAGTCAAATACATTTTTTCACTTTAGCCTAACACTGTCTCCTCATTTTAGAGATAAGAAAACTGAGACAGACAGAGGATGTTTAGCTAACTTACCCAATGTCATAAAGTTGATTTGTATCACAGATGCAAACTTGAATTCAGGTCTGTCTTGACTACAATCCTATTAAAGTCATCTCCTAAATGGCCTGAATTAATGAAATTTTATTGTATAAACAAATATTTCACATCCCTTTAGCCTATTTAAGATTCTATAGAGACTCTATTATTTAAAGCTGTTGACTACTAAAAAAAAAATTAATAAAGGCTAAATTCAACCTTAAAACGGTTTAAAACAACTTTCCAAATACTCATCTGGAAAACCTTTTTGTTTCCACTTTCTCTATAAACATATAATTCAGTTTCTTGGTCTAGTATGTAGAGACTAGGGTAAATATAGAAAGATCATTCTGTCAAACTGGATGCCTTAGAACTCCCTCCAGCAAAGCAACTTATCCTACACAAATTATAGTGTTAAAGAGTTATCTGAGGTACAAAAAGGTTTCACTTGATGGTAGGGAAAACTTCCTAATGATAAGAGTCATACAAAAGTTGATTACTCCACCTAAGGAATGCTAGATTACACATCATTGGAAGTCTTCAAGCAGACTGAATGATTACTTGTCAGGTATATTGTAGTATGCTCCCTTTCATGTATAGATTTATAGCCAATGGTTCCTGAAATTCCTTCCAAAACAGTGCGACCAACCAAACCCACAATTACACCTGATAAATTGTTTAAAAATAAATTGCCAGTATAAACTTGCTCTTTTATGATTTTTTTTCACTAAAATGGATTGCCTAAAGAAAGACCTCATATGTATCAAAATACTCATTTTTTTATAGTATCAAAAAACTGAAGACAAAGTAGATATACTCTGATTTGGGAATAGCTAAACAAATTGTGGTACATGAATGTAATAGAGAATGAATGTAGAAATAATGAAGGACAAATTCAGAGAAACATGAAAAAACCAACATCTAGTGCAGACTAAAGTATGCAGAAACAGGAAAACAATAAAAGACTATTACTACAACAATGCAAATAAAGAACAATGACATGAAACCAGGCTACCAGACTTTAATGACTAAGCCCGTCCCAAGAGAATAGTTGAAGAAATACACCATCCTTCCTTCATTGCAAAAAAGGTAGACCATACCACAGACATACTACAGTAGACCATACCACAGACATACTACATATGCTGTTAAACAAAGTTAATGTGTTGGTTTATCTGAATGCACTATTCAAAACCTCCTATCCAGAATTCCATACTGACCCATGACGTGCAATTTGAAAAATGGCAGGCCAAGTTTAGATAGGCAGTCAGCAACTACAGTGATCTTTTTTAACCCTGTCTTATAATTCAGTTTCTAAACCTAAATAATACTTGTACCATACCAAATTAAGCTGGCCAGAAATGTAGGAAGAATGTTACAAAATGTCATTTTTGCAATGATATCCAGTAACAACATGTCATGGAATGATTTGACTCATCCAATGAAAATTTAAATACTAAGTGCATAAAATATGGGCATTCAAACTGAATTTATAACAAAACAGGGACAATATGTTGTTATAAGATGGGCAGTAGCTCTGAAAAGGATGAAAGAGAATGATCATAGTCTAGATGACTGACAAATGAATAGGTCTCATAGGGAAAGTCATCAAAAGGGATTAACAAGTATTCTTTGCTTGAATAAATGTATCTGAAGATATTTTATCAAATACAGCCTTAGTAATACCTCAGTCAAGAGTGACCCTCCAGGGAATAAAAAGGGAAATATTTTGGTTAAAAGGAAAATAAGAGAATTATTAGAAACTGAAAGGAAGTCAGCGGAAATACCTGAAAAAGATCAGAAAATAAGAGGAGGTTGCCCAGTAATGATACTGCCCTATACATATCTACATGGCTAGACCTAACCTCCCTCCGATACTCCAGTCTTCACCTTGGCAACTGCTTATTGAACATCTCAAACTCTATGATCCATAGGTTTGTCAAACTCAATATATCCAAAACAGAAATTCATTACATTCCCCCCAAAATCCTCCCTCTCTTCCAATGTCCTTGTTACTATCAAGGATGTTATTCCCAGTGACCCAGTCTAAAAAATCTCCAGGATCATCCTCAATTGCTCTTCAAACTCACTTCACACTTCTAAGCTGCTGGCAAGTCTTAATCATTTCTACCGTAACCACAGTTCTCAAGTGTCTCCTTCTCTACACTCAGTCACCACCCTGCCGCAGGCTCCCATCATCTCCCACCTAGACTAAGCCTTCTCTTTACCTCAAGTCTCTTCCCACTCCCGTCCATCCTCCACTCAGCTGCCAAAGTTATTGGGGATAAAAAGAAGAGCCCTCAAGAATCTCACACTCCAATAAGGGAGAGAACATGTAAACAATGACATTTCTACAAGACAAGGAGAGGTTTTGGGCAAAAAGTGGAATTTGAATGTTGAGGGAGAGAAAGGAAAGCCTTCCAGACACAGGGGACAGCCAGAGAAAGCATAGTTAGGCAATTAAACATCCTGTATAGGAATAGTAAGAAGGCCAGGGTCAATGGATAGTAAAAGACATGGAGGGAAATAAAAATGTAAGAAGATTGTAGGAAGGCTACAAGTTGTGAAAGGCTTTTAAATGAATGATAACAAATCCCAGTGTAAATATACAATATTTTGACATTTCACAACCAACAGTATCACAAGCTATTGTACTATATACAGTGATGACTGTTACGCTGCAATATTCTACCATCACCACCAAAAAAAAAGCCTTCTAATTTATCACATAAATAATTGATTATATTCAGTAGCATTATGGTGCTACTATCCATACACAGTAACTTTCACATAAGCAGGATACCCTTCCTTGCTTTTCCCCTCTACCTTATAATGCTTCCTTTACAAGGAATACTGTTTGAATCTAGAACAAAATAACCATCCAGATGATTACTTCTCAAGTAACATTTATATAGCACTTTAAGATATAAAGTGTTTTACTTACCTTATTGCCCTTGAAAACTATATTATACTGTCCTCCCATTTTAGAGATTAGAAAAACTGAGGCCCAAGAGCAAATCGCCCAAAAGTCTTTACTCAAGAGTCTTTTCAATAACAGGCTGCTTATTAACTTTAATAAGGACCAAAAATCACTAAAATTGACACCTTGTTAAATTGATTCACCCTGAAAAAAAATCAGCTGTAAATGTAACAAAATTATAAAGATCAAGCTAGATTCAAATAAAGATACAAGATCTGACTCCCAACCTACCTTGCACATGTTTTCAGACTTGGTTATGATGACGACTACCCCACTACCCCTACACCCATAAAATAGAAGAAAAAGAAAATACTACTTGTCATGGGATGGCTGTCTGCTAGAACATATGGGATACTGTAGCTTGTCCTTTGTTCTTGACGAGGACCATGACATCAGAAAAGTGATGCCATGACTTGCTAGTGAATTGGACTTAAGTGAGGGAGAGCTACGCAAAATCACCAGCCTCATTTTGTCTTCCAGAGTCATCTGGGTGGACCCAAATATAGCAAGATATAGATCAGAATGATTGGAGATGGCCCCTGCATGGGATGGTGATGTTAAAAAAAAAAAAAAAAGACAGAATAGCAATATGCTTATTTTTTTTAAAAGAAAGAAAAAATTACTCCCAATTCCAACCTGGGATGCTACAAATATGTCCTCACACTCCAGCCCATGGTGACATAAAGAAGAAGCAGGTTTTGTCAGCCTATGTTAGACATGTATAACTTGTTCACTTTGCACATCTTCTGTATTATACAGTCAACAGAAAGTAAGAAAACAACTTGGCTTCCCATCATTCTGTGCCTCTGGTCAAGTCCAGTAATCTCATTGGGATCCAGTTCCCTTTCCCATAAGATGAAGTTTAGAATACCCATAAGATGAAGTTTAGAATAGATGTTCTGATCACTTCCAACTCTAAAATTATACAACTTTCCAACTTCCCCCCACTTGGGAACTCTCAAAAATTTCTCTTTCATGTCATCCCTCCCCAAGAATCACCATTCTGAATTTAAGCTCATACATCTGGCAAAGATTATATTTTCCCCCAAAAGACATCCCATGATATCATGATCCCTTCATTACAAATATGAACATGCCAAAACTCAGCTACATTTTCATCTTTCTGAACTAAGCCAGCCCAAGATTTCTCTCAAGTCACATAGGATTGTAGAAGAGAGGGAAAGAGGAGGTCTTGAGGCGTATTTGGACCATGAATATACTCATGGCTCATTAATAGGTGTCAAATTGCTTAGTTCTTAGTTTAAATATGCAGTGTACTTTTCACTATAATCATGGAAAGAATTTTGGTTAGTCCAAAGTTCTCCCACAAACTCTACCCCAGAATCCTAAAGATATTATGTGTCAAATTCCATAGTGCACAGTATATAATGTACTCGAAAAAATGGCAGTAAAGATAGTAACTCTAGTAACTAATACAGAAGCTCCAAAAGTTCAAACTTTCAAGCGTCTGAAACCAGAGATTCTCAAATCCTCAGCAGATTCCAGCTCTTAAATGTTAAGGATTGAGGCCAAAATCCATCAGGGTTTGCGCTTTATGTCTGCATGGCTTCATAACTCTAGTGCATTACTTGATTTTTGGACCTTGAAATTGATCATTAATAGTGTAAACATGGCCTGGCGAATTCTTTGAAAACTACCTGTTAAAATGGCCAGTGTTTTAGTTAAAAGCATCACAAGAGAAAGGCAGAACAGAACACAGATGTAAGGTTAATACAGCATGTTTCTTTCTCACAGCTCTGTGACAGAAACAGCACAAATATAGCCCTCCTTATTTTCTAGATGGGGCTAAAAAGGTTGAGTGACTTGCCCAAATCACATGAGATAACGGCTGGTATGAACCAAGACTATTCAAAACTCCAGTCTCCACGACAGTGTTCTTCTCACTAAAACAAAATGATTAAGGGCAGAAATAGAACTGGATTATTCTATACATAATAAGCTATATCTGATTCTTTTTTAACTTCTTACTTGATAACCCTCAAGAACAGATTAAGTTCCAGGAAAGGTGCAATTTTGAAAGGAAAGATAATGCACTGTTTTGAGAAGCCTTTAGGATATCCATGTGATATTTATTAAGAAGAGTCCAGTAAGCAACCAGGAGATTGGTGTTCAGCAGGAAGAGTAGGGCTAGATATATAGATCAGATATTTGCTCAGAGATGAAAATTAAATCTATGGAAGCAAATAAGGTCACTAAATAAGAGAAGTTAAAAAAGAAAAGAGAGGAGGGCTAGAACAGCCTTGTATCAGTGGGGGGATGCTATGGTGCTGAGGACCAATTGACAAAACTATATTAATATCAGCTATTATGGACAGCTGTAGTATTTATAAACTGGACCTGAAATGGACCTAAGAGTTTGATAATAAAGTGAGAAAACTGAAATCTAGACATTGCTCAAGGTCACATGATTAGAGTGTCAACAAACAAAGTCCCAATTTCTTGTTTCATGTTTTTCTACATTCCTATACTTCTCAGTGCTTTGATCATCTGGTTATGATGCTTTAAATAGTAAACACCTTAGCATTCTTATTAATATTCACTTAGTAATTTTCATTAGTATTAAGATTCACTTGGTATTTACCCAGTTCGAGTGAGAGATTGTTCTGAGTGAGTTACAAAAGGGGACACATATAGTATCAGATGCCAAATGAGCAATCATAATTTATGTTTCTTTCACAATATAGCAGAACAAGCCATTTCCATGTCAAATTTTATTATAAAAGAATATGACGGCTTAAATGCACACAAAGGAATGGCAAGGACCAAGCATGTATCGTCCTTTTGTTAAATAAAGATTCTCTTCTTACACGGGTCACAAGATAATAGTGGAAGCGAGAAACCCTTTAATTTAATTCCAGCTTTGTTCTATGGCCATACACAAGCTTCCTTAACCAATGACTCAGTTCCAACCACCAAAAACAAGAACATTATTCATGACAAAAGGATGCTACAAGGATTAGTCAGGATCACTTTCTGGTTTGTAGCTTTGCTACTAAACAGAATTAGATTAAGAATTTTTAAAGATTAAGAAATAAGTCTTTTGGGGAAGAGGTTAAAAGAGGAATTTGCACAAGTATATTACATATATACAAAAATCTCCTTTCATGGACTTTCAGAACCTGGTTCTCTCCTCTGGAGTTTTTTTAGGGGTGAGGAGGGGAGTTTGAATCTGTAATTTAGTAAGTAATGAGTAGGAGTGATAGGGGGTGGAAGTCCCAGCATTTAAAAAAAAATCCTCTGCAAATTTTAGGGAGTTGTCTGGGGCAATGAATGTCAAAGGCAGGAAGGATGTGCAGCGTCCTATGTAGAGTGCAAATATGACTAACATTCAGTCAGGAAACCTACAATCTAGATGTAGAAGGTAAGAAATTCTTCAATTAACATATTGTAATAAAAATGTGTCACATGAAAGATTAAAAAAAAGATCTATGGAGGTACAAACGTGTGTATCAGATGAGGGAAGGAGTTGGTGGCTGTAAAATCAGGGGAGGCTTCAAAATAAAAGTGGCATTTCAAAGGGGAAAAGTAGAATTGTTTTCCATGTGAAGACATGGAGGGGAAAAAAAGTGTTTCAAAGGCAGGAAACTGGCTAAATAAAGGTGACAAGACAAGAAAGTACACAGTCAATTCAGGGAGCAGTGAGTACTCAAATATGACTGGAGAGAGCAAAACCCCTTGTGACCATTACCTCTTAAGAAAAACTAGAACCACATTCTTTGAGCCAAGTTTATCAGAAGTTCCTTGGGGAAGATGAGGTAGACAGTATTTCTGGTCAGTATCTATGATGCAACTTTAACCTTCTTTCTCAATACTACTTCTCAGGGACCTTCCAGATAATCTAATCTTCTGCCCCTGTGAGCACACCTATTACCCAAGTAGGAAAACAGAACCAGGACTCTGCACACCACCCTTTACTACTTCCATCTTCTTCCCTTTAGAATTCTAGAACACACTATATGAAGAAGAGTCCAATATGTTCTTGATTATCTAAGAATTCATCTTTTAAAGTACCTGGAAAAATCTTGTGCCCCACTCCCTTGTCACACTTCCTTCCTATCACCATATCTGAGATGCTATAAAACTCTGAAATATTATACCATCTTGTACCTTTACCATCACAAAACATTTGAGTTTAAACAATAACATCTAGACCAGTGGTTCTCAAGCTTTTTAGTCACAGGCTCACATTATGTCTGACTTAACAGAAGATTCTCAATCTGCTACTATATTTAATCTGTTTCAATGTTGTTAGATAATAGGAACTAATAAAATAGTAGACAAGCTCATATTAGACTAAAATATAAAAGGTATTTCGACTTAAAATAGAGGAAGTCATGAGAGCAGTAGCTAGAATGCTCTAAAACATTTCCTTTCAGAATAAGAAGGTATCATACAAAACATTAATTAGGAGGCTAAAGAGGATAATCAGAGAAAATAATTAGTGAAGGGGTGGGAAAGGAAGCAAGAATGTAGGCTGGATATGGTTATAGGATGATATGAAAAGGAAAAATTGCAGCAGAAGGAGGACAGATTATACTGGGGACCAAAAGGCAAAAATGGAAACAGAAGCTACATTTGGCAAGGGCCTCTAAGTGGAAAGGTTAAGAGATAGTCAAAGTGGTAAGATTCTACAGTAAGGAGTGACCTTAATTATTAGGTATAATAAGTATCATGAAATGATTTTAAAGGACAGTTACAATTTTACTTGAAAATGCCTAGTTAAATGACCTAAATGGTACTTTCATCCCTTAATTAATGGAACCTTAAATTCATAACTGTTAACAGAGGTAACTTCCTTAGCAACCTGTATTTTGTCCCGGGAACAGAATATACAGTAATATCACTTGGAAATTTTTTAAAAAGCAGCCAAACAACATGGTACTGGATCAAACAAAAAACTGGAGAGGGCTTGAGATATTTCAGGGTAGTGGACAGTAGATCAGGAGAAATGAAATCAGGGACACAAAAAAATAAGGCACAAACTCAATAGGGACTGAAAGTTGTGAAGTATCATACAAACTGTAAGGCATACTACTTTCAGGAAATTTTATTTTGCCATCCTGGAGTCTAAAACTTTTCCCTCTAATGTGATATGCTTTAAACACATTTGGAGAACTGTTAGCATGCTTCATGACAGGATACCATTTTCTCGCAAACGGGTAGGTTGCAAATCTAGGCCCAGCCATCACTAAATGTATTATATCGTAAAATAACATACACAGTCTTGCACTCCACTGTGGGGAAAAGAGCACTGTAGCTCCAGAATGAAAGTCTTTCTGTGATGTATGAGTCTGGCAAAGTTTATACAATGAAAGACTCCAACAGTGACTATCAAAGCTAACTAATTAACATTGTATTTCTATTTATTACATCTGTTTATATCCCCAGCCCTTAGCACAATGCTTTCACATAAATTGTTAATAAATGTTGTGTTTTAGTGGGATTAGTTTTTTTATTCCTTTATGGTTCTCCAATCACTAAGACAAACGGAAAGAAAAGAAGCTTTATGTTCCCTGAAATGACAGTGTAGAACAGTCTTCTCTTCGTAAGGCTCTTCAGCTTATTAACAATAAAGCTCATGAGACACACATTAAGTTGGAGAGTAGAGGGTGGAGAAAAAGACCCCTGGATTTGGAAAGAGATGACCTCAGTTTGAATCGCAGGTTCTTCTATCAACGTGGCTATAGGCAAGCTATGGCTTATTGTAGGCAACCCTATGGGCCTCAGTTTCCTCTTCCATAAAATGGAGGAGTTGAATTAGGTTCACTGAAGTCTATCCCCTTCCAGCTCTCTAAATCTCAGAGTACTAATCCTTAGCTATATCCACAGCAACAGCACATGATGGAAACACCTTTAAAATATTAAAATTACTTTCATATCAAAGGAAGTGAATAAAGCTTACTACATAATCACTGAAAAGTACATGCTTATGGGTAATTTTCCCCAAAAGAGGAATTGAAAAACACAGGGAACAAGCAATATATGGAGCATCAAAGGGATATTACTGGAGAGTACTTTCTTGACAAAGCAATGGGCTAAATAAAGCACGTGCCAAAGCATTGGTTGCATGTACAGCAGGGATCAGAATCTCAACCTTTTGATTGAGCAAAATAGTACTTAAGATACTAGACTACTCCTAAGAATGCTCTTCTATTGAGGTCCTATTTCAATGGCTCCGAGTTGCATGAAGGTGCGCCTTCAGTGTGACTTTCTTTTAATGATCATGCTAGCAGAACAAAAGCCTCAGCAGATCCTAACAAACAGGAGACACTTCAATTTTGGACCAGGCCACTGTATGTCTATCACCTGAAAACTAGTCTGGTTATAATCAAAAAGGCTCACCATGTGATTTATTTGGATCTTTTGTTTTTGGCCAGACATCTACTGGCAGTATAATCAATGGCAAGGCATTTAACCTCTATTTGCCTCAGTTTCTTCATCTGTAAAATGAAAATAATGGCACCTACCTCCCAGAATTGTTATGAGGATAAAACCAGACAATATTGTAAAATGCTTGGCAAATCTTAAAGTGTTATATAAGATAGTAGCAGCAAAAGATGCAGTCTTCAGCAGTAGCAGTACACAATGAATTTAAAAAAGACATCTACTAAACATTTACTACATACCAAATACTGTCCTAGGTCCTAGTATACAAATACAAAAGAGAGACAGTCCCTGCCATCAATTATGCAGTTTGTTTCTGGGGATAGAAGGTCAGGGTAAAAGAATTAGCATATACCTGACTAGGATCATCCTAGGTCATCTAGCCTAGCCTTTGCTTAAAGTTTTTGAGTGAGGGATAGATAAACTATTGTCTCCTGAGGAAACTCATTCCATTTTTTGTATAGTTCTAATTATTAAAGAGTTTTTTCCCTTACATCAAATATGAATCCTACCTCCGCCAATTCAGTCCATTGTCCTAGTTCTAACCTTAGAAGTCAACAGGTCTAAGTGAAATCTAATTCTAGGAGACATCCCTGAAAATGTTTGAAAAACAGCTATAATCTCACACTTCCTCCAAGTCTTCCCCCTTTAGCAGGTTAAATATCCCACATTTCTTTCAAATGATCCTCATTTGGAGTGAGACTCACATACCTTCTCCCCATCCTGGTTACCCTTCAACTTATCAATAACAGTGGTCTCACTGTGGTATAACCAAGCAGCCAAGACTCATTTCCTTCGTTCTAGAGGCAATCTATGCCTCTTTTGATGTAGTCTTTATATTTCTGCCACATCACACTATTTCTCCTATCAATCTAGGAGTTCACAAAAACCACAGCTCTTTTTCAGATGAATACTGTCCAATAAGGTCTCCCCATCCAACGCCTGAGAAGTTGATCCTTTGAACTCAAGTATAAGATTTTTTATTTGTCTCTGTTCAATTTCATCTTCTTCAATTCAACCCCATTTTCTGATCAGATGAGACCTTCTCGAACTTTATTACAGCATCTCAGTTATCCCCCGCTTCCATTCTTAGGTCATTTAGAAATTTGATAAGTGTGTGTGTGTGTGTGTGTGTGTGAATGTATTATCCTCTACAAAAAATGTCACTACTTTTCTATCAAGAACACTTTGTGAGATTTCCCCTTAAAGTCTACAATCTTTTAGGCACAATTGCCTCCAAGTACAAGCATATTACAAGGGAAATACCTGTTAGATAGCTCAATGTCAAGACAGCTAGCTAGACAGACAGATGAAGACATAGACACGTGGATGAATGCTTGAGCATTTGTTAATCATTCTCTTCTTTGGCCTCCACTATCCACATTAGAATGTAAGCTACTTGTTTCAGGGACTGCCTTATTTCTGTATTTATCTCTCTGGGACTAATACCATGTTAAACACTTAACTACAACTCAGACTCCATACTAAGTGCTGGGAATAAAGTTCAAAGCAAAAAAGACAGTCTTTACCTTCAAAAAACTTACACTTTAATGGAGCAATATATATAAAAAGAAGCTGAAAAGGCATGGAGGAAAAGGTACCCATGCCAGGGGCAAGGCTGCTGCCAAGAAGGTAGAAAATTCAGTCAGGAGTATAGCCAGGAGTAAGCGATGGATTGGACAACATTCTCTGAGATGGCAGTTCTGGCTAGTATTGTAAAGTGTCATTTAAAGTTTATATTCCATTGAATTGTGTGTATATACATATATATTATAATGTATTTAAAGTCAAGAACCACATCTTTTATAAACAACAAAATAGTGAAGAGGAATGTTCAGATCTGGCCTCAGATACTACCTATGGTGACCCTGAGCAGGTCATAGTTTCCTCATCTGTTAAATGAAGATAAGAGCACCTACTTGCCAGGGTTGAGATAACAACTGTAAAGCAAGTAGCAGAGTGACTGGCACATATAAGTGCTTTATAAATGTAAGCTATTATCACTACAATTAGCTATTATCATGTCACTTAACCACCCTAGGTGTCAGGGGTTACTTTATGAGTAAGAATAACATGGCCAGACAAGTTTGAAGAAAATCACTTTAGCAGCTCTGTGGACAATAGATTGGATTGAGGTGACAAACTCCTTTTTATGATTTCAGGGAACTGCACCTGTTTGCTCTCCCCCTCCAAACTTGCAACATCCCTAAACTTTCCTCCAGTTACAAATCAGATTACCTAATCTTAGTTTATATCTTGTTTTTAATGTACAACAATGTGTCTTCATTGGGATTCAGGGTTCACTGCCAAGCTGAGGAAGCTTTGATCCTGGTTTGTTACGCAACTGGCACACACCACTTAACACTATTTCTATCTCTATGTTGCCTAAAAGAGGGGAGGTAGATGGTAGGCACTCAAATTCATACTTTATTTAGAATGACTATAAAAATGGTACTTTTATCATAAAAATGCATTGCCAGAAGGTTATTAATTTCCATATTTAGAAAATGCCTTAAAAGGAAAAGAAACCTCAGTCCTGCAAACTTACTATCCCTGCATTGCCAGAAGGTTATTAATTTCCATATTTAGAAAATGCCTTAAAAGGAAAAGAAACCTCAGTCCTGCAAACTTACTATCCCTTTCTCAGTCACTATCCATTTGACTTGGACAAACCACTTAAGCGTACACTGGACCTTAATATTTTCATCTGAAAACTAAGGAATATGAACTGCTACATAGTTTTATCTGCTTCTCAATCTATGAAATTATGGATTCCAAACCTTGGAAGAACCGAGAACATATTAGACAGAATTATAAAGCAGTGAGTAGATAATCATTATCTGTACAAGGACACCTGCCTGGGCCAGATTAAAAGATACCTAGAATATGGACATGCCAAGTCACGGACTGACGAGGAGGGTGGGCAAGTAAAGAAATCTGAATTAGACTTTGAATACTTGGAATACATTCTGTCCCTAGACTCCTAACCATAAGTCTCCTTCTCCATGTACTCCACATTCCCAAACCCAAGAAAGCATATTACATGTGTATGCGCATGTGTGTATGTGTGACATACCCTTGAGGTTATCCTGGGGCATGTTTAACATCTCAGGATGGTAGACTTAAGACCCAAGAATGCTGAGAAAGACATAAGGGGGCAGGCTTGAAATGAAGAAGGCAAATCAAAACCACAGTACACATGAATAACATGTGACAGAACAAGTTAGAATGAGTCAGAAACCAAAAGGAAGGCACCCACAGAAGGTAGAGCAAAGCAGGTGGTCAAAAGTTCCTAGAAGCAATCAAGAGCCACGAAATTCCTAAGTTTAAGGGGTCTGGGTAGAAATAAACAGAACAAATGTGAGAATGAAGTAAGGACATTTTTATTTATGCAAAAATTCAGGCTTCAAAATTCTCTCACACAGACACTTCATCACCCGTCTCCATGTTTTCACACTGGCTCTCCCCATCCCTTAGAATGCTCTCGTTTATCACCTATGCCTTAGTTTTCCTGGCTTCCATCAGTTCTCAGCTCAAGTCCTACCTTCTGCTTTTCTAGCATCCTCCCCAACCCTGTCCCAGCTGCTTGTATCGCTGGAAATTTAGGAAATATCAGGAAGTTTAAGCTGAAAAGAAACTCATCCATAGATGGATAATCACCTAACCCTACCATTACTATCACTCTCTATGCACAAGAAGGTGGTAGATGGATCTCCTCTGAATTCCAGGCTGTTCCAAAACAATGGCAAACATATAAATGGACAAACTGTTTCGGCTCTTCTTAACTCACCCTCCCATACCAGGCACGTATGAGCTCTAGGCATTATAGATATATTTCAACTTTTACTCTCCTCTTCTCCCTTAAATGATTCCTGTGTGTTGTTACTGTCCAACTATGTACACTTAAGGAAAGGAAATTTGATAAACTGGGAGTTTCCTTTACTTCAACCTTGGTTTTCCCATACTTTCCACTATAAGATTAGCAAAGAATAAGAGTTTATTAGACCAAAGAGATGGAATGGATTAGAAATAAATCAAAGGCCAGCCCATGGATGAATGGATGAATGAATGTGTGAAATCGTTTTTTATTAAGGATTTACTGTGTGGCAGGCACTGTGGAAGCCCAGAGGAAGAAGAAGAAACTGACAGTCCTGGCCCTGAAAGAGCTTACATTCTAAAGGAAGAAGACAACTTATAAAGGAAGTTGGGGGAGAGAGGGAGCAGGATAATTAGGGGGAAATCCATATTGAGCAGTCTGGTTTGCAAATAGTCCTCAAGTAAGAGGTCTGGTTCAGGTTCCAAGGTAAGATGAAAGAAAACTCACCCATCAGAGCCCAGGGACCCAGGGCCTTGGCTTGGCTTTACTTAGCAGTCACCACAGTATATGAGACCTTAGCACAGTGCCTGGAACATAGTAAGCTGAAGAAATGTTTATTTAGCGACTGACCTGAAGGCCAACATCCATGACTACAATATAACGAGTCAGAGTGGAGTGTCTTTGAGTTTCCTAGAAATCATAGCATGTTAGACCAAAGGGATCTAAAAGATCCATCTATTCCAAATGCAACATTTAGTAGATGAAGAAATTCCAAAGGCTAAGTAAGTGGCATAGGTCACGTGGCACAATGAGACAGGATAGAGTAAGTCTTGTGTTTTTCAATTAACAAGAACTGACATTTAAAATTTACAAAATGTTTTACCTACGCTATGTCATTTGATCCTATCTGGACAGGTGGGGGTTCCAGTTATTCTGAAGCTCCCAGAGACAGAATTCTCAAATGAGGTCTAGTGTCCTTTCCACCATACAATACTGTCTCCTAGTCCAACATTCCTTCAGTGTGATGGAAAAAGTGAATGCCACATTTAATCCAGGCAAAATTAGAAGCATGTCTCTACTAGAAATGGAAAATAATTTCCAGTTTTTAACTCTGAATTTTAACATAATGAAAAAAACCACAACTATGTATTTGCAACTACAATTCCCAGGAAAAAAACCAGTAATGTTATCTCTATCAGGTTCCACAGATTTCATCTAGAAAAGAATTTTGTAGTTGGAAAAGCCTTAGAAGACAGATATTTGTCAGTAACCACGTTCCCTATGGGAAGCTAGCTAGAACAGTGGATACATTGCTAGTCCTGGGGTCAGGAGACCTTAAAAAATCATCTAATTTAATACCATTATCGTACCTACAAGGGGAACTGAGTCAAAGAACTTGGGGAGCTAAGTGGCACCGAAAATAAGAGAACAGGCCTGAATGAGGAAGACATGAGTCCAAATCTAGCTTCAGACATTCCCTAACTTTGTTAACCTCTGTTTATCTCAGTTTCCACATCTATAAAATGGGGATAGTAACAGAAATCTCCTCTAAGGGAGCTTCATTTGAGCTGTGTGGCTCAAATGAAATATCTGTAAAGCACTTCTAGCACAATGTCTCTGAAAATACTATTTAATGTGAGCTATTATTATTTGAATTATAACTCATACTCACTGACTCCAAATTAAGTGCTCCCCCATTTAACTCCCCCTCATTATACCAAGTTGCCTCTGGTGATCTTTTAAGGCCCCACCAAACTCCAATCTTCTGCCGTCTGGTTCAAAGGTTCTTTACGTGGAGTCGATGGGGCAGGGATGGACTTCAGAGGGTCTGTGGGTCTTCTACTTCCCAGCTTAGTTTCCCACACTGCCACTCATTCCTTTAGGGTGAAGTCAGGGATGTGGACACTGCCTCCAAATTTCCCTCCCATCTTATTTCAGTCTGCCAAAAATTTGCCAGAATAAGAGGTAGGGGCTCTCTGGCTGATCTTTCGATCGCCAGGCAGCATAAATGCTTAATAAATATTTGAATTGAATATGAACCATGATATTAAAAACCAAGTAGCTTAACTGGATGTGTGAGTATTTGTTTATTTTTAAGAGTTCTGTTTATCAATACCACAAAAAAATTGAATAGCCAATTTTTATATGAAAGAAAAAAGTTAAAGGAAATAAGATATATGTTAAAGCAGCGAGGTGGCACAGTAGATAAGGCACTGAGATGGAAGTCAGGAAGTCTTGAATTCAAATCCAACCTCAAACACTAGCTCAACTGTAAAATGGGGGTAATACTTGCAACTGTCTCCCAGAGTTGTGAGGATCAAATAAGACATTGTTTGTAAAGTGCTTACAGTGCCTGGAACACAGTAGGCACTATATACTTGTTCCCTCCCCTTCAATATATTAAAGCAAAAGAAATGCCTAATTACACAGTAAAAATCATACCTGCCCTCAAATGCTAAAATGTACACATATTGATATATTTTTAAAAGACACAAGTTAATTTTGAGGGGAAATACTAGCAGCTAAGGGAAATCAGGAAAAACTTCATGCAAAGGTGGCACGTGGTATGGTAGGAAAAAACACTGACTTTGGAATCAGAAGACCTGAGTTCAAATCCTGCCCCTGGCTCAGCAGCTATGAGACCATGAGCAGAAAACTTAACCTGTTCAGCCTCAGTTTTCTCATCTGAGGGGTTGTCAGTGTCTGATGTAAAGAACAGTAAAGTCAGTTTGACTGGACCATAGAATGCATTATGAAAAGTGCCCTATAATAACAATATAGAAGTGATATGTAATATATAACACACTGGAAAGGTATGGTGTGACCAGGTTATGAAGGCCTTTAAAAAGGCAAAGGAGCTTACTTTCCTAGGTTATAGGGTGTAATGAGTTACAGATCTTCCTGATCCACCTCGGGAAGCTCATTTGGAGAGGCTTCTTGGGTAGGAAGAACCACACCTTTTTGTTAATTTCTAAGGAAGCACTGAATCTAGAGAGTGGGTGATGCCCTCCAGCTCTGAAGTGTACATACAGTGATGTGAGGTTTTGCTTTGGGGCTTAAGGCTCCCCTCCAGCAGCTTTAAAAACTCAGATATTCTCTCTGATAACTGTATGTATGTAATGGTGAGATAGCTGGATCTGTCTATTCATCTGTGATGTATGTATTGCTCATAAGCAATTAGAAGCCCTCTCTGTTGGTCTTTATTTCTCTGTTGGTATGTGATCTAAAAAGATTGCTGACCACTCCAAAGTTTCTTTCCTTTTAGAAAAGTAGATCTAAGAACCTGTGCTAGCAGGCCATCCTGGATATGTCAGGGTGCTTGCTGCTGCGTAGGAAGTCATGAAAGTTTACTGAGTAAGAATGGTATGTCTTAATAAAAATCACTTTAGTAGCTACGCAGAAGACAGATTGATGATACTGGGGTGACACTTAAAGCAGAGAGATGGCTTATTGACTGCTTTACAATAGTCAAAGTGAGAAGTGATCAAGACTGTATTAGTGGACAGAACGGATCTAACTAGAGAAATGTTGAGAGAATTTAAAAAATGACAAGATCTGGCAACTGATAGGATATATGGAGTGAGGGAAAGGGGTTTAAGAAAAAAAAAGCACCAACTCCAGCTAGTTCATATCTTGTCTCTGACACTATCTGGGTAAACTTGGGCAAGACACTTAAGCTTTCTGTGCCTCAGTTTACTTATCAAGAGACTTGATTGGCTTCTGGGGTCCCTTTAAGTTCTGATCCTATGACATCAAGGTTGTAAACCTGGGCCCGAAAGCTCTACAACTTACAAAGTACTTCATAACAATTAATCCTGTTATAGTGATGATATATATTTTTTTAAAAATCTACATTTTAAAGAAAAAAGTTCTAATATTTGAGGCATATAAAATATTGCAACAGAACACTACACCCACACATTAATCTGTGAATAGGTATATAGATACATAACAATCTCCACATGGAACTCTACCTAATAATTCACATTTCTTATAAAACAAAGATTAAAACTGAAATCGTTCATTATAGGTTTATTTAAAAGGCAAAAATTATTAATTAGTACAATAATATTGTGCCCAGAACATACTGTAATAGGGCCTCAATAAATGTCCTTGACTAGAATTTATTGAATTCACTGTTTCTGTGAAGAACAGCTTTGTTCTAATAAGAAAATTTGATTTGGAAAATTTTCATCTGTGTCCTGGTCCACCCACTTATTAGCTCTGTGACCTTGGGTACCACTTAGCCTAGTCACTAGGCCCACTAAAGTGGGTTCTGTGGCCCTCATCTCATCTGCAAAATGGGAGGTGAATACTATGTTTGCAAGCTCTACACACTAAAAAAAACTACTTGTTTTGAAAAATAAGTAACAGTATAAAAAGTGTTATGTCAACTGTTTCTCCTCCTCAGTGCTTTCAAACGCGGGACTGAAAAGATCTTAGATTTTCCCTGGTGTTAGTATTACTATTAGGACTAAGGCACGATGTTAAAAGAGGAAAGCAAAAGCATATATTCTAGTGCCAAAGTCCCAAATAACCCAGTAAAACTTTTAAAGAGGTTTCTCCTGAAAGTGTTTCTATATCAAATCCATCTCCTCTAACCAGTTTTTGTAAAATGTAGAAGTTTATTAGGGTTCTAGCTTTAAGGGCTTACATTGTTTGACTGGTTAACTAATAGTTAATCAGAATCACAAACCTATTTACTTATAAGCACACATCTGCAACATAGTTCCCACATTCTTTTCATTGACCTGTGTAAAGATCTCCCCTGAGGCAAGAGATAAGTCTTCCATAGATTGAAGATATAAGGGAAAATAACCTCAGGACTACAAGGATAGCAAGCTTATCTAAAAAAATCCTTCAAGAGATAAAAATCCTACAATATTTTTGCACATAACTCAGCATATTTGTTGACCTAGTCTTATTTTATAAGCAAAAGTTTACTTAAGATTTAAGTTTATGGAACCCATATGAGCTCAAAAATAGTTTAATATAAACTGCAATAAGGAATTATTTTTTAGAAAGATAACTTTTGATTAGCTACACTAATTGAATAACAGAAGGATCCAAATAATTTTTTAAATAGTTTCTATTAAGAATATTCACAAATTTACCATCTATATCTTTGATCTAAACTAATTACTAAAATTAATTTGGATTTTCTAAATACCTACCAGCAGCTGGGCAGTCCCAAGGTGAAAATGTAGAGATGGAAATAGAAGTTGATTAACAACTTCCCTGCAATTTAGAATTGTCTAGAGTACTGAAAAGTTAAATGGTAGTAAAGGGCTGGAATTAGAGCAGGAAATCTATGAATTATGGAATAGCTAAATAAATCATGGTATATGCATGTAATGGAATACTACTGCACAATAAGATATAACAAATACGATTTATTCAGAGAGGCCAGGGAAGATTTATAATCATTGATACAAAGCATACAGAATGATGAAATGACATACACAATGGCAACATAGTAATTTTTTAAGACTACCACAAAATTGAAGACTAATTACAATAGCAAACTTGGTCCCCTTTGAGAAAATCTGAATACCTCCACCTCTTCTTTCTCAAGAGGCAGGTATGAAATACTGTATAGGCTGTGGGACGGGCTGATGTATATATTGGCTTTCGTTGTGCCCCTTACCTTCCTTTATTCTAGTTCTCTTTCTACCTAATCTGTCTGCTTTAATTTCCCTCAGTCTCCTTTGGTCGACCCACCATTTACCTTCTAAGCAACCTAAGTAGGGTTCCTGTTCTTGGCTCCCTCTTCTCTCCAGTCATTCCTTCATTTGTTCCAATGACTTCAATCATATCCAGACCTCATCTTTTTCCAAAACTATAGTCAGGAAACCCAACTGCCTATATCTCCCCTTCTTGGATGCAGTTTCAGTATCTCAAATTTATCAAGTCCAAGATAGAACTCATTATCTTAAGCCCTTAAACCCAACTCTCCTCCAAGCTTCCTTTACTGCTATTCTGGGTGTAACCACCTTCCCAGTCACCCAAGTTTGTAATCTTAAAGTAATTCATAACTTTCTTGATCAACCTCTCTCATTCACAACTGCCAGAATTTCTTTATTCTACTTCCACAACATTAACTGAATCTGACTGAGACTCTCTACTTATAAAGTCAATGCCCTGGTTCAAAGTCCATACTATCTCCTGCCTAAATAATTGGAATAGCCTCATAATTGATTTCCCTACAAAAACCTCCCTTCCCTCCCCAGTTGTTGATTTGAACTCAGGTCTTCCAGACTACAAGCCTGACACTGTAGCCACTGTGCCACCTAGCTGCCCCTCTGCAGAGATATTAAAATAATCATAGCAAATCCTCCAATAGTACTTAGCCTAGGATAAAATTATAAATGCCTTTATCAGGCATACAAGATACAGATTCCAAAATCTGACATCTACTTTCCCAAATCTAGTCCATGTTATTCCCCTTCATACACTGAGAATTTGATATATGCATCCCAAAAAGCACTTCTTCCACATCCCTATTTCTAAGAAACTTCACCTTTCTCTCCAGAGTCTGTTCTTGAAGGATGTGTTTTTATCACATCCTTCCATGATCTTCCCATTTATGAATGTTCTTTACTTCCTCACATTTCCTTGTATTTATCTATATGCTATATCCAACCTAATATAATTAAACTCCTTAAGGGCAGTAAAGGGCAATTTTTCCCTTTGTATTGTCTCACACACAATAAGGGATCGATGAAAGTTTGTGGAGCTGGATTCTGTTGTTAGACTTTATTAATACAATACAAAATAGGTGACCAACAGTCTCCTGAAATGTGCCTTTGGGCACATAATAAAAACCAACTTCTTCAGTTCCTCATGTTTCCTTTTCAAGGAAAACCGATGATCCAGCTTATAAATACAAATTCCTTCTTTATTTTAGTTTTGGTTGTTCCAATAGTATGTCCATAGGGCATCAAACTGCATGTTAAAAGATTCTAGGTTAAAATGCTTCCAGATGCTTACTAGCTATGTGACCCTGGACCAATGATTTAACCTTTCTCTGCCTCAATTTCTCATCTTTAAAATGCAAGGGAAGAGGATTGAATTGGTAGTCTAAAGTCCCTTCCAGCTTTAAATCTAGGACCCTTGATTCTACATTAGAGTACCAACAGCTAATGTAAATTTTTGGAGATGGTCTAAAGACTGTCAGATTTTCCTGTGGCACCATTTTCTGTCACAGTAATTGTAGATGTAGAAAGAGCCACAGAAGGCTGGGGGCTTTTTGGCATGTTTCCTTTTTCCATCAGTAGCTTCGCTTAGCCCATTAGTGATGAGCTTCTTAACACTTTGAATGAGGTACAAATTCATTCTGTGGCAATATCCTTTCTTAAAACCTTCGTGGCCTAGTAGAACTCGTCAAGACTTGCTATCTTCCGGTACTCTTTAGCTTTAATGTAAATCAATTAATGAATGGATAAATAAAAAAAGCCAGGTGAATTTCAGGTCCCAAAGTGAGGCAATAAGAGTTTTATCACTCAGTGAACAAAGGAGAGGAGCATGATGGGTGGAGAGCAAGGTAACGTTAAGTTATAATAACTACTAATGAAAAAGAAATCTAAATACAGGATGTCAAAAATGGTAAATGAGCTGAGCAGGAGGCACATGAAAAGAAGATCCCCAAAAGCAAAAGTGGAAGAACTGGACAAGAAGGCAAGAACAGATGGGTTGCAAACTAGGGATACAGTGACAGAATCCCAGATCCATTTGAGTAAGATACTTAGATTCCTTTCAGAATCTAAAGTTAGGGCATTGCCTCAAGCACAGAGGTTAAGAGATTTGCCAGGGTCCGATAGGACTTGAACATGCCATCATAAACTAATTCTATATTCTATTAATATTTTTCCATGCTGTGTTTGAATGAAAAGTTTCAGATTCTGAGAACATAACTTTGTTCATGCTTATCTCTCTCAAGGAGAACTATGAATGATTAAATAAAGAATAAAGACCTCATCAACACCAAAAAAACTAAAATACCCACTGTGTTATTCACTAAGTTTCTTGATGACAGGGCAGGATCTAGAAAAGCAGGCTTCTTCTGCTTCCTAGAGTGGCTTCATCATCTTGCCTCTCTTTGTCAGACAGGCAAACATTTGGACAATGATGGTACAGGGACATGAGAACTCCAGGTACTTGCTACTTCACTTGACTAGGAAAGGTTAATGAATGCCAACAATGTACAGGTTATATAAACAAATCATTTAACTGATTTAGCATAGCCGGGAACACATGGTATTTTATCAGAAGAGTATACAGTAGTTATGTATATTTAGGGAGGGCTGTATCCACAAATAAAGTCCACATTGTTGACTTGTTAATAATATACATGAGGTCATGCTTTGGTGTTAAAAAGAAAAAAAAAACAAAAATCACTGAAAGCAGTCTAACTGAACAGAGAGTCTGAAAAGACAACTCTTTATATCTCTAATTGGGTGGGCACATCAATCTTCATTAGAATACCTCCATGAAAGGTTGGCATGAATTGGAAGATTCCACTGGCACATTTTCAAGGGTCATTAAAGCTCTGTTCATTTAAAGAGACCCATAATTGTGAGCTAGCAGCTTTACTTAAAACAGGATTTGAAATTTATCCACATTTAAACTGTTTATCAAGGTTTCTTTCCATTAGCTAAGATATAGGTCATAAATCTTTTTACAAACCAAATGTACTATATTTTGAACTAAACTGTTGTTGAAAGCCATACAGCTTAAACAGTAAGCTTTAAACACCTAAAACCTCAAAGCCTGTTTCTTCATTTGTAACATGAGTGAGCTGAACAATATAATACGAAAATCCCTTAAACCTAGGATCCTTTGTTTTAAATGGCTCTAACCCATCCTCAATCAATAAAAACAATCATAGAGTTGTGGCTGCCTGTTCACTTGGACCCATCAGCAGGTACAGGAGAGGATAAGTGAGTAACCAAAACAATAACTTCCATAAAATCTAGGACAAGAGATGAAATGATTTTTCCCCATAGAGGTTAGACTGCTCTTCTTTCTATCTTTTCCATATCCTGCCTGGAATTTATTCATTGCTTCTATTAATGGAATGTTATCCAAATTTTTAATTCCTACCCTCACTTCTCTCACCTTAGAGTGGGAGGGCCTCAGTTTTCTCATCTGTAAAATGAGGGCACTGGATTAAATGACCTCCAAGAGCCCTTCAGGCTCTAAACCTATGACTCTATAGCAGAATGAAAAGCTTATGTGACTATGACATTAAGAAAAGCAAAGTAGCATGACTTCATGTGTATAATGAGTTCTTCATTTTGGCAAATAGGATTGCCAAGCACAGTATAGGTCAAAGGTCAGACTGTTGGCCAATCAAGTATTATAGGTAGTTGAAAAGAATAGGGTCATTGTGTGTCGTTGGTCAGGGGCATAATCAGTCACCTTTACATGAGCATCCAGAGTGAAAACAGATTCTGTACTGCAGGCAGTTCCCTTTGAAAGTGTTTTAATTGATCCATTTCATGGAGTCTGACAACATTAAAATCAACACTTTTCTAAAAGGCTTTTTAAGAAAAAATATGTTGCATTAAGGTAAATATTTAACATACAACTGTAATGTTATATACATTGATGAGGACGTGTCTAACATGTTTACCAAAACATGATTGCCATTTAAACTGTCAAGTTTGTTCATCTTCTATTATAATAATTTTGGTCAAATAGTCAATATTACTACTACTTATCTATACCATTTATGCACAAACACTGCTTTTCTCCCCAAAGATTAGGGGTTCTTTTAAAAAAAAAGAGATGACACATAGGAAGTAACTTCTCTTGAAATATATTTTAACTACTCTTAGTAATGTTGAAGCCCCTGACATTTCTACGTAACAAATCTCCAACCAGGACTATTCTACTTTTTGTTTCACAGCTATCACAAACACCTCTATTCTGTGAAACTTCAAGTCAAGCTAACATGAGTAAGTCCCTTTTAGTAGGGTTCTACCACCAAGGGTTCCCTAGAGGAATGGCAGGCTCTTTCCAAGACCGTCTCTCTTAATTAAGGCACTTTCAATAGAAACTCCCAGGATCACAGTGCTCATACTTACCCTAGGTGCTCAAGCAAAGGATGGATGATTGCTCCTATGACCAACAAAACAATTCATCCATTCATTTCATCTACTCCCTCCCAAAAAATCCTTACACACACACACACACCCTTGTGACTATCCAACCTAATAAAATCATCCTATTGGTAGAAATGGGAAAAAAATTAGTTACATACATTATTTTAGGGGTTAAGGAAAACTATACTCACAAAAGGAGAGCACTTGATCTTTTAAACACAGATCTTTAGGTCGCTTTGGAAAGAGCTCCGAATTTGAAGTTGGAGGACAAGCTCTGGTTCTCAATTCTTAATTTGTGGTCCTATGACTTGGGTTCTAATCCTAGTTCTATCACTGTGACATGGAGCAAATCACAATCTCTTTAGACCTCAGTTTCCAAAATAGAAATGGTCATGCTAAATGTACTTAAGAACACTATTCCATTAGAGCATGAAAATTTCATGGTACCAATCCCCCCCATAATCTTTATGAAGATGTCCTTATTAAATATTAAAAAAAATTCTTAAGCAGTCATATGCAAATATTTTCATCCTCTGCAATGCAGATTTAAGTGTAACTTTTTTATTTTAACCTGACCAAATTCAGTTTCCCCATATGGGGTTTTTCCCAAAAAATTATGGTCCCTTACTAAAGAATTACACACATTTTTAAAAGCATAATTCATCAGAAATAATTTGATCTCTAATGATCAACCTAAAAAAACGACATTTGGGTCTGATGAAAATTTTTGTATTTGCATCAAAATATTTCTCCACTATAATCTTAGTTCAAACTAAGTTCAATGACAGTAAGTTATGAGAGAGCAGCTGAAAGGTCAACCCTTCCCATCACAGTCAAAATGGAAATGTGGAAAATCACTGCACATGTTTACTTTGCCAAATCAAACCCATAAGAATTTGGCCACAAACTTCATCACATCCATGAACAGTTCCTGCTACTCCTTAATTTGTTTGTACATGTATGCCAGAGGACAGTCATGTTAAAAGTTTCATTTATTAAGAACATTTGTTTCTAGTTCAGGTAGCACCTGGTACAGGTAAACCATGTCATCACTACACAGAGCAGGGACTAAATGATTTTTTTCATTTTGCTAATATGGTCAACTGCAGGGTACTTTAATAATATTAGTATATTATGTATAATTTTACAAAGTTGGTGTTACTGGATTGAGTATATTTTTTTAAAGGATTTATCAACCCAGTTTTTGTTTTGTTTTGTTTTTTAGTTAGGTCTGCAGACGTAGATGAAAGTAAACTTTTCCACAATTTATTCCGGATTCCTCATTCAAGCAGTGTAATGCAGAAAATGAGATCTACAATGTAATACATTTTAGTTCCCAACAAAGAACACAAGGTTTAATTTTTCTTTGGAGTTACAACCTTGGGAAGGAAGTACTGTTGAGAGTCATTAGTAATAATTGCTTGTTAATGTCTCTGGACTGAAGCAATTACTAGTAGAGCTACTGCCTGGAAACAGAAAGTTTATACTAATTGGAGTTCATCAGATACTCTATCCAGAACCCATCCTAGAATAGAGGGTCATACATGGAAAGTCATCTTTTCTAAGGCTTTTCTCATTGCAAGCCAAGTTACGTCCTACTCTCCACAGTAGGTGTAATAAGTCTCACCACAAGATGGTTCAGTTTTTTATTAACAAATTTAATTTTTAATAAAAATTGAGTAACTTAAATCTAAATAAAATCTAATAAATCTCAACACCTTACACTTTATACAAAGATGTGCTTCAAATCTATAGGTGACCTAGACATAAATGGTCATATCATAAAGGAATGAGAAACAAGAAAAAAGTTAACTTAGATTTATGAATAAGTTTATAACCAAACAAGGAACAGAGAGGATCATAGTAGGTCTCGTTTCTGAGATACACAATATGTCCCAAAAGTCTTAGTGTAGTTTTAAATTGTAATACCTTAAATTGTACTGACATATATAACCAAAAGAAATAAAAAGAAAAAAGGCCCTTACTGTACAAAAAATTTATAGCATCTCTCTTTGTGATGGAAAAAAGGAGAGAAAGAGAAACCCTAGAAATGAGAAAGATGCCCAGTTAAGGCATGCCAAAATAAATTGTGGCATGTGAATGCAATTGAGTACCCATGTACTATCCAGAATGAGGAAGTAGATGATTTCAAGACTTGAGATTTAAATGAACTGATACAGATTGAAGGGTACAGAACCAGAACAATTGATAATGTAGCATCAATTTTATTAAAAAAATGAACAATTTGGAGGACTTTTATAAAGCAATGAAAAATGAAATTAGCAGAACCAGGAAATCAATTTACATAGTACAACACTATTGTACATTTTTTGTACAATAACAAATTTTGAGAGCTGTAAGAATTGATTGATACATAAACTTAATGAGATAATGTCAATATTTTTTACAAGAAATTTTTTTCCTTTTTTTTCCTAATGGGGTGAGAGGTAGGAGAGAAAAACCTATTTCTGTTCAATTTTTTTTAATGGGGGGAAGAGTACTACAGATGTGAAATACTGCATGCAAACAAGGTCACTGTGGTGACATTGGTTTTACTTAAACTGTTTTACTTTGTTATGAAACCTCTCATGAAGTGGGAATCATCTGTAAATATCTGTAATGTAAAAACAAAATACATTGATAAAATTCTCTCAAAAAAGAGGGAAAAAGCCAGAAACCATGGTGTGACTCTGAAGAGAAACCACTACTCCTACGCAAAGAACACTATTTTCCCTATCTGTATTTTATTGTAAAGAGGGGAAAAGGGGATATGATGAAATATTCCCCATGAGCAGAGAGGCTCATGCTAAGTTAGGGTCTGAATGTTAGAGCACAGGTAGGCAAACATTTGAAAAACACTCATGCTCTCATGTTACTAACATCAAATTAAATGTGACCATTATGGCACACACCAGTAAACAACTTTTAATAAAGGTTTCAAATGGACACATAGTGAAATTCTGGCAAGATGTCTTAAATGACAAAACAGAGTTGAAAAGAAAAAACCAAGATGACTGAAATTCTGTGACAGGTTGTTAGTTCAGATTATGGTTTAGTTCATGTGTATGTGAACACGCATGTGTGTAACTGTGTGTATTAGGAGATATTCATGTGTGTAGCTGTGTGTATTAGGAGATAAAGTTAAAATCACAGTACCAGATTTGTTTCTAAATCAACCATCCTGGAGTTTTTAGTAGCTCCATTAGTTACTTACTCCCATTTTACTGTCATTTCAAATAGTGGGGAGTGAAATGTTTTTCATTATCAGAGTCATAGATTTAGAGCTGAAGGAAAACTTAGATATCATCTAATTCAACTCCTTCATTTTACCAATGAAAGTGAGAGGTCCAGAGAGTTAAAGTTAGGGACCTGTCTGTGGTCAGACAGTAAGGGAAAAAAATCAGAATGCAAACTCAAGTTCTCTAATTCCTTGGACCAGAATTTTTCTGCTGAGGGGCAGGTAGCCCATGTACCTCAGGTTGTTTTTTTTTTAAAAAGGTAAGCTGGCCCCCAGATATATAAACTATGGTCTCAGTGTTAGTGATTGGCAATAAATCAACAACTGAGGAACACCATTAAATGCCTGCCTGCCTTCCTTCTTTCCCTCCCTTCATTACACATAAGCATTATGTATTTCATTCCCAGTAGTCACAGGTTGTTTTCCTTTGAACTTAAATCTTAATGACAGTTACAATACAATTTAAATTCACTTAGACCAAGAGTGGTTTGTCTGAGGTTATGGATTTATTACTTGTTAAGGAAATTCATTGTGAATGAATAACTGAGTGATTATCTTAATACTGATTAAAATATTCAAAATGTTACAAGAGGAATTCTGAATTTCGCCCGTAGGCAAGGCAATCCTACTCTATGTTCCAGATCAACTTATCATCCCACTCTCCACAGAGGTTCATCTAAACCTTTCCTTTCCATTCTTACTCAAATGTCTCATGGCTCCTCCTCTCCCAAATCTCTCAGCTAAGAACTCTGCCTCTTATTTTACAGAAAATAGCTGAATCCAATCAACATGACCTTCCTCTTCCTCATCTCCTACCACCACTATCTCGGGCTTGATTCATCCCTTCTCAAAAGATTAAGTGGTCTTACTCCTTACCAAGGCTCAAACCCCCTCTGTTTAGTTCCAGTTGTCCCAGTGAAACCAGTCTTTTCCAACCAATTGCCCCCTCTGTCATCCCTACTTGATCTCTTATTTTCAATCTCTCCCTACCTACTGTCTAACTCCCTACTGCTTACAAACATGTCTGTTTTCCCCATCCTGGGTGGGGTGGAATAAACCTTACTTGATCTTTCCATTCCTGCTACCATCATATCTCTTTTGCTCTTTGCTGCCAAACTGCTTGAAAAGGCAGTCTACAGTAGGTATGTTAATTTTCTCTGCTTTTGCTCTCCTCAATATTTTACTATTGTAAACAGTAAAATTTACTATAGTTTTTGTTTATAATATAATATTTTATAGAATAATATTATTAATTATCAAGTATTTACTATAGTATATAGTATATTATAGTAAAATTGAGGGCTTCGGATCTTATTCTATCAAAACTGCTCTCTCTCCACAGTTACCAATGATCTCTTACTTGCCAAATCCAATGGCTTCTTCTCAATCACCTTGACCTCTCTGTAGCCTCTGACATTGCTGATCACTCTCTGCTCCTTGATACTCTTACTTTCTGGGTCTTTCCTGATTCTTCTTCTACCTGCTTAACCCACTCCTCTTTTTCTCCTCTGTGGTTCAGTCACAACAGTTTTGTCTGATAGTGACAGTTCAGTCACAACAGTTTTGTCGATAGTGACAGTTTGTCTTTATGATCCCATTTGGGGTTTTCCTGGAAAAGACAATGGAGTGGTTGCCATTTCCCTCTCTGGCTCCTTTTACAGATAAGTAAACTGAGGTCAAAAAGGTTAAGTGATCTGTCCAGGATCACACAACTACTAAGTATCCAAGGTCACATTTGAATTCATGAAGCTGAGTCTTCTGACGCTGGGCTTGGCACTAACACCCAGCTGCCCAACAAACTCCTACGCTGGATCCTAATTCAGATCACTCCTTCTGTCAAGTGTCCCTCAGGGTTTTCTGTCCTAGGCTCTCCTCTACAATACTTTAGTGATTTCATCAGCATCTCTTAACTTAGTTATCATCTCTATACAGATGATTATCACCTACCTGTCCTGCCCCAACCTCTCTGCTGACCTCCAGTCTCGCATATCCAACTACCTTTCAGACATCTGGAACCGGATGTCCAATAGACATCTGAAACTCAAGTATGTACAAAATAAAATTCATTATCCCCTCCCCCCTCAAACTCTCCGGTCCTTCAATCTTCCCTATTACTGTAGAGGACAACACCATCTTCCCCATCCCTCAGTCTCAAAACCTGAAGTCATCCTTGACTTATCAATCTCCCTCTTCCCATTCCCCTGCCTTCAACATTTCTCAAATATGCCCTCTGACACTGCCATCACTGATGCAGGCCTTCACCTTACATCTGGACTGTTACTGTATGTAGCCTGCTGGTGGGTTTGCCTACCTGAAGTCTCTCCCCACTCCAATCCACTCTCCATTTGACCACCAAAGATAGATTTTTCTCAAGCTCAGGTCTGACGATGTCACCCAGTTACTTAATAACACCAAAGATAAATACACACCAACCCTTTTGCCTCCAAGATCAAACACAAAATGCTCGGACATTCAATGCCCTTCCTAAATTACACCCCTACCCCATTCCTACCATTCCAATCTGTAAAACTAGAACTTCCAGGTATTCCAGGAATTCAGAACACCTTATTCCCCCACCACACCCTCTTCAATCCAAGGACATTGGCCTCTTTGTACTTCTATAAACTAGATACTCCATCTCTCAGCCTTGGGCATTTTCTCCGGCTACCCCTCAAGCCTGAAATGCCTCCTTTCCTCAATTCTACCGACTGAATTGCTTAGCTTGAATTAAATTCTCATCTTTAGTAGGAAGCCTTTCCCAGAACCTCTTAATTCTATTGCCTTCCCTCTATTGTTTCCTATTTATCTTATAATCTTCTTGGTCTATATTTATTTGCATGTTGTCTCCCTTACTAAGACCATAAGGTCCTTGAGTTCCAGGGACTGTCTTTTGCCTCTTTTTCGGATCATCAGCATGGCATACAGCAGTCACTTAATAAGTGTTTGTCAACTGAATGATGTCCTATTATAACAGACATTAGTAAATAATGGAGGGACCTGAAATCTAGCACTAAGGGTGAGTTACTGAATTACTTAAGAATACACACACACAAATTTGTAAAATTCCTTTTAAAAAGCTAACTTCCCAAATTAAGCATTTTATGTAGAAATAACCACAAAGTCACTGAGAATCTCAGTTTCCCTAATTGAAATATCTCACTCTAGAATATCTTGAGTGCCACTATAATACCATCAGAATCGTTTTTTACAGTCCAGGAATACAATGAAAAGCACCATCCTTTTCTTTTTTTAACTTCTATAATTTTTCAAATTTTTTTAATTTTAAGGCTACCCTACTCCACAAAAAAAAAAAAATTCAAATATCAATATTTTAGCTAGGATTGTGAATAGTGCCCCTCAATCACTCTCCCTTTCGCTTATCTTTCCTCCCCTTCAGCTCTCCTGCTTGCTCACTATCTCTTTTCCACTTCTTACCCTACTCTCTACCCTCAACTCTTACCTCAGAAAATACCCTACTGGTTCTTTAGAGCAAAAAAAATAAAGAGGAAGAAAGAAAGAAACCTACCAGTTCACATGACCTACAGCTATTACTACTATTTGTGTTGTGGAGAAAAAGAGTTAAAACCTGTGTGCTGAGTTTGGAGAAAACATCTCCCCAGAAATAATAAACTTGCAGACCAAAGAAAGTTAATAGAAAAAAAGGTTTTATTCAGCAAGATAAGCATGTATCTAGATGGAGGCCTCTTCACCCCTCCCAGATGGGATTAACTACAACAGGAATAATTCACAAGAGATCTTGGGCAACTCCAGAGACACCAAGGTTAACAAGTTACAACCCCCAGGGTCTGTCCCCACCTCCATCACCAGGCCCTATTACTCAACCTCCCAAATAAAGTGGTTCAGCAGCCTCATCAGACCTCATCAGAAAGTCTCCTTCAACTTCTTGCCCTCAGGTTGCCCCATAACTTGGTTCAGTGAATTCCTAGCCAAGGGGCAACTGTCCATGAGCTGCCCATCTAGTCACCAGACTTATGGCTGCTCTCCAGTCAAAAGGATGAAGACGGGAGGATTTATTCTCCAGAAGGATGCTCTGGGTAGAGCAGAGGTGGGGAATCCACAGCCCTGAGGCTACATGTGACCTCCAAGGTCCATGGCTGTGGCTTTTTGATTTGAGTCCAAGTTTTACAGAACAAATCTCTTTTTATGGGGATTTGCTCTGTGAAATTTGGATTCAGTCAAAGGGACACACTTGAGGACCTAGAAGGCCATGTGTGGCCTCAAGGCTGAAGGTTCCCCACCCCATTCCCTGGAGTAGGAATTCTCCAAACAACATTCACATATTGTGATTCAAGGAAAAAGTGCTTTGCTCACAACCTAGCTAAGTAGTATACATATTATCTCCATTTTAGGGGCAGCTAGGTGGCACATGGCTTGGAGTGCTGGGCGACCTGCTCAGGAGGACCTGAATTCAAATCCAGCCTCACACACTTACTAGCCATGGGACCCTGGGCAAGTCTTTTACTTATCGCCATTTGTCTTAGTTGTCTCATCTGTAAAAGGGCTGGAGAAGGAAATGGTAAACCACTGCAGTACCTTTGCCAAGATAACCCCAAGTGGAGTCACTAAGAGTCAGACTCAACTGAACAACCGCAATATCCCCATTTTAGAGGAAGAAAAGGAACTTTTACAGAGGAAACTGAGTTCTTACAGCCAGTTAAATGACAGGAGGCCAGCTAAGGTGGTACTGCTACTGAAGCCTCAGATCAAGGAGTCAGAACCAGATCTTTTAACTACAAGACCTACTTGTACTACATTTCACCAGTTCTTGCCCCGTACACTTAATTCCCAATCAGAAAAGGAAGGTGAAAACATGTGGAAAAATAGAGAATAATGTTTTATACAAATCTGATGTTTTATGTTTGCTTATAAAACAGGGTTTGAAAAATTGAAATGCTAACACTGCACTGAAGTTGTTTGAGCCAGGCCAATTACTCTTTCAAAAAAGAAACTTTTGATATTTAACAAGAAATGTTGCTTACATCTTACATTTGCTTCTTTCTCTGAAGATTTTAAGTTCATTGGCTAGGAAGACAGTTAAAGGATAGCAGAATCAGATTTAAATTTCACTCCACCCCAGCTAACTGTCACATACCAGCATCACCAAGTTTATGAAGTATTCAAAAATATTTTTGCTATTTGCCAGGTATTTCTCCACCAGGTATGTTATGCAAAATAGATGGATGACTTGTTGGGGCATGCAATCTGATTATCACTCTATGTAATTTGCTACCAAACTATGTAATACTAGAGGGGGAAAAAGTGTATTCCTCTCTTAGATACGGATGTCTTTCAACACTAATCACATCAAACTGCCTTAAATGTTTTCTTTCAGTAATTCTGGAAATATTTTGCTGTAAAGTTTCCCAACTTTATTTGGACCAGCTCACACTGGGTGATAAATACCTCATTTGAATAGCCAATGTCAATATTCACTTGTATTCTAACCTGATTAGGAGGTGGCTTGCAGGAGGGGAAAGGCAGCTATTCAATATTAGACCAGCTCTTAAGAGAGCAGATGAAACCAGTGACCATTTTGTAGCTCCACTCCAATCCAGAATCCCTTAAGTCACTCTTATGAAGAACGTATTTTGGAAGAATGAAGTTAGTAATCAAACCCCAACATCAATAATGTTCTTTTTATAAAAATTCAATGCACGTAACAAAAATCATCCTTTTAAAATATTAACAGTTCAATATACCTGTTCCTTTTGTAGTACCCTACATAGTAAAATAGTAAAGGCCATGGAATTGGGTTAAGAGGACCAGGATATAACAAAGACTAGAATTTTTATGGTGCTTTTTAAAATTAAACAATTTACATGTTATCTCATTTGAGCCTTACAACAAAGTAGTGAAGTAGGTGCTATTACTATTCCCCATTTTATAAATGAGGAAACAAAAGGTTTAACTGACTTAACCGGGATTAACAGCTAGGTTGCAGAAGCTAAGAGTGCCAGCCTTAGGGTCAGGAGAACCAGAGTTCAAATCTAACCTCAGACAGTTACTCTGTGTGACCTTGGGCAAGTCACTTAACCTCTTGTATGCTTCAGTTTCCTCATTTTTTAAATGGAAATAACAATAACCTACCTCTCAAGGTTGTTGTGAGGATCAGTTGAGATAATTAAGTAGTATAGGGCACATTAAATGCCATATTATACAGCACTATATTAGCTATTATTGTTGTAACTATGTGGTCTTATACTTAAGCTCTCTGGTTCTCTCATTCCTTGACTGTAAAATGAAAAGTATTGAATTAGATGATCTGAGGTCCCTTCTAGCAGGGAATTGATTATTTAGAAAGAGGGTAATTGAATTATGTGCAAAGAAGGATTTCCACATTTAGCCCATGGCTACATTACACATCTTTCCTGAATATAACAGGAGATACTATGGTGATTTGGATTTGAATGTTACATATGGCATGAACTGGGGTAGTTATTTCCCCTCCCTGGGGCACAAATTTCCTGTTCTGCAAAATGAAAGACTAGAAGACCTCTTCCAACACTAAATCCATGATCCTACAAGTCAATATATTGTTGAGATTTACAAAAGTTATTTTCTTCATGTGCTTGGTAGAGTCCCCTTCTTTTTTTTTTTACTGGAGGTGATAGTAGTGTAGCTATGAACTCAATCACTTCCCTTGCCCGGACTCCAAGATCTGTCCAAGGGATTACGGATTACTGTTTTCATGACCACCATAGGGCACAATGCAAAAGATATCATTGCCTTATCTTAAATAAATACCTCCCCCAAATGTCTTCCCAAACATCTACTCTCACTAAATAAAAACTACTTCAATTGGATTTTTAGCTAGGTCAATCTTTCAGTTGAGTAAGGTAGACTATTTACAATAAACAATTTCCCCTTAAGGTCGGAGTCACACTGAAAAAAGAAACACGTGTTCATCTTTCATCAATAGATAGAGATCATACTAGTATGTAAAATATCTAAGTTTACCATGTTTCTTTAAGAGAAACAATGAGCATTCTTTACCCATGTAAACTGTTTTCGAAGCCAAATTGTAGGAACACTAACATATCAAAGGAGGAGATTTGAACAAAAGATCTCCAGGGCTACAGAGGAAAATGCAAGGCCATAATAAACCTCCATCAATGGGACATTATTCACTAAGTCTGGTAACTAAGAGCAGCTAAAGGACCTATTATTTGTTATCTTTAATTGTTAAGATTTTTTTGTGCTTGGCCTCAGGAAAATGAGTCAGGCTAGGAAGATTCATGGAAAGTCTTATCAAGGCAGGCAGAGGAATTGGTAAAGAGCCAGGAGATAGGAGATCACCCAACTTTCCCCAAATCAGGGAGGTAAAAGATCTCCTAATCTGCAGTTCTCTGACCTCCCTTACTTCAATAACCCACCTGTTTTCTTCAGTAAGTGAGCATATTCTAAAGCAATGGTTCTCAACGTGTATGTGTGTGTGCTGGAGCATTTTGGCAATCTGGTAATGCCCTTCTTAGAATGATTTTAAATACATATACTAAAATAAATAAATTCACAGGCATCAAATTAGAAATTTTGCACTAAAGCAGTATCTCTGAGAATACATATGGACCCTTTTCACCACTTGAAACATTTTAAGTTTAAATTTTAGTTATTTTGCATCAGGTGTATTGGCAGACAACTGACCTTTTCTTTACACATGAATGTGCATGAACCCAAATTATGCAAATAAGGTCAATTTAATGACGACAGTGTTTAAATATAATACAATGAGGTGTCAACGCACAAATTGCCTGTGTAGAAGAGGTTAGTGATCTGTAGAAGTTTCCTAGACTTGTGGAGGATTTCTTCACAAGTTAATTTTTTGGTTTTGATTTTTTCCCCAAATGGGTTAGAATTAATGTAGAGTATTTTGCTTCTTTAATGGAATGGAGTTTCAGCAAACTGTACTCAAGTCATTTCTTCCTTCTTTTTTTCTTCTTCTTGAAGCAATACAGGAAAGGAGTTCAGAGTGAACTGGGATTTCATTTTCTTAATCCAATGAACACTTGATTTATTTGCCTCCCTTACTTTTTAAAAAGGTTGGTTCTCAGTCTGTTCAATGAACTGATTTCCAATTTAAATGAGCACCTGGTTATGGTCCAAATAAGTACAATCATTTACATAACATACATTATGTATGTATATAACACAGGGTTGATTTGGTGTTCTAGAATTCATTTATTTTATATTATTTCCCATCATTTTTCTTATTCTTGTGGATAACAGCTCACTCCACTCCTATTTTGATCCCAAAGTTTCACAGTAAAATTAAAAATGTTTTATGGAAACAAGGCCTGATATTTAGTAGAATCTTTAAAAACAATTTGCTTGAACAAAGTTTTCTCTCACATAAGCTTTCATGGACTCCCAGGGCAAAATTATTCACTGCCTTGCTGCCAATCTATTACTCTCAGTTTTATAACTTAATTAAAAGCATTTCCAGGTTGTAAGTATCTATCATAGCATATAGCTATGGTCATTTTCAGACCATGATGAGGTGTACAGCTTGTGTGGTTACCACTACTCAAGTTAAATAGAGAAATGAATGCTTCAAAATATGAAGTAAAACTCCATAACTTTTAAAAATAACGTTATTCAGAGTGAGAATATCATTAGAAAATTTTAAGGTATTTTAAAATTTAGTATCTAATGGGTTTTTTTTTGCTTTGTCTTCAAATCCAGAGGTCTACTCATAAGATTATTTCAGCACCTTATGATTAAACCTGGTATAATGAATAAGTTATTTGGTTTATGTTCCAATGCTGACTCTGATGCTAAGTGGATTTGGGCAAGTCAGTAAATATCATAGGTCTCAGTTTCTTCATCTACAAAATGAGAGGGCCTCTACAAATCTCCTCTAAATCTAAATCTGTGATTGTGTATCTGTAGCACAATGTTTTGAAAAGCGCTGAAATCGAAAGATTTGGGTTCAACTAGTTCTGCTTACTTATTACCTATATGACTTGCCCTCTCTAGACTTCAGTTACATCACCTGGAAATGAGGGAATTGGGTTAGCTGATCTTTTAACATTTCCTCCAGCTCTAAATTCCATGATCCAAGTTAAAATGAAGACTTTTATATAGGTCACAATTGCAAGCTCAGAGGAAGACTTAATTTTAAAATGTCAGCATTAATACATGAACCCTGATAACAAATGACACAGTATAAAAAGGCACCTGTCCCAAATTTTTCCACAACAATGTTAACCCAGTACCTTTCTAAACTTCCCAGAACTACACCAGAGGTGGTCTCATTATGCTGGAAAAGGCTAGTCTATAAGGTCTATAAAGTCTATAAGGTCTATAAAGTCTATAAGGTCTCTAAGACCTTAGAGTGGAAGGAGAGCTAACAAGCCCTGAGCCTAAGAGTTTCACTCTGAGCACCAAGCCCAAGGAAAGTGGAGCCTAGAGTTTTCAAATACGGATGAGTGTCTGTTACATTCTAAGAAACTGTTCACTCCCCTTATTCCAACTCCATCATCTTAGGCTAGCCCCACTCCTCACCCTCTTCATCTTTGTTCTATTATTTTTAAAAGAAAAGACAGAACTCAAAAATACACACACACACCCCAAACTCCTATACAGATGATATGCACTATAAAGTAGAAATTAAGGATTTAATTAGGGACAATTTATGTAGGTAAAATAACTTCAATAGGCTATTAAGGGATAAATGTCCAACCAGGTTAAGATAATTCCTGCATGTGTAACCTTAGGCAAGGCACTTAACCTGAGACTCAGTTTACACCATTTATAAAATGAGGTCATATTGGATGAATTCTAAATGTATAATCCAATTACCATGTTATCCTAGCTGTATGACCTTAGACAAGTAATTAGCTCCGCTGACTGCTTAGGTTCATCTCTTAGGTCTTCAGTTTTCTAATCTTTAAAATGAAGAGATTAAATTAGATGTTCTGAAGGATCCTTTCTTATCCTAAATCTTTAAGATTCTAGGTCCTACCTTCACAGTCTAACTGTCTAACTGATCTCCAGACCTCTCATTTCTTCCTTTACCAATAATATACTGAAAGCTGATAAAATAATCTTATAGCAGAGATCTTAAAATATCACTACCCTGGCTCAAAAATCATTAGTGGCTCCTTACTGCTCCTAAAAGTTGGAATTAAAGACCTTCCACATTTCTTACTGCATCCTAATTTTGCAAGCTTAATTCACATCATTTAACATACTCTACATATTTCCAACTATACTGGCCTACTCAGACTATTCCCAGAACTCAGTACCACTGTCCTTCTGCAAATTATCAGCCACTCTTACTCTTTCCCCATTCTGGCCTCTCAGAATCCTTCTCTATTTAAGGATCAGTACAGGTAGTATCTCCTTGGTGAAGCCTTTTCTGATTCTAACCTGCTTCAAAGTCTTCTCTGCCTCCTCAAATTTCCTAAGCACAAATTCTTACCAGCTACATGACCTTAAAGAGAGGACCATGACATTAAAGAGATGACGTGACTTGCACTTAACTTTGATTTGAATGAGAGGGCTGTGCTGGGTCACCAGTTTCATTTTCTCCTCCAGAGCCATCTGGGTCCAGTAGCCAGATGTTCATCAGGAGTACTGGAGATGGCCCAGGAGACCCTGGCCCTTTTAGGTTAAAGTCTTTTCAGGTTCTCACTTTCAGTATAATGGGGCAACTGTATAATGAGGAGAGTCTACTTTGCAGGTTTGGGGGATCAAAAGTTAACATTTGTAAAGTGCTTATGCTTAGCTAGGTGACTCCTTAAGAACTTAACAAAGGTTTGTTCCCTCCCTCCCTTATCTCCAAGAGAATTAAATTCCCAGACTTGAGGTCTATTCCCACCCTGAAGAATGTAAAAGCAACTTGATTGGTAAAACATATACTAGCTTCGCTCAAAGTGTCTAGTTCATAGTAGCAACCACTTCACATTTACTGAAATTGATTGTAGGATCTAGACCTTGAGTCGTTTTAAAAGCTGAGTAGATTTTCAATCACTGAAAACAAAGGGTAGGTTACTGAGCAAGGGAAGGAGGAACGATAAAATCAGTAACATAGATGGCCAGAAACTACAGATCTTGGAGGAGGAGTGGGAGAGATTTCCCAGTTTTTTTTCATTCTATGTAGGAAGGTATCAAAAGGTGGAATTCAGTGTAGTCTAGGGACTCTACCAATACCTAGCTTTGGGTCACTTAACCTCTTTGGACTTCATCTGGAAAAGGGGTTGGGTTATATTTTCTCTAAAATTCATTCCATTCAATCGCTGAATGAATCAGATCATTTTCTTTAAAAATAAATAAAATTCATTCCAGCTCTATAATGGATGATATTATTTTTAGACAAGATGGTTCCAGTACTCCACCACTATACCACTGATTTCTTTTGTATTTAGTTATATTTATAACTTCTCTGTAAATGTGTCTGCTAATGAATCAAAAGTTAACATTTTCTCAGTAACTCAATACCTGGACCTTTTCTAATCTGACTCAGCAGCAAAAAGTGCCTCTGCTAGTCTTTATGACTTTCTTCAAAAGCAGTCAGCATTACATAGACGACATTCTTTTCAGGGTTACTACCATGTGCTTATTTGGAGAATGCCCAATACGTAACACCACTTACAGTAACTGGGAGTTTAAGGAGAAAAAAGAATGCAAACGTTTAAAAGAGTCATCTTTTCCTTCTAGGAGAAAAATGGAAGAGGAGCAAAAGAGGATATTGGGTCAAAACTAAGATCTTATTTTTGTATGGTAAACCTGTTTTCATCTACTGACTTATTTATTATATATATTTATTACATATTTATATTTAACTTCTTTCAATCCAATTTATACAACATGTATACTGTTATACACACACTCGTAATTAGAGCTAACATTTTATGATGCTTTAAGATCTACAAATCACTTTGCAAGTGAACTCAAATGATCTTTACAACTATGAGGTAAGTGCTATTAGATGACAGATTACGGAACTGGCTGAGTCACAGAGCTCCTAAACATTTGAAAAAGGATTTTACATATAGACACAATACTGTTTCAATTTGACAATGAACAATATTCATTTAGATGAGAATATATAGATAAAGGGATATAGGTTACCAAGTCAGTGTGACTAAAAATTAGTTGTGTCACTTGGGAATTCACATCAAGTAAGACAAAGTAGTTCCTTTCCCTTCTTTAAACAGCTCAACTCCTAAAAACTCTTATTTTCCTCTCAAATTTAAAAACCTGAGTTTCAGAAAGGCAAAGTCACCTCCAATGTATACTTCCAAGACTTTGATGAACCTCTATGGGAAAGTAAATGAGCTTGTAAAAATTAATAATATTTAACAAGTATGACTTCACCATCTAAACCTTTCTATATAATTTGCTGGAGCTCCTAAAACATGCCGGTGTGACAAAAACCTTTTTACTTCATATTAGACAAACAAGTCTGGAATTATTGGGTCAGTCTGCACTCAGCATCACCTGCCCTCAAATGCCAAAAATGTGAAGACTGACTCCAAAAGACAGACCCACCCAAAATATCTGAAATACCAAAGACTGGCTTAACTTCTCCCCTCTCTATAGACAAAGCCGGAAAATGAAAATTGCTACTAATGAATTACAAAGACCTACTTGGGCAAAGATATACTCTAAGAAGATTGAAAGTTCAAGAGCTTTTACACAAGGTTAGGTCTTGGTTTAAAGAAAAGAGAGGCTAAATACCCTCTTCTACCAGGAGTGGTCCCACCCAGATGTCAGTGGGAGCTAGTCACTTAAAAAGCATTTTTAAAGCACCCACCAAGGGCAAAAAAGTTAAGAATTGCTCATGAGATCGTAGTAATGGTGGAAAGCAAGAGACTTCGCCAGGATACTCTACCTGAGTTTCGGTCCTGAACCTACTATTTATTACATCATGTCTATAAGCATAAATTTCCTTGCACCCAAAATTTTGTAAGTATTGGAATTCTAGTAACAATAGCTAGGTAGCAAAAAGTGGTATCATCGAAAATTGTGACTGCACCCACCCACCTTCAAATACCTTCCCCAGACTAAAAAATACGAAGTAGCAAAGGAATAAGGAATTAAAGCATAAGCCTTTATTTTAAGAATTGTATACAGAGTCTTGTTCATTTTCTCTATCGGACCCAAACGTTCTTCTTTCCTCTGGACACTAAAAAAAGAATCACCATCTCTCGAGGTAAGAAACCATTGAGAAACAACAGGCATAATATTTTTGTACCATTCCTAAGACAAAAATTCAAACATTAATATAGAATGAAAGTGAGGTAGAAGAATAAGTTCAGTGGGAGACATCCAAGGGTGGAAAATAATCATCTTTAAGATTATTCAGTTGTGGATAGGTCAGAAATTATGTCAGTGTCAATTGAAGTAGAATTTTTTAATCCAGATTGGTTTATCTACTCTTATTGGCAATACTAGAGTGCTTCTTACAAATGCAGATGGCACTGATTCCCTTAGCAATGAGGTTAACCTATTAAATTCCAGGGGCTTAAGTGAATTCAATACTAATCAGTTATTAATCTAATGAGTTTCCCCCCTTCATCCTGATAACTAGGATGATCTATCTCAAGAGTTATAAATTCTAACTACCTCCTAACAAACTTCCTTGCCTCTGTCTGGTCTCCTCCTGCTCCATTCCAATTTTCATAACAAAATAACCTGCTCTATATTTTTCAAAGCCACTCCACAGCAAGGCAAGGGCTTAAAAGGATTTTCTACAAATTAGACCATATTGCCACTCTTTAGAATAATCTACTTCTATATCTCAACAGGTGCAAGGATTGCATTCAGAGATGTGTGAGCCTATACCCAAAAGGAAAAAGGGTTATGGTTATTTATTATAGGTAAACAAATAAATATGCATAACTTTTTCAAGGTTAGTGAAAATGTGACATTAGAAATATAGAATTCAGTTGTAGGATGTCTACATTCATAAATCATAGGCCTTTTGCCCCTTTCCACCCCCAATATCACTTTATCCATAAAACTGCAGCAGTTTTTTCTAAAGAAACAAGTCTTTCTTGAAAGGAGACATTCATAAAACCACTGGAATCCAGTAAGTTCAATAAATTTCAGTGCTTTACTAGTCCAAACAAGGATCAAAAATCAAAGAGCAAATTTATGAAATTCTAAAACACGGGAGATATTCTCCCTAAGTGCTTTTCATTCACAACTAAACACCATTTTCTGATATTATCTTGAATAAATGTTTCCTTATGCATTGAGCTCCTGTTGTGTTGCAGATGGTTTTCATTTCTAAATTTCCAATGCTTTCAGGAATTTATTCCTAGATTTCTCTCTTCATTCCAATCCCATGGTCACTGACTGCTTTGGCTTGTCAGTATCAGTCTCTTCTATTTCTATAGCCTGTGTTCAAGAAAGTAGTTGCTTTAGGCTAGAGTTAGCCAAATCTTTAGGGCTTGAAAGAAGGAAAACACATATAAAGGGAGGCATTTTGCATAAATGCAAAAATTTCTAATCATTCTGGCTTTCAGTGAGGAAAAACCAGTAAGATAGATACCATAAATCCATTACTCCCGTGTAAAAGAATGTTGAACATCTGAGTGTAATCAGTGCCCTTTGAAACACTCTACCAACACTTATTCTTCAGCACATCTTTGACCAAAGTTTATTAAGCACCTTGTTGTATGCACAGAACCATGCTAGAAAAGAGACAGAAGTAATCAAAGCACCTTCCCAGTTCTCCAACTTATTTGGAGAAACTCTACAATTTTTCTTTTCAAGTATGGAGAATTGAACATCAAATAGAAACACTTCCAGAGTGTACAGTAACTATAAATGTGTTACTTGATAACTTGTAACAGACAAATAGAATTTCAAGAGTGATATCTTAACAAAACATGTGCCAAAGAAACTTACCAAGGAAGTCTCCAACAAACAGAATTAGAACGAGAAAAGACCATTCCCCAGCTACACATTTCCAGGTTTGCCATAACTGAGCCAAAGGAGAATGCATGTTACCTTGCCTAAATTCATAAAGACACAAAAAAAAAGCTACTGAGACTTGTCAAGATATTAAGAGACACCCCGTCTTCCACTGCTAAGGCCCAGCAAGCAAGCTGTGCCCTGAGCTTGACTTAATAGTGAAAGGTTCACCAACCATTTGTAACCAACATCAAAGTTATCTTTTGGGTGCCCGAAGGCAGTACAAGCTCATCCACATACTTAAGATTTTTTCCAGAACTGTTTGCACTTTAGTTTCACTAGGTGAGGCTACCATTAGGTAAATGGTAATCTTGTTAGACAGGGAGGTAAATCAATAAGGTTTGTACCCAGATTAGAGGGTCCCAAAAAGAACTTGGATCACCATAGTCCTTCTGAAAAGAATATGGGACTAGTCTGGATCATTGTATACCTAAGCAATTTCTTTTAGTTGATGTGTGTATATATACATACACACGTGTGTACAATGTATATATCATTCTATATGTAACACATATATGTACATTATTATTTATTCACAGGAAGGCATTAAGTATAGAACAGGGTTAATTTTTAAATCCTTTCTATTACTTATCCCACTGATTTACCTGGTTTAAAAGCAGTTATTATCAATCCTTTTTTCTTAAGTTTGTTTCTAAAAGTAATGTTGTGTTTTTTAAATGGGAAGTAGGTTGGTTATTTTCAATGGATCCCATTTCCTTAGAGGTATGGCACACTAGCATTCTGGATAGCCTCCTTTTTAAGCTATAGGACAAAAAATTGTTTTAAGAAAACACAACTTCCAAAAGCAGCATGAAAATATTGCAACACAACATCCTAGGGTGGATGGATTTTATGTCATAAAATAAATTTTATTTTTTCACAAAATGTATTGACTAAATCATAAGTTCAAGTTGATACAAATTGAATCATGCAGTTACATACAAATACTCCATTTCAACTCCTTATCCTCACCTATTTGCTAAAAGAGGAGTAGTAAAAACTTTAAGAAGCAATAATACACACATTACAAAAGCTCTATTGTATTTACAAAGATAATTCCCTCCTTCCCAAAAAGTCATACTTGTCCCCAGTATTGGCACTTTATCTTGACCATGAATTGTGGTTTGTCTGAAATAAAAACTAGAGAGACAATATGCACCATTTTTAGACAATATGTTGGTTGTGTAAAATAATTACCACCACGCCCCCAAATATTTCAATTTAAAGTTAAGTGTCTTTGATACAGAGCCCCACCTCTCAACTTTGAGGGCAATCACAAAAATTAGGACTGATTGAGCAATCTCCATCCTCCAATGCAGGTAAATGCTTCTCTGAATTTATAGTCGTAAACAGCTTCCAGGGCACAGAGATGTTACGTGATCTGCCCAGGGTCCTCCCACAGTCAATATCTGTCAGAGGTTGGATTTGCACACATATGATCTTGGTTTGATAGGCAAAGCTGCCTTAACAAACCTTGGGGCTCCTATTTTCTTCAGTTGAATTTTTCAAATTCAGATGTATCTGAAAAATAATCATCTACTTCAAACTCCATAGCAAAAGCACAAGAAGAAATTTTTCAATCTTACATCACTAGCAAAATATTAATAATTGGCTTTCAATATATACTAACAATTGTCTCCATTTCAACTCCTTATCGTCACCTATTTCCTAACAGAGTAGTAGTAAAAACTACAAGAAGCAATAAGGACATTGAAAGGGAAAATAAAGTAGTTGGTCAATTATAACGAACAAAAAATTTATTTTAAAATCCAAAATTCACTGAATTTAGGACTTTGTAAAGGAATAGAAAGCAACACTCACCCCACCCTTCCAATCTTCAATGGCCCTCCCAAATATCTGACTTTACAGTAGTGGTGCAACTGGGCTTTTTCTCCTCAGAACTTAAAAGACATGTGATCTGACCTCACATATGAAAACTTCTGGTTGAACACTGAAATTTTGGGTCGGAGAAACAATATAATCAACTATCATAATAAGTAAGTTCAATGTTAACCCATCCAGCTACATTTTGTAGCTGTTAAAGATTACTAGGGTTTGGATGTATAAACACTTCATAATCAAGATACAACCATTACATAAGAGAAAATTTTAATCTTTTATTTGTAAGCACACGAAGAAGCATCTATTTCATAGAACAGATCTAGAAGCCTAAAGCTAAAACAAATTTTAAGAATCTGGTGAATTCTGCTTGTAACCATTACCCCTCACTCCAAACATCTCCAACAATTAGCATTTCCATTTTGCCATTCTTTATGGACCCAGACTATCAGCAATGTGAAAATGAAAACATAGAAAGGTTTAAACTACGTTAGGAATGGTAACCATTTTCTCCTTCAATAGATTTTGAAGGCCATTTTGTTTGTGTGATTTCCAGTACTAAACTTCCCTAAGCAGCGATGCCAGAGGCAACACCCAGATCACTTCATGGTCAGCAGATCTGATTTAATCAAAGGATCCAATAGAAAATCATGTGTGGAGGACAAAGGATGAAGAGATACTAATAAGTAGCACCATTACTCATAATAAAGTACTGGGGTATGGAAGCTGTCATTTATTAATAAGTTCAGGATGCAGTAAATTCCACCTTTAATATTTCAGGAATATAGTTGGATTTAAAAAAATTAACGTTGTCACATTCATCACTAAGAAAGAGATGACATCCAGTAGAAAAAGAACCTTCCCCTGCTTCTCCCAAAGACCTGCCATTACATCCCTGAGTCTAGCAACATTTAGGCCTTTGTTCCACCGCTTGTGATATGAGGTTGGTTAGTGATGGAGAGATCAAGCTGCCTATGTCCCTCTCCACACCCAGCTCTCCGGCGCATGCGTGAGGCAAAGACAAAGGAATAGGTAATTACAGTCCAGTTTCATTCATTTTCACCGCAGTACTGGTCTATTAGCTAGAGCAGCAGTATCTTGGGGTGGATTCAACCCGGCATGCAAGAAAGACATTGGTGTTTGAGTGTTTACTCAACAAACTAAACATCTGGGAACTAGGTTCAGGGTAAATAGGGTCACAGCATTCATACAGATTCTTCTAAAAATGTATAGATGCTGTTTGCTTCAGTGCAGGGGAAAAAAACCACATGGACAAGCGGAGTCCATGTAGTTTCTAGGCTGAAATTCGTATGATAGAACAGGGATATAAAGATCCCAGTAAAGCATTCGATGAATATTCATGGAAAAACTGCGCTTCTGGGCCACAGTTTGCTTGCAATTAAGAAATGCTCTAGTCAACCGGCTCTGTGAATCTGGGCGGGGGGAGGGGGGGAAGGGAGAGAGAATGAAGGGAGGGCGAGGAGGGCGGGAACCGGAGTCTGGTTGCAGCGTTTGCTCCGTTTAGGCACAAGCCGCTAAACCTCAAACATTTGCATAAAGCGTAGACCACTGTGGGATTAAACCCCGTTTCCGTGCAGCTAGCATGTTGTCAATTCCAAACACATATACCAGTGCCCAGTCACTGAATTAAAAACAACGAAGCGCCTTTACTGAACACCAGGAAAGAGAAATTAATTGTTCAACAATTACAATAGTTTAGTGGAAAGGGAATATTTCCATGATGAAGACTGGAGCGATGAGTGGCTAAGCCATATTTTCAGATTCATGTTTTAAATGCCTATACATCTTGATATCTTGGCTCCCCAAAGTCAAAGATCCTAGAATTGCCACAGGTAAATATAGCCAATTTCTAAAAGCAGCACCCTATTTCCATCTCCTTTCTGGTTAAAGTACCAAGAGATCTCCCATTTCCCCCTTCCTCTTCCCTTCCCCACCCCCACCCCACCCCATCCCTGTCCCCACCCCCACTCAAGCCCCTCCATCTTTTCTCTCTGCCATACCCCTAGCATGAAGCATTTTCTTCGTGGTGTAATTCCCTTCACTTACACATTTCTTTTAAAATCTCAAAAAAACTCCTTTCCATCCAAGTTAAGGCGTGTGTGTGTGTGTTTTACATTCAATAGCTTCTTCCCACCTTGGCTATGCTCTCCAACCCACTATACCCCCCCACTCCTTTAATCACTCCCATCCCAATCCTTGCTTCTCTGTTTTTACAAATAGAGGAAACTTTGAACCATTATTTCGATTCGATTGAAGCTTCGCATTAATTCATAGCTCTCTCCTTCCAGAAGCCGGAGGCTCGCCCTGCGCCCAGCCAGGCGGCTCCTCTGTTTGAATGTGGAGGCGTTTCCCCTAGGGCACTCCTTCAAATTCAGCCCCCCACCTTCCCGCTCCAGGGGAAGAAAGAAGGGGTTCGGGGAGGGAGGGAAAGAAAGAAGGGAGGCAGGAGGCAAAGGGGGCTCCACAGCAATGCTTCCCCACGTAGGCAATGTGTAAATGGCAGAAAGGAGATAGATGCTCCTCCTTACCTGGATTTGTTCTCTTTTCCGCCCTCTCGGTGTGTGTGCGGTGCGCCTGGGTGTCACCAAGAGAGCCTCGGGGAGCCCAGGGTCCGCTCGGCTGGGGCTGGGTGGCGCGATGTCTCCCCCGGGCTGGAGCGCGGAGACTGGAGCGAGGGGAGCCTATTGGAGCAATGCCGCCGCTGCTACTGCCGCCGCCGCCGCTGCTGCCTCTGCATTTCTCATTCTCCCTCCCCTCGCCTGCCTCCCTCCTTCCCTTCCCCCCTCCCTCGTTCCCTCCCTCTTCCCCGCCTGCCTCCCCTCCCCCTTCGCCTCTTGGTAACAGTCTGTGGGTAGTTCAAAAGCCACGCCAGCTCAGAGTATGTGTTTGCGGGCCCCCCCCCCCATTGCTTTATTTATTGGAAAGACTCCGCTCCCGCTCACACCCAGTCTTAAGGGGGCGTCGAGATCCAACGTTTTAAGAGAGGTGCTAAGAGCTCGGGGATGCGGGGTCCATGCGTGTACCTTGCTTGCAACAGCTAACCTTTTCCAACAGGGCCACCCGTGCACGGGGATCCTAGCTTTCGGGGGAAGACGCTTCTCCCTGGCTAAGGCCAGAAATCCTCTGCGTGGGAAAACACTGGTGTTTGGGGGGCTGCTGGAAGGTGTTTGGAGGGCTGCTGGAAGGTGTATGGGGGGCTTCTGGAAGGGTACTGTTTCCTCTGCCCGAGGGACTGAAGCCCTGGAGACTGAGGGCACTACGCGGCAAACAGCCCTTTTCTTCTCTGATGGGCTTAGGTCCGAACCGCCCCGAAGCTGGAGGCTCGGCCGTGTGGCTCTGCCAACTTCAGGGGAGATAAAGCCCGCTGGCTACCTGCGCACAGTGCCTGGACCGGGACTTGGAAACCGGGCTTCTGCTTAGCCCCGGCGCCCCCAGAGACCAGCGACGCAGGGCTAGGAAAGAAGAAAAAAAAGCCCAGGAAGCGGGTCTGTCCAGATGAAAAGAAAAGGGGGAGGGGGAGGCAGACACGCCTCCAATGAACGGATTATTTTAAGGCATCTAGCAGCTGGCCAGCTAAGAAGCGCACGTTTTCCACCTCTGACAAATTGTGGCAACTTAACGTTGGCAGAAAACTGCCACGAGTATGTAAAACCGACACACCAATTAATCCCCCAAATACAGCACGTTGGGAAGTACTGCACACCTGGCTTCCGTTTTGGAAAGAAGGGGAAAAAAAGGAAAGGGAGGAAAACTTTCAATTAACAGCTGTTAGATTTGATGGAAGCGAAATTGACTTTGGGTAAAAGGCTTCAGCGTCCAGGACTTGAACTTCCATTTGCAGCATTCTGGCGCCCCCTTCCTGCACTACCGAAACGTTCCTATTTCCCTCAAATTCTAGCAACCGGATCGTTGCTTAATTGCAAAATTGGAGCAGGGTTTTAGACAGGAATTCTATCTCAGAAGTGGCCCTTACCATCCAGAGTCTGTGCAATTAAATGTAACTAAAATTAGGAGGAGGTAGACGTGAAGGATATAAATGTAGCCGCATTTAGGTTGGGAAAAGGTAAGTCCTTTTATTTACGTGGAAAATAGTTTCTAAGTAGATTGACTCATAACTTGAAGTGGGGAGAAAGGTTCCTTCACCAAAAAAAGACAAGGATAAAAACAAAATAAATTAATTTACCTCAATCGTGATCATGTAAGTAGTTCTACTATTGCTTTGTGATACATTAGATGCTTGTAATTGTTAACATTTGTTTACTGTGTCAGTAACTTATTTACAGTTAAATTAGACTACATTACTGTATGCAATTTGGCAACAGTTAAATTCTCCATTACAGTATGCCAAGGGAATGAAATTTTCATTTCTTTAAACAAATGAAACAGCAGAAAAATCAATGTTATGGGAATGTAGGAAGGTAAATTATGTACAGTGTATGGCATTCCCCGTAAAGCATCTCATTTTCTTAACACTCCTCAGTCTTATTAGCCATTTCAGGCCTTGGTTTCCTGATTTCTCTATTTAGTAGATAAGTTATTTTCATTTGTTTTGGGCACGACATATTTTCAATTCTGTGCCTAAGTCAGTGTGAAGTATTTTATTTTTTAAAGAATGGCAAGACAACAAAAGCCACCCATCACATTAGATATCACATTTAGGGTTTATTCCAAATTTCCTTCAAATGCGTATATTGTTTTTAACATTACGAAATTCTTATTAAGTATTATCTTTTGTAAAGGCTTATTTTTCATGATGAGAAAAACAACCCTTTGGTATAATGTGATTGGAATACAGATCCCTGTTGCCATAGGAACTAGAGGGGGAAAATCCTTAAATCAACAATGAGAACCACAAGTCCACTGAAACTCATCCTCTATAACGTTCAGCTCTTCTGAAGCTTAGAAAAGGGGCTGTGCTTTTATGGAATAATGGTCTAACCACACTAATCTTGAGTGGAAGCTTTTCCTTGAACTCCCATGTAGAAAGCTGTGTGAATTCAACAACTTCATAGCTTAAAAACCTTCATTTGGTAGTTTCAAATCACACTTCCAGATAGATAAATACTGGTACGGAAAAGCTGAGCAGGTTTGATTAAAAATGCACAGGAATGGATTTGAAGCTCCTATGTTTAGGAAAATTGATGATTTCCTTTCTTTTTAAATTAAAGTTTATTTTATTTTTCGTGATATACCTTCTCTTTCTCTCTTACATGCCACACCCCATGCTTGCCCTTAGGGAAACAGGAAAAACTGACACTCGGTTGAAAATTTACCTAGTTGAACAAAATACTCACTATATACCCCCCCCCCGAAAAAGTCTCAAATAATGTTTTATTGGGGTTGTCTATTTGCTAAAAGTCAAACAACAAATCATAAAACAAATTACTTAAGAATATATTTTGTCTGTGTTTTATTGCCAAACCTGGACTAGTTCAAAAACTTAACCTTCAAGAGAACTTTTCTTATTTTACAAATGGTTCAAATATTTTCTTAGACCAAACCTAGATGAAGTTCTTTATCATTTAAAATGACAATTATTTATATTTACAAAGTACTTTACTTGCGATGTTTCATTTGAGCCAAACATACCACCCTACGTGTTAGCATAAGTATTATCTTCATTTTGCAAATAGAGAAAATGGGAGGTTGATTAAAGTGAATTGACTTGCCCAGAATCACAATGGAAGAGGCAAAGGTATGACTTAACCCAGGACTTTGGACTCCTTTTACACTGAAATCTGTCCCTTTAAAGTGCTGGTATGCCTTGCTTTAAATATAACCAATATGCACAAATATAAATTTATGACAAAAAATAGTAAAGGATCCATGACATAATTTTTTTTAATTGAAAACTCTTCCAGGATATAAAATATTCAATTTGGGGGGGAGGGGCAAGAATCATTCTAACAGTTGATTTTTTTACAGTAATGTCTACTCTTTCCATATTTATTGAACTTGTCACTAGTGGGCTGCCCAACTGTACCATGGCAACCCATGAAATAAAAATATAAGAAATGCCCTGTGTAGGTGGCAAGGGATATGAAGCATCACACAGTTTTCATAAGTTAGCTATTACCACTTAGTAGACATAGAACAAGGAATTGAATTCACCATTTTTGTCATTCTTGCTATAAAGAAAACTAGAATACAGCAGGAAATAACCAGCTAAATGGCTGGCCATGTCGAAGATCAGGCTATGGAAACTCCCATGAACTCTTCTTGAATCTTCCCACTTGATCTGGCATTCATCTGAGGCATCTATCCATCCCAACCTTTCATTATCTGCACCTAGACCCACCCTAGACTTCCTCCCTTGATC
>CM053769.1:628568321-628589097 GCA_028658325.1 Potorous gilbertii | reverse complement strand
TTCTTCTCATCTAAAAGGGACAAAGAGGGAGAAATATTACACACAGAGTGGGTTACAGTTTACATTTTACTCTATAGGAAAGAGGAGAAGGCAGAGGTAGGAACAAAGAGGGTAGGTTAGAATTTCTGCCCTCCTTGTCTGAGTTGTGCTAATTCCTTACCATGATTTAGCCCTGAGCAACAGTAGACTGTTGCTAAACTTAGTCACTACCAGCCATCTGGTTAGCTGTATTGGATCAGAAGGATGCAACAACTAATTTGGAGAACAAGTTAAAAAGTAATAATTAATCATTAGAGTACCTGAAAACTATGATTTTTTTTTTAAAAAATCTGGATATTAAATTTCAAAGAATCATAACTGAAAATTGCCCAGTTCTATTAGAACTGGAGGGCAATATAAAGAGGAAAAGATTATCTCCTGAAATAATTCCTTAAGAGAAAAGCCTTAACAATGTCACAGCCAAAATCCAGAGCTCCCACATCAAAGAAAAAGATACTGTACATATAAAGAAACAGTTCAAGTACCAAGGAAACACAGTCAAGATCTTACCAGACGTGGCTATAAATGAAAAGAGATCTTGGGATACAATATTTTGTAAGTCAAAAAGAAATAGGCTTACAGCCAAAAATAATTTACCCTGCTAAGCTAAGTATAATCTTATGGGGAAATAGACATTTAATATGAAAAGAAGAGTAAAAACTGAAGGAAGGTATTGGGTGATGGGCATCAGATAAACCTCAATTTCAAATGGACAAAGTAAGCTCGAACCACACAGTTTGATGTAGAAATAAATCATATTCAACAGAGAAGTAAGCCCAGGTGGGGAAGTGAAGAGGAATAACAATACTGGGGAGGGAGTGCTTTTGTTTAGTTGTCTGAGTGATGTCTAACTCTTTGTGACCATACTTGGGATTTTCTTGGCAAAGATACTGGAGTGGTTTGTCATTTCCTTCTTCAGCTCATTTTACAGATGAGGAAACTGAGACAAAGAGTTAAGTGACTTGCTCAAGGTCACACTGCTAGTAAGTATCTGAGGTCAGATTTCAACTCACAAAGACAAATCTTGATTGCAGGCCTGGTACTGTGTCCACTGCCCTGGGGGAGGGAATAACTGAAAGAAAAACAGATTTCCTGAGAAAAGATTGAAAGAATTGTATATACAGAAAAGAGTGACAGAGATAGAGGGAGAGGAAGTGAGAGAGAGAGAAAGAGAGAGAGATTAATATAATTAATTGGGAGTAGCTAAACAAATATGGTATATGAATTAGGAATATTATATTATTACACCATAAGAAATAACAAAATATAGTTTCAGAAAATCCTTGTGCATATGAAGTGATGCAGAGTGAAGTGAGCAGAATTAGGAGAACACGTGATTCAAGGAAAATAATACTGTATATTTTTTTAAAAACCGCTGTGGGGATATAAATACTCTCTTTTTTTAATTTCAAAATTTCAAGAAGTTGTAAAAACATGGTCAGCATGAGCTTTACTTGTCTCTTGTTTGCTGGTAACTGAAAACTGTGCAACTCAGAGGTAGCGTGGAGCAGGGGTGTGTGGTGGTGGTATACCCAGGTTTTTGTTGCGTGATTACTGCTGGAGGCCAGGGGAGATGCAGTCATTGTTTGAGCAAGGCTATTCTCAGACACTCAGACTACAATTACCTCTGATAACGCCGTTTGACTGATGGCTTGAGTCTACCACCTGCTGGTCAAATCCGATATTGTACTCTCTTTTTAGGTAGTTAATAAAGTGATTGACTTCTGTAGGCAGCCCTGCATCAATGTGTGTGTTCACACTGCTGCAAGTGTCCCATGTTTCACACCGGGCACTTGCCAAGTAAACAGGTTTATATGTGTCACAGAAGTTTTTGTGATCTTTCCCAAGGACCTATACTCCGCCCTGGGGTTATCTCCACACACCTAATCCTTTCCATCTCTTACCCGGAAACCTCTAGGAGGGAGGGAGCTCAAAACCCATTCATTGAGTAAATGTCTTCCCCAGGAATTTATATAGCTCCCTCAAATTTATAATACAATCCTGGGATTAAGATCCCTCTTTATCCCCATTTAGGTAACTCTGTAATAAGGGTTCTTGACTCTTTTTGTGTCATGGTGTCCTTTGGCAGTTTGGTAAAGTCTATGAATCTCGTTTCAGAAAAATATTTTTAAATGATTACATTATGCAGGATTATAAAAGAAACTCAAGTATGTTGACCTATAGCTAATTATATATGTATATACACACACACGTGTGTGTGTATGTGTGTGTATACAAGTTCACAGACCCCCCCCCTCCCAGGTTAAGAATATGATCAGTGACTCTTAGTGGATTTTTCTGAGACTAAATGAAAGAATGTATACTTCTTTATTTCAGCTCTTTCTTTCCTTTTGACAGGTACCAAGTCGTGCAAATATCCTAAGGCAATTTCTTTGGTTTTTGCTTGTTTGTTTCTTTTTTTTCCCTATGAGGTACTTTATATTTTCTTCTATTGTTTCAGTCTCTTTTGATTTTGTTATAATATTTCCTGTCTCATGGAGTCATTAACTTTTATTTGGCCCATTCTAATTTTCAGGGAGTTCATTGATTGGTCAAGTTTTGTACCTCTTGTATCAATACAATTTTTATCTCACGTCAATCCTGAGAGTTAGGCACCGTTACTATCACCATTTTACACTTGAAAAAACTAGAGCAACCAAGTTGGTTAAGTGATCACACAGCTAGTAAATGTCTGAGTTCACATTTAACTCAAGTCTTCCTCACTCCAGGTCCAGCACTCTATCTATCCACTGAGCCACCTAGCTGTCCCTAAAAAAATAGGTTGGAGAGAGAAAAAAGTTAGAAAGATAAGTTTGGAGTCAAATTGTGAAGGATTTTAAATAGCAATCTAAGGAGTTCAAACTTCATTTGTCAGAAAAAATGACATAACTTATAAATCCTCCCTATGGAATATTTGTTACACGTAGAAGCATAAAAAAGAGAACAAATTAAGTCAGAGCTTTCTGATACTCTCCAGAAGGGAGAATCAGCTGAAAGATCTGGAAGACAAGATCTAAAATGACTGACTAATAAGAAGTTGAAATCAAAAGCAAGAGAGGATCTAGCCACCTGTCAGGTACTCTGAAGGGAGGCTTCTGGGATCCACTTTGATCTATAGATTCTATGAAATACAATACTACATAAAATAAATGTCTAGTGAATTGATATAACCATTTCTTGACATTTTAAAAATAATCAAATTCGTTGATATATAATAAAAGATACTTTCCATTTTAGAAGTAGAGTGCCAGAAGAAAACCAATAAAAATAAATAAATGCAAGTCATCAGTTTACCTTAAATGATGTTTATTCTCTAGTGACTGCAGCTAGTTGGACTTGATGGGCATTTCCTTTTCAAGAGGCTGATGTCTTTCTAAATATCTAGAGATTCAAATCTAAAACTCAATAAAAACTGTCAAATTCTAAGGTTCAAAACTCATAGACTTAGCAATAGAAGGCACCTTCAGGATCAAACAATCCAAGATTCTTTTACTAAATGGAAGAAGGGGGAAAGCCCCAGTCATCCTGATCTATTTCTGACCACTGGACCAGAGCGCTCTGAAGAAAAACTGAGTCTGATGACTTAGCACAGTGTTCCCTACTTAAATCCAATTCACTTGCAAGTCATCACCTTCTTGATGTCATTGTTTTCTTCAAGAACAAAGGACAAAGAAGAACTAAATGAAGAACATGTGGCCTGCAAAGGGTTAAATAACTTGTCTGAGGTCACACAGACAGTGGAGAATTCTGACCTGTCAAACAAGCACTTTTCCAAAACTCTGGTTTTCAAAGAAAACTCCTCACTATGACCCAAAGTGTTTCCCCGTATCTGTGCCTCAAAGGCTACATTAATTTGTAATAAATTCAGTTTGATTGTGAATCATAAACAAATCTATACAGTGAAATAGCCTGCGTCTGAAAATAAATATTACAGGTTAAAATGTGGCAGGATTCTGGGTTGCTAGGCTATTTTCTCAACCAGCCACCAGGGGGAGACCTCTATCCAGAAAACATTCAATTGATGAACCCACATTAAGATTGTAGCTCTAAAGCGGTCAGTGTCATCAGAGGTCAGCTAACACAACCTCTCCATTTTACAGATGAGGAAACTGAGGCCTATGGAGGTTAAGTGACTTGTCAAAGGTCCCACAAGTACTAATCATCAAAGCCAAGTTCTCTAACTCCAGAACCAGAGTTCTTTCCACTAAATCCTCTCTATGTCTGTGTTTATTTTTCTTTCTTCCTGACTTCTTAGAACTTTGTATCCTCTGCAGTTCCTGAGAAAAAGAACAAAAATGACGGACATACTTGATCCCATCCTCTCCTTTTTCCTCTATATGTTTTTTAACCATCATTCTTTTTTCTCCCTAATTTTGTTTTTCCCTTTTTGCCAACAAATACAATTAAAGGTTTTTTCCGAACCCTAAGGACTCTTCCATTAAACCTACTATCCTATCAAACTATTCTCTCATACTTCTCTTCCCCTTAGGCAAAACTGAAGAAAAAATCAAGTCACTTAAGTGGGGTAATAGGTAGAATATGGGATACTCTGTTATGAAGACATGAGTTTGAATCCTACCTCAAATATTTCCTAGCTATGTGATCCCTGGCCAAGTCAGGGTATAGGGGCAACATAAGGTTGTTGTGAAAATCAGAGAAGATAATGGATGTGAAATGTTTTTTAAAACTTAAGGTACTATGTATATAATAGCTATGATTACTGTTTTAACTGTCTTCTGATTTGCCATCCACTTTTTTTTAACTCTCTAATTTCCTGTAATTCATTTTTTGTTTTCACTTCTCTTGGAACTTGGAGACAAGTTCACCAATGATCTTTAAACTGGAGATTATAAGGTTTGTTTTTGATTCAGTCTTTTTTCCTTGACCTTTCTTCAGAAGTTGACCAAACTGAACATTCCTCTTTCTTAGAAGCTGCTCATTTCCTTCCTTAATTCTCTCTTGACTTATCTCCTGTATGTCTGACTGCTACCTTTTTGTCTCCTTTCCTGGTACATCCTTGTCCTGCCTCCTAAATGTGAGTATTGTTCCATCCTTACTCCTCTCCCTTCCTACAATCTTTACATATTGCTTCAATGATCTCCTTTATCCAAGTGTCTCTAAAGTCTATATGTATTTTTCCACTTTCTCATTTTGTTGTGGTTGTTCAGTCACATCCAATACTTTGTGACCCCTTTGGAGTTTTCTTGGCAAAGATAGTGGAGTCGTTTGTCATTTCCTTCTGCATCTCATTTTGCAGATGAAGAAACTAATGCAGAGGTAAGTGACTTACCCAGGGTCACATAGTTAGCAAATTTCTGAACTCACAAAGATAGTCTTCCCAATCCAGAGCAGGCACTCTTTGCACTATGCCACCTAGCTGCCTTTCCAACCATCAGTAGGCATAGTTAAAACCTTAAAAGTGATTTGATTAATTTTACCCTGCTGTTAAAAAAAAATAAAAGATTCTTTGATGTTTAGAGAGAAATGCTTTGGAAGGAACTGCCACTAGAATTTTAAATTTAATTATAAGTCATAAGTAGGTGGGGTTCCTAGCAGTTAGCCATTTCCTACATATGTATGAAGTTCCCAGCAGGGGATTTTGGGTATCATTACACTATCATAGCTCAGCAGCTCCAACAAATTCTAGTGGTTTTTTTATCTTTTGAAAAATTATGTTGCAAATTTCCTTTTCTTTCAATTTTTCAATAATTTTTTTCCCTCTTTAGTTTAGTAAATCACATGATTGCGCAGCAAATCGGCTCCAATCCACTGGGTAGTGTGTAGTAGTGATTCTCCCAGATGTTCTGGTTCAGAGTAGTGAGAAATTCCACAAAGTGCACTTTGCACCTTCAAGTTGTGAAACTTTACGCTGACATCATATTTATTTATGAACTATCTTTCATCCTTTTGGCCCACTGCTCCTTAGTTCCTATTCTCTTGAAGGTAGCTGCCATATTGGTTTTTATTTTAGTATTCCTAGCCCCAGAACAGCACAATCCCTTGCACAAACACCCCTAGGCAGAGCATGAGAAGAGTAGGATGTGGATGATTGTCCAGCAAGGGAAACTGAGGAGCAACCAGGAAGAGAAGGGAAGCAAAAGAAAGTATCAAAAAAACCCAGAAAGATTTTGTAATATCCTATCATCACTGCCTTCTCTTAGAAGCCTTAGTTTTATTCAGAGCCCAGCTTTGGTGTTACTTCTTTCATAAGTCCTTTCCTGATCCCTCCAGGTGCTAGCTTCTCCCCCAAATCATAGCATTTTTGTGGTCCAGATGAGCGAGGCACACAGCTGTCAATAGTATGCTGAGTCTCCAGCTCTTACAGATGACAACATTGGTTCCCAAAAAAGTTAAGTTACTTTTCCAGGGTCACAAAGGTATAAATAAGCATTGGGAGTTCAACCCAGGTCCCCTGATTCCAAGTCTGAGAGCTGAGAATGCTGTGCTGATGAGAGATTACCAGGATCTGGTGGCTGGAGATAAGCATGGAGTAGGTCTTGTGGTCTATAGAGAGGAGACCACACTGGGTCTTCAGATAGAAATGAGGAAGATATGAGCACCGATCTCTCAGTAGAATAGGATCAATGGGATCAATGTTGCGAAAAGCCAAGGGCCCTTCTGTGAGAAAGGTATTGCCAAATCTGAGAGAAAGACTTGGAGCTCCAGAGAAAGGATGTACTTGGTGGGTTGTCCATAATATATATATATATATATATATATATATATATCTCCAACTGAAGAAGTCCCTTGTGGTCTATCCTCGCCTCTCCTCCCCTTCCTCTGGAGGGCTCTTATATTTTCTGCCATTCTTCTGAAATATTTTAAATCTTCCCCTATTCTCCTCTTCTTCCTGTTTTCTCATGGTTATGTTCCAGGAGGATCAGCAGTTGCTCAAGTTGACCACAGAGTTGAGGGGAAGAATTCCAGGAGGATGCCCCATGCACAAGAGATCCAAGGCAGGCATTACTATACCCACTTCCACTCCTATTCTGAGTCATGATCTATCATGGCAGCAGGTGTATCACATAGCACACTGCAAGTTACCTTTTGAAAAGGACCTACCAGAACATTACATCTAAAATCTTGATGCCCTCTGTTCAGGCCTAAAATAGCCAGAGTTAGAGGCCATAGCCTTCCCAGTGTGACTGAATGAGTGCTTACAGCAGGGTTGCACTACAACTGTGTAAAAAGAATGAGGCTTTGGGGAATGGGGTCACATGAGACCATCACCTTGCTGCCACTTCCACAGATTGGTTTCTAATACCGGATAGCCCTGGCCCAGCCTTTGATCCAGAGGGTAGAGGTAGGGGTTAAGGGAGCCAGCTAAGGTGAAAGAGACAGGACTATATCATGTTTAACTATTGTACTGAGTTGATTGATGGTAAAAAATAACAGGTGGTGAGTTTTTGTGGAATAAGTGCTGGGAGCAGTGGATCAGAGCTGGGGGAGTACACAGTGATCAGAGTTGCCGTGACATCCCCCTCATGACATTCTGTATAAAATGGTTTCTGCATTTGAGTGAGGAATGGACACAGTACTGGGCCCAAAATCTGCTTTTTACTAGCCATGGAACCATGGGCAAATCATTTCACTTCTAGGTCCTTTAGGTAATCCTAAATCCTACCTGGGGCAGCTAGGTGGTGCAGTGGATAGAACACCCAGTGCAGGAGTCAGGAGGACCTGAGTTCAAATCTCACCTCAGACACTTGACACTCACTAGCTGTGTGACCTTGGGCAAGTCACTTAACCCCAGCTGCCTCATCCTGGGTCATCTCCAGTCATCCTGATAAATATCTGGTCACTGGATTCAGATGGCTCCGGAGGAGAAGTGAGGCTGGTGACCTGCACAGCCCTCCCTCATTCAAAACAAAGTCAAGTGCAAGTCATGTCATTATTTCTGTCATGGCATGGTCTGATGGCATGGTCTTTTTTGGCAATGAAGAACAAACACATACACGTTATCCTTGTTATGTGCTAAAGTCACCCGGTCTTAATTCTATTATTTCTTTCTTCCATAAGTACCTCTACCTTAAAATATGACTTGTATCTAGGGTTTCCCCATTTGTGAGTTATAGTTTTCTTCCAATGTATAGGATGGGTTTTTGAAATAGGAAAACCTATAGTTCACTCCTAGAGAAAATACGTAAGAAGTAGTTGGTTGGTTATTGTCCTTCCTCTTCGAAGAGGACCAAAGTGACATCACCATTGTAAAGTGAAATTTCCGTGTGTCTAACTGTGGTTGATCAGACCAATACGAGCTCAGAATGTTCTACCACAGGTTGGGCATAGATAGTCCGTATGAATATTTGGGGTGGATATCTCACATTTGCACATCCTGTGTTTACTTGGTTCTATCTCAATTCTACTTTGCTCAAAGAGCACAGCACCTTCTCTTATGTGGGCATGTTATGCTGAGCCAGTGTCTCCCATGTTGCACACTCAAATCCAAAGTTCTTGAGAGTGTCCTTGTATCATTTCTTCTGGTCCCATGTGAGTTCTCCATAGAATAGTCTTTTTGGCAAGTGGACATTTGACATTTGGACAACATGGCCAGCCCATAAGAGTTGCGCTCTCTGCAGCATAGTTTGAGTACTTGGTAGTTCAGCTCGAGCATGGACTTCAGTCCATGGTAACTTATCCTCCCAGGTGATCCTCAGAATCTTCCTAAGACAGTTCAAATGGAAGCAATTCAGTTTCCTGGCATGGCACTGGTAGACTGTCCATGTTTCTCAAGCACATAACAATAATGTCAGCACAGCATCTCTGTAGACCTTCAGTTTGGTAGTCAGTTTTCTCTCCTGAACCTTTCTTCGGAGTCTCCCAAACACTGAGCTGGCTCTGGCAAAGCATGCATCAACCTCATTGTCAATGTGTACATCCCTGAAAAGTACACTACCAAGGTAAGTGAACTTATCCACAGCATTCAAAATTTCTCCATTTGTTGTAACAGATGGTTCCACATATGGTGGTAACTGATGGAGCACCTGTGTTTTCTTAGTGTTAATTATTAAGCCAAAATTAGCACAGGCAGCAGAGAATTGATCCATACTTTGTTGCATCTCAGCTTCAGAAGCTGCATTGACTGCACAATCATCTGCAAACAGAAAATCATGCACCAACACTCCCTCCACTTTGGTCTTGGCTTGTAACCATATCAAATTGAAGAACTTACCATCAGTACGGTAGTTGACTTTGATGCCATCATTGAAAGCATTTATCTTCATTGAAAGCATTTGTCAACATGGTTGAAAACATCATGGTAAAAAGCATGGGAGCAAGTGCACAGTCCTGTTTCACTCCATTGGTGATTGGGAAGGCACGAGAGCTTTGTCCATTATCCAGAACCTGGGCAAACATGCCATCATGAAATTGATGTACAGTATTGATGAACTTCTCTGGGCAACCAAATTTTGAGATAATTTTCCATAAGCCCTCACAACTAAGAGTGTCAAAGGCCTTGGTCAGATCTACAAATGTTGTGTACAGACTTCTGTTCTGCTCCTGGCATTTCTCCTGGAGTTGTCGAGCAGCAAACACCATATCAACTGTTCTCTACTCCACCCTGCCAACTCTGCCACCAGCTATTTCTAATGTTTCAGGGTGATCAAAAAGGACTTTAAAGAAGAAAAAGAAGGGAGAGCATTGGATTTGGTCATTAAGAAGCCAACTGATGATCTTTGAGAGAAAAAATTTAGTTGTGCTAATGAACCATACCTCAGCTATCTTTTTGTCTGATGCACCAGAGACCACACTCTGAATAATTAAACATTTTCATGTCTAATACTCCTGCCATGGTAGTACCTAATTGATGAGTGCCTCACCCAGCCCTCTATATCTGCCTAGACTTTGCCGTTCCTCCCACCCTAAGTTTTCTAGATTTGGAGTCATAAACAAAGCAATACTACTGAAAAAGGCCAAGGTCCCCGCTGTATCCAGGGTCAACTTCAGGTGTCCTGATCTATTTCTTGCCACTGACCCAGATGGCTTCTGAGGAGAAAGTGAGGCTGGTGACTTTGCACAGTCCTTCTCTTAAATCCAATTCACTTGTATGTCATGGCATCGCCTCCTTGATGTCATGGTCCTCTTCTAGAACAAAGGGCAAACTGTAACAAAGCAATACTACAATTTCTACTAGAAATGGAGTGCCAATCTATTACTCTGCCCCATTCTTTCCTAAACCAAAGTATAATCAATAGATTACATATTAGAACATAAGCTTCCTGAAAACAACAAATATCTTACTTTTAAAAATTTCTTCCTAAGAACTTAACACAGTGTTTGGCACATTGCAATGAGGGAATGGTGGGAATTGAGTGAACCATACTGACTCTCAATTCAGGATCAAACTCAGTTCCCTTTTTATTCAATTATGGGTCTAGTCCAATTTCTGTCTTACGAGAAAACTTGATTCAGTAAAAAATTTTATTGCATTGTTTGAACCTAGCCCTGTGTGGCTGGCTAGCTGGATCACCTCCATCTGTTGCTAGGAGACCTTTATCTAAGGACTTGGGTTATACTGATGAGAAACTCAATCAGATCTGAAGATTGATGCAAGAAATTTTCTCACAATTATCCATCTTAAACAACCCATATGTTTTATTTGAAAACTGACTCCATGCTGATCAGTTATTGTTTCCATGTTCCTTTGATTAAATACAGATACTTAGGAGGAGTGAGATCCTCTTTTTTCTGATTTCAGGGAATTGCATCTGTTTGCTCTGCCGCTCCCAACTCAAAAAGCCCCTAATCTTTCCTCCAATTAGAAATCAGATGACCTAATTTTGTATCCTGGATTGTATCTTGTTAATTGTATTTTTTAATTAAATGATCTTATTTGATTAAATGTTTTTAATACATAAAAATCTGTCTCACTCTGTATTCAGGGTCTGTGGACTGACCCATTTATTATGCCTGTTTTGCTAATAAAAATTATATAACTAGGATTATTTCCTCAGTTATTATTAGTTATCCACCACAATAAATGCTTAATAAAAATTTTTTTATTCAAAAGATAAAATAAAACTTGGAGCCAGCAGACCTATCTGAACATACGTGAACAGTTTGCTCCTAGTCCCCCAATATAACTTGAGCTTCCTTAGCAGCTCACTTCCCTTTAGACACATAGCTTTCCCTTTCCAAGCAACTTATTTTCCTTCCTTTTATGGGAGTATGACTTGTTTTTTAAACCACTGTTTGACCAAAATGGCGGTGTCCAGCAAAAAGACAAAGGAAAACCCCTGTTTTCTTCCCTTATGCTCTGCAGGATATTTAACAGCTCATATTTCTTTCTTTTTATTTTTAATTTATTTTCAGGGTTCTACAATCACTACCATATAACTTAGATTTTTTTTTCCCTCCATACCCCTTCTTCCCCGCTCCTTCCCTCCTCCCTCCCTGAGACAGAATATAACTATATATATAGGTTCTACATATACATTCCTATTAAATACATTTTCACCATAGTCATGATACATAGAAGAATTAAAATGAATGGGAGAAATCATTTAACAAACCAAAACTTAATACAAAAGAAAATGATCTGCTACATTCTGCGATTGAATTCCATAGTTATTTCTCTGGATCACTGGGAATTTTTAAAGTCCTTGCATTGCAATGAAGTTCTAAGTCTACCAGAAAAATATCCTCACACATTGTGGTTGTTGTTGTGTACAAAGTTTTCCTGGTTCTGCTTCTTTCACTCAGTACCATGTCATATAAGTCTTTCCATGACTCTTTGAAGTCTTCCTGTTCATCATTTCTTATTGCACAATAGTATTCCATTACATTCATATACCATAATTTATTCAGCCATTCCCCAATTGATGGGCATCCCCTTGATTTCCAGTTTTTGGCCACTACAAAGAGTGCTGCTATAAATATTTTTGTACATGTGGAACCCTTTCTCATTTTTATGATCTCTTGGGGTAAGCTCATATTTCTTAAACAAGGGGTATATTGATTTTGAGTTCTTGCCAGGGCTGTAAAATATAATACTAATCTCCCCTGTGTTACCCAGTGATTCTAAATTAGACATTTTGATTGTGATGTCCTATGGGGGTTTCCCAAGACACCAAGTAAGCACCCACTGACCAGATATTCCATTGCACTTAAATAATGAATGTTTTTTCTTTTTCTCCTTCCTATATACCAATTATTCTTAACCCGAGATCCAAAGATCCCACCCCCTACTCCCAAGGCATCAGTGGATAGAATTCAGGAAATCTGTGAACTTGATGATGAAAAAACATTATATCTTTATTTTCTCTAACCTCTAGCTGAAATTTAGCATTTCCTCCAACTATTAATTTTTTAAAACACAGTATTCCGAGCAAGGGTTCATGGGCTTCATCAGATTGCCACAGAAGTCTATAACACATGCAAAACGGGAAGAATTCCTGCCCTGTACTCATGAGAAAAGTACAACAATAGCAGGGTATGTTGGCCAACATTTTTTATCAAATCATACATTTAAAACCAAAGACTAAAATTCCCCAGCTTAGGGGGAAGCAAAGAAATTAAAGTGAGCAAATAGCCTACAGGGAAACTTGGCTTCCTCTCTGTAGCAATGAATCATGGGTTTCTTGATTTATCCATCCAGGCACCACACTACTGTGGTCACCAGCTCTTGTGTTGGCTAGACTTCAGTATCTATTCTTTATGGCTCTTCATTCTGCTTGCAATCAACTCTCTTTCCTTTACCTGTCATTCATGATGACTTCAATCTCTCCTTCTTCCTGGTGGTTAACATTACTGTTCCTCAGCAGCAAGCCCTTTTATGTCTCTGTTTAATGATCAGGTCCCTTCCTTCGATCTCTCTATTCCCCAAATCAAGTTACATGTTTTATTTTTTAGATACTTTGAGGCATTCCCAGGTCACCTACAAGAGAGGCAACCATGTGGAAAATGCCAGGGACCTGCTTCTGGGAGAAGACATTCTGTGTTCGCCTTCCACATGGGTGACAGCAACATCTTTCCATTGACCAAATAGAAGGAACTGACTGCATCTTTTCAACCATCAGGCTGGGATAGTCTTTTGCCCTCTTCTAGCAAGGACTTGTTCACTCATTGGGTGAATCTCACTTCATGGAGTAATTGGGGAAAGGCATACACCTAGTTGGAAGGGTACAGGCTTCATGGAGTGGGACCTTTGATGCCCACGGGTAACCAGAAAAACACATGGGGAGTGAGGGACGGGGTTACTAGGAAGCTGTCAAGGGAGGTACAGCCTAAGCCTTGCCCCACTCCTGGAACCAATCAAACTCTGACTTTGTCACCTTTTAGGGAAACTAACTCACGTTATAACTGCAAGAAGGTAGAAAATGTATAAAGTCTGGTCCTGTCCCCAAGAGGATTCTATTTTAGCATTTCCATATGATCAATATATTATTTCATTACATAAAAATAATAATGTGCTTTCTTATTTTTAAGTTGATGCCATATTCTGTTTCATTTTAATTTAGTTAGAATTTAATGAGTGTCTACTGAGTGTTGGGCATACAAATACAGAAAGAAAAAATTTCACCTCAAAGGAATTTGCATTTCACTGGAGGGAGGGGCAGTGATAAACATGATAAATATAATGAAAATTAAAGAAAGGGGGAACATTAAGAACTAGGAGGGTCAGGAAAGACGTCCTGACAGAAGTGGCATTGAAGTTGAATTGTAAAGGAAGCTAAGGATTCTAAGGAGTATAAGAAAAGAATTGCTACCTAGAATGCGGAACAGCCTAGGTAAAGAAACAAGGGTGGGAGGTGTGGAATGATGAATTCAGGGAATCCCAGGAAGGACAGTTTGACTGGAACAAGCAATGAGAGATGGAGAGAAATGTAACAGAAGGTAGAAAGGAAGACTGAAGCCATATTGTGAGGTGCTATAAATGATGGAAAAACTGACATTTTCCTTGCTTGTATTGTAACTCTAGGCAAAGGAGAGAAATACCCAAGGAAAGTAATAATTCCACAGGTTTAAGAGTTTCACTGGAAAAATTGAAGGCTCTTGATTTTTGGTTAAATTTGACAATGTGTGAGTCATCTTCTCTATATAAGTTCTTGCTGAGACAAGAACTTCTCCTTTCGTATATTTCTCTTGTTTAAAAGTTAGGTGGTACAGTGGGTAGAGTGCCAGGCCAAGAATCAGGAAAATTTCATTTTAAATCTGGCTTCTTTTTGTATCCTCAGCACTTAGTACAGTGTCTAGCATACTGATAAATTGATTGATTACTAGCTGTGTGACCCTGGGCAAGTCACTTAACTTCTGTCTGCCTCAGCTCTCTTATCTATAAAATGAGGTTAATAATAGCTCCTCCTTCCAAGACTGTTATAAGGATCAAATGAGACAATTACTATAAGGCACTTAGCACAATCCTGGCACATGCTGGGTGCTGTGTAACTGTTAGCTATTATTACTAAAAATTGAATTTGCTTCAGAGCTCTGGTTTCTTTTACCGAAATGCTTCTCTTCTATTGTGGGCTCCTTTTTTTTAATGGCTGATTAGATTCAGTCATGTAGAATATGTTATCTAGTGGGAGACAGGAAAAGGGAAATGTTGAGGAACAGCTTATATTGAGTTCCTTTGCTTTTTGGAACAATCTACTCCAATCTCTTCTCTGATTCCTCATGGATATGATATAATCCTAAACCATTCAAATTCATATTCCTTAATAGTAGAATTCCTTTCTCCTGGCTAGCTGCTGGTGAATTCCTTTGACACTCAAGCTCTGGAATTTATATGCCTTGGAGTTTTAAGTAAGGGATTTTTCTCTGACAATGATCTGTAGATGCAGTCAATCAGTATTTTGGTTTATTTTATTTTTCTCCAAAAGCTTCAAGTGATTTTCTTATATTATTTCCTATAGTATCATTTTTAGGTTTTATAACCTACTATCTTTTTTTTCCTAAGAGATCTATGATTATTAAAGTATCTACACATCCTGTCTTCAGGGTCAGACTCTCTGCCTTATATAAAATTTATATGTTCTTTCAAAGTAGTCATTTTGTTATATCTTCTGCCAAATGCTTCTATTTTAATATTTTTGATTTCTTAATTTTTGAGAATCATTCTTTTTTTATTAATTTTATTTATTTTCAGTGTTCTACAATCACCACTATATAACTTAGATTTTTTTTCCCTTCCCTCTTCCTCCCTCCCCAAGAAGGCATACAATTTTATATAGGTTCTACACATATATTCCTATTAAATACATTTTCTCTATAGTCATGCTGTGTAGAGAATTAAAATGAATGGGAGAAATCATATAACAAACCAAAATACACACACACAAAAACTGATCTGCTACATTCTGAGATTGAATTCCACAGTTCTTTCTCTGGATGTGGAAGGCATTGTACCTTAAAAGACCATTGGGAATTTTTTTAAGTCCTTGCATTGCAATGAAGTTCCAAGTGTACCAGAAGAAACTCTCACACACTGTGATCATTGCTGTGCACAAAGTTCTCCTGGTTGTACTCCTTTTGCTCAGCATCAGATCGTGTAAGTCTTTCCATGGCTCTCTGAATTCTTCCTGTTCATCATTTCTTATTGCACAATAGTATTCCATCACATTCATATACCATAACTTATTCAGCCATTCCCCAATTGATGGACATCCCCTTGATTTCCAGTTTTTGGCTACTACAAAGAGTGCTGCTATAAATATTTTTGTACATGTGGGACCCTTTTCCATTTTTATGATCTCTTGGGGATACAGTCCTAGAAGCAGTATTTCTGGGTCAAAGGGTATGCAAATTTTGATAGCCTTTTGGGCATAGTTCCAAATTACTCTCCAGAATGGTTAGATCAACTCACAGCTCCACCAACAATGAATTAGTGTTTCAACTCTCCCATATCCTCTCCAACATTTATCATCTTCGAGAATCATTCTTTTATTGAGAATCTCTCTTCCTTTGGAGAAATTGTCTGACATGTTCAAAATTAATTACTCTCTACTTTGTATTCATTATTTCTACTTTGAGAGTTTGGATGTCTTGTCTAATTTCTAACTTAACATTTTATTTTAAAAGTTTTATTTCTATTTTGAAAAGTTTGGAAATTTCTTGCTATTGTTCCATAATCTCAGAAGAAACCATAGAATTATATTCCTTGGAATCTGGGGGAGGGAGGGAGGTTTCCTTTCCTGTAAAATATAACATTTACTTTATTTTGTGTCTTTTAAAGACTCATCTTGATTTTCTTTCTATCTTTTTGAGTCTCACTATGGACCGATTTGCTTAGGAATTGCCTTAAACTCTTTTAAACTCTTTCTCTCTTGACATTTTGTCTTTCAGCTCTTTCCTTGTATTTCCAGGAGCTTATCTATGAATTCTCTTCTCACATTGTTGGCCTCTTCACTTTCCATTACCTGCATTCTGGCCTGTGAGCAACCAAAAGCACTCTTTTCTGCCCTGGAACTGAGAGTGTATTCCCTCTCCACAGCCACCACCAGCTCCACTATGCCAGCTCTCCTCCTCACCTCAGGACTGAGACCTAGATCAGCTGTTCAATTCCCCCAAGGGCTAAGGGATCCAAAAGTAGATGCTGCTGCTGCAGTGGCTGACCCTGCCCCTCTCTCACCCAGGTGAAAGTGAATGATTTTTTACTGACCTCTGAAGCTGTCTGGCATTTGTGGGTTGAAAAATATGAAAACTGCGGTGGCCACCTCTGATTCAGCACCATGAAGCCTGCTCCAGTCCTGTCTGTGTTGAGCAGCTCATGCTGGTCTGTGTTTCACTCCAAGTCTGGTTCAATATAACCTTCCTGTCAGCCTTCCAGGCTGTCTTAGGCTGGAAATCTGTTTCACACTGTCATTTTGTGACTTCTGCTGCCTTAGAATTTGTTTAGAGTCATTTTTTACAGTGATTTTTAAGGGCTATGGGGGGAGCTAGGACTGGTCCATCCTTCTGTTCTACCTACCATCTTGACTCCACCTCTCCTGTCTTTCTATTTCTTACCTCATACCAGATGACTTTGATAATTACTGCTTTATAATGTAGTTTGAGATTTAGCACTGCTCAATCTCCTTCCTTTACATTTTTCATTAGTTTCTTTGATACCCTTGATTTTTGTTCTTCCAAATGAATTTGGTTATTATTTTTGTAATTCAATAAAATATCTCTTTGTAATTTAATTGAGATAGCATTAAATATATAAATTTGTTAGGGTAAAATTATCATTTTTATTGTATTAATTCCTCCTACCCATGAACAATTTCTATTTTCCAATTCTTTAAATCTGATTCTATTTGTATAAAAAGTTTTTTTTTATAATTTTATTTGTGTAGTTCCAATGTTTGTTTTGGAAGTATATTCCCAGGTATTTTAAACTAGTTAGAGTTATTTTAAATGAGGTATCATGTGAAAGGGATCAGTCTATAATATGACAAAAAAGGAAAATGATGTGTATGAAAGAGAAAAGAAAAAGAGATGAGAAAAGAAAAAAGGATGTGGGAAAACTGGGACACTAATGCACTGTTGGTGGAGTTGTGAACTGATCTGCCTATTGGGAGAACAATTTGGAACTATGCCCAACAGGTTATAAAACTGTACATACCCTTTGAACCAACAACACAACTGCTAGCTCTACATCCAAAAGGCAACCCCCCAAAAAAGGAAAAGGACCATATTTTACAAAAGTATTTATAGCAGTTCTTTTTGTGGTGGGTAAGAATTGGAAATCAAAAGGGTACTCATTAGTTGGGGAATAGTTAAACAAGCTGTGGCAGTATTATTTCAGAGAAACCTGGAAAGACTTACATGCCAGAACAAGAACATTATATACAGTAACAGCAATATTATTAGATGAAGAACTGTGAATGACTTAACAATTTTCAACAATATAATTATCTAAGACAGTCCCAAGAGAGTAACGATAAAGCATAATAATTTGTCTCCAGAGAAAAAACTGATAGTGTTTGAATACAGACTAAAGCATGCTGTTTTTTCACTTTCATTCTTTTTCTTTTAAGTCTTGTACAAATGACTAATATGAAAATGTTTTACATGATTGTACATGTATAACCTATACCTGATTTCTTACTGTCTAAGGAAGGGGAGAGGGAAAGGAGGGATAGAATTTGGAACTCAAAACTTTTTTTTTAAATGTTCTTTTAACATGTAATTGGGGGGAAATCAAATAAATTTTTAAAAAAGAAGGAAGAAAAGGGGATCAGCCTAACAATCTACATGAGAAAAACCAAGTGAATGAAGACTGCCTAATTGCCTAGACCATGAAATATAGTTGGATGGACAGTCCAAGCTCTCAAATATTTGTATCTTGGACAGGCACTGCTGATGAACAATAAGCTGGGCTCAGATACTAATCCACATTAAAGAACTACTAGAAAAGAAATGGAGAATCTTCATTCACACACACACAATACACACATTTTTATGCATGTGTGTGTGTGTCTCAGTAAGCACTCCAACATACACAGTGGGGCCTGCTATCACAGGTTCTTAGATCTGCACTCATAAAAGGAAAGCAACTTTCAAAGAGTTAACAATCACTTTAATTAAGCACAATATCATTCCTTTAACCAAGTACATGTATCATTCAGTTAGTTCAGGGGAGTCAGCAGCCTGAATTTCAAAGAAAATAGAGAGAAATCAAAAGATCAACAGACATAGTTTTCTCTGCCTGAATTCAATAGACAGCTGGACCCCAACTGTCTGACCATAGTTACCAGAGAGGGGAAGCACGATATCTGGGTTTTCAAAGCCAGGGTGCTCCTTTAGTTGCTTCCTAGAGTCCTCATCTGGCCAAACAAATACTTCCAGTCAGTAAGCCCCAAAGTAATCAATAGTCATGGATTCCTCAGCCTGACCATAATTCAACAGATAGGTACCTCTGTCTGATCATAGTTACCAGAGAGGGAAGCACGATATCTGGGTTCTCAAAGCTGAAGGTGCTTCTTAGCAGCTTCCCAGAGTCCTCATCTGGCACTCAAATCTTCTTGCAAAAAAAACTAAGCCCCAAAAGAAAACCTCACCCTCAGATATTTATATACTTTTTAGAGCCAGAGAGCATAACCCTCTGACCCAGTGCCTCAATAGAAAAAACAAAAGATACTTGGTACCCTCCTACAAAACAACTCTCCCAATCAAGCTTCCCATAATGGGCAGGTCCATCAATGGGTAGAGAAGAACTTTAATTACATTAAAATAATTAACAATACAAATAAAAATATTGTTTATAGTTAAGAAAACTCATTTTTCTACTTTATAACTTGTAAAGACTCTTGATTGATAATGACAAGATTCATTCAGAGGTACTTTTAGTAAAACAAAAACAGCAAAAGATCCTAATCTGATTGCCAGCACAGTGTGTGTATATATAAACATTCAGACATTTTAATAGGGGCCTTCAGGGAACAATGTCCCCAACTTCTTTCACATATAACTGATGAATGAATTTAATAGAAATTTGGAATTAGGGTTAAAAATAGAATTATTAGAGTTACTATTCAAAGAAAAAAGGGGAACACAGTGGCAAGGCAATGAGTTCTTTGAGATAGGGAGGGAAGGAAGAGGGAAGGGAGAGAAAAAGAGAGCATTTATTGTTTACTGTATGCCTGGCACAGTACTGAATGCTAGAGATATAAACATAAGTAAACAAAGTAAACCTGTCCTAAAGAAAGGGCACATCGGTGGTTGCAATGGATAGAGTACAGGGCCTGCAGTCAAGAAGGCTCATCTTGATGATTTCAAATCTGTCCTCAGGCACAGTAGCTGTGTGACCCTGGGCAAATCACTTCACCCTGTTTGCCTCAGTTTCCTCATGTGTAAAATGAACTGGAGAAGGAAATGGCAAACCACACCCAGATCTTTGCCAAGAAAACCTTGAATGGGGTCACCAAAAGTTGGACAGAACTGAAAATAAACACACAAACAAAAAAGACTGAATAACCACAACACCCTAAAGGAGCATCTATTTTAATGATGCAAGTTAACACATGAAAGGGACCTAGAAAGGGTTGGAAACATGGAAATACTTGGATAAAATAATAAAGTGTGAAATGAGCAGAATCAAGAGAACATTGTGTATAGTAACAACAATTTTTTTTTAAGAATAACTTTGAGTGAATAAGTCACTATGACTACTGTGAATGTGCAAATTAACTCTAAAGGAAATATGAAGAAATATGCTATCTCCATCCAGGGTAAGAACAGACAAATAGAAATATGTATAGAATTATACACATGTATATATATATGTGTATGTGTGTATGTATATTTATATATACCCATTTGTGTCTAATGACAGGCATCTCTAATTGGGGGGAAGGAAAAAAAAGAAATTTACTTGATAAGATACATTTAAAAGGAAAAGCAAGTTGTACATGATAGATTTGCACTTTTTAATTCAAGAATATTTTTTATTATATTCTGTTATGGAAATGCTTGTTTTATTCTATTAATTAAAATATAATAAATAAATATGGGGAAAAAAAGAAAATAAAGGGATTGGAGACATACATAATGGCTTGGTGTGACAATGTAAATGGTAAAGTAATGTGGAGACCTAATTTCTTCCAGGCTAGACAAGGTGAAAGATGACTTGCATGCCAGGAATGGAGTCTAAGTTTCCCCTTAAATTATAATGTGTAATTAGCCACCTACTCATTCTTCCATGCCTAAGGCTATGTCTAGTGATAGAACCTGTTTGGTCAAGATGTCAATGATCCTGCTAAAGTAAGTCATTAATTTAGAACATTCTTTCAGTATTTGATGATTATGAAAAAAA
>CM053769.1:628516841-628567821 GCA_028658325.1 Potorous gilbertii | reverse complement strand
TCCTGGTTCTGCTCACTTTACTTTGCATCAGTTCTTGTATGTCTTCCCAGGTTTTTCTGAAATCCTCCTGCTCATCATTTTTTATAGTATAATAGTATTCCATCACAATCATATATCACAATTTATTCAACCATTTCCCAATTGGTGGGCATCCCTCTAATTTCCAATTCTTTGCCAGCACTTCTTTATTCTTAAGAACCTATCAAAAATAATTTCTCTTTATTTTATTTTATGTTTATTCAGGGTTTCTCTGATAATTCAGAAGATAGTTTATGTCTACATCTCCATTTGTGCTGGCAAGATGGTCTAAAATTCTTATGTAAGCACTCATGATAACAATGCATATCAGGTACAGGACAACTTTTATTTCACTCTACAGAAAACCCAAAGTAATACAAAGGATTTACAGCAGCCCTACAGTTCATACAACCTACCTTCTGGTATTTCTGGGAGCCAAGGTGACAGTAAACAGAAAATTACCTGAACTCTCCCAAATTCGCCTCCAGCAACTATAAAAAGTGTATCAAAATAAATTCTGTAAAGGCAGAAACGACAAAAAAGATGAGGTGAAACAATTATCTAGCCCAAGATAACAAGGTTGTCAGGAAAGTTTTGTCTCACTCAAGTAAAAGGACAGTGCAGTCCAGGGCAGACAGTGTCCCAGCAAGTCAGCAGCAGGCCCTGCCTCAAAACATTAGGGGAATACTCTGAGCCCTAGCATAGTGCCAGGTGAACAATGACACCCTACATTGGGCCCAGTGCAAAACCAGCCCCCTACCATGGACCTCAGCACAGCACTAGGCAAGGGGCTACCCTTGTCTCACTCTTCCCCCTCCTGCTGTGCAGTGGACCCACAGCAGAGGTCACAGCAGTGCCAGGTCCCCTGCAGCTCCAGGGCAACACCAGGCTTGCATCTAGAACCTGCAGCCCCTGACACAAGAAGCCTGCAACAGTGTCCCCTCCATTGCAGGAGCAGAGCTCAACTTGAAAAGTAATGAAATAGATTGGAAAAAAATAAGGGAAAACAGAAAGAAGAATCTGAGCATAGAAAATTATTATGATGATAGGGAAGATCAAAACACAAACTTAGAAGAGAACAAGAATGTCCAACACATACATTCAAAGCCTCAGAGAAAAATGAAACTTGGTCTCAGACCCAAAAAGAACTCATGAAAGAGCTTAAAACTTTACAAATCAAATAAAAGCGATAGAAGAAAAATGGGAAAAACAAATTAGAATGATACAAGAGAATCATGAAAAACAAAGAACTAACATATTGATAAAGGAAGCACAAAATATGGGAAAAGATGTACAAAAATTTACAGAAGAAAACAACTCCTTACAAAGCAGAATTGGCCAAATGGAAAATGAGATAATAAAAACTAACTGAAGAAAATAACTCCTTAAAAATTAGAATTGGAAAGTGAAACTTAATGATGCCATGAGACATTGAGAAGTAGTCAAACAAAAATCAAAAGAATGAAAAGAATAGAAGAAAATGTAAAATATCTCAGTGGAAAAACAACTGACCTGGAAAATAGATCCAGGAGAGATAACCTAAGAATTACTGAACTACTTGAAAGCCAGGATCAATAAAAAGGACCTACACATCATACTTTAAGAATTTATCAAACTGACTGCCCTGATATCCTAGAACCAGGGGATAAAGTAGACATCAAAAGAATCCATTGATCACCTCCTGAAAGAGATCTCCAGATGAAAACTCCCAGGAACATTATAACCAAATTCCAGAACTCCCACATCAAGGAGAAAATATTTTAAGCAGCCAGAAAGAAACAAATATCATGGAGCCACAGTAAGAGTTACAGAGGATTTAGCCTATTTTACATTAAAGGATCAGAGGGCTTGGAATATGATATTCTGGAAGGCAAAGGAGCTAGGACTATAACCAAGAATCACCTGCACAGCAAAACTGAGCATAATCCTTCCAGGGACAAAATGGTTGTTCAATGAAATAGAGGACTTTCAAGCTTCTCAATGAAAAGACCAGAGCTGAGCAAAAAATTTGATCTTCAAATACAAGACTCAAGAGAATTATAAAAAGGTAAGAAGGAAAGAGAAAACATAAGGGATTTAATAAATCTAAACTGTTTGCATCCCTCCATGGGAAGATGATACTTAGAACTTTTAAGAATTGCATCACTATTAGTACAGTTAAAGTATACATAGACAGAAGATGTGGATATAAGGTGACTTTGATGAGATGATATAAAAAAAATCAAGGGGTGAGAAAGGATTATACTGGGAGCAGTAGCAAGAGGTAAAATGGGGGTAAATTATCTCACTTGAAGAGGTATGAAAGACCAAAATAGAGGGGCAGTGGGAATTACTTCAATTTTACTATCATTGGTATTCATCAAAAATGGAATAACATATACAGTCAGTTGGGTATAGAAATCTATCTTACCCTATAGAGAAGTAGGAGGAGAAGGGGTTAAGACACTGGTGGGGACTGACAGAAGGGAGGGCATATTGGGGGAGGTGATGGTCAGAATCAAAACACTGGTGAGGAGGGAAAAGATGAAAGAAAGAAGAGAGAGGACAAACAGGAAGAAAAATAGAATGGAGGGAAATATACAGTAATCATAACTGCGAATGTGAATGGGATGAACTCACCCATAAAATAGAAATGGATAGCAGCGTGAATCAACAACCAGAATCCTACAATATATTGTTTACAAGAAACACATTTGAAGCCAAGAGACACAAACAGAGTAATAAAGGTAAAAGCAGAATATATTGTGCTTCACTTGAAGTAAAAAAAAAAAAAGCAGGAGTAGCAACATGATCTCAGACAAAACAAAAGCAAAAATACATCTAATTAAAAGAGATCAGGAAGGAAATTACATCTTACTAAAAGGTACCATAGACAATGAACTAATATCAACACTAAACATATATGTACCACATAGTATAGCATCCACATTCTTTTTTTAAAATTAATTTTATTATTATTTTTTTAATGTTCTACAATCACTACCATAAAATTAAGATTTTATCCCGCCACACCTACCCCCTACTACGCCCCTCCCTCCCCTCTACAGCATACAATGATGTATAGGTTCTACATATACTTTCCTACTGAGTACATTTTCACTATAGTCATGCTATGTAGTCGAACTAAAATAAATGGAAGAAATTATATAACAAATCAAAACATAATACACCAAAACACACCCATACACAAACATGATCTAGCATCCACATTCTTAAGGAAGCTAAGTGAGTTATAAGAAGAAAGAGACAGTAAAACTATACCCGTGGGAGACCTCAACTTTCCTCTCTAAGAACTAGATAAATCCATCCACAAAATAAACAAGAAAGAAGTTAAGAAGTTGAATAGAATTTTTAAGAAGTTAGACATGATAAACCTCTGGAGAAAATAAAAATTGGGATAAAAAAGAAAAAATCCTGTTTCTCAATGGTACATGGCATCTTTACAAAAATTGATCATATCTTAGGGCAAAAAACCTTACAATAAAAAGGAGAAAGGCAGAAACATTAAATGCATCCTTTTCAGATCATAATGCAATAAAAATGACATTCAATAAATGGCAATGGAAATATAGATTATAAACTATTTGGGACTAATCCTAAAGAATGAGTGAGTCAGAAAAAAAGAATGAGTGGGTCAAAGAACAAATTATACAAACAATAATTTCATTAAAGAGAATGGCAACAATAAGATAACATATGAAAAGTCATGGGATGCAACCCCTACTTAGGGGAAAATTTATATCTCTAAACACATCAATAAAATAGAGAAGGAGCAGATCAATGAATTGGGCATGAAACTAAAAACAGTAGAAAAAGAACAAATTAAAAATCCCCAATTAAACACCAGATTTGAAATCCTAAAACTAAAGGTGAGATTAATAAAAATGAAAGCAAGAAAACTATTGAGCTAAAAACAAAACTAGGAGCCAGTTTTATGGGGGGAAGAAACCCAATAAGATAAATGAACAATTGCTTAATTTGATTTTTTAAAAAAGGAAGAAGAAAACCAAATTACCACTATCAGAAATTAATAGGGAGAATTCACCACCAGTGAAAAGAAAATAAAGCAATTATTAAGAATTATTTTGCTCAATTATATTCCAATAAACCTGACAATCTAAATGAAATCAATGAATATTTACAAAAACATAAATTGCCCAGATAAACAGAAGAAGCAGAAGAATACTTAACTCCATCTTAGAAAAATAAATTGAATATGTTATCAATGAATTCCCAGATGGGTTCATAAGCAAATTCTACAAAATGTTTAAAGAACAATTAATTCCAATACTATACAAACAATTTGGGAAAATAGATCCTTTTATGACACAAAAATGGTGCTGATACCTAAACCAGGAAGAGCTAAAACAGAGAATGAAAAGTACAGATCAAATTTTCTAATGAGTATTGATGTGAACATTTAAAATAACATACTAGCAAGGAAATTACAGCAATATAGTGCAAGGATCATACACTATGACCATATGGGATTTATACCAGGAATGCTGGATTGGTTTAATATTAGGAAAACTATCAGCACCGTTGACCATATTAGTAACAAAACCAACAGAAGCCATATGATTATCTTGATAGAAGCAGAAAAATCTTTTGAAAAAATTCAACACCCATTCCTGTTAAAAACATTTGAGAATGTAGGAATCAATGAAGTTTTCCTTAAAATGATAAATAGTATGTCTAATAGTAATGTCTAAGACCATTGGCAAGCATAATCTATAATAGGGAGAAGCTAAAAACCTTCCCAGTAAGATCATGGGTGAAGCAAGGATGCCCATGATCATCACTATTATTCAGTATTGCACTAGAAATGTTAGCAATGGCAATAAGAGGAGAATAAGAAATTGAAGTAATTAGGATAGGCATTGAGCAAGCAAAACTATTACTCTTTGCAGATGAATATAATTTAGAGATGGTGTGCTTACAGAATCCTAAAGAAACAACTGAAAAATACTTGAAATAGTTACCAACTGTAGCAAAGTTGCAGAATATAAAATAAATCCAAATAAATCACCAGTATTCTATATATAACCAACAAAACCCAACAGCTAGAAATATAAAAAGAAATTCCACGTAAAATAACTGTAGACAGTATAGAATACTTAGGAGTCTATGTGCCAAGACAAACACAGGAATTATATGAACGCAATTACAAATTACAAATAAAGTTCAGATCTAGTTCAGATCTAAACAATTGGAAAAATATCAATTATTCATGGATAGGCCAAGCTAATATAATAAAAATGACAATTCTACCAAAATTAATTTACTTATTCAGTGCCATGCCAAATTACCAAAAAATTATTCAATATAGCTAGAAAAAATAATAACAAAATTCACCTGGAAGAACAAAAGGTCAAGAATATTGAGGAAATTAATAAAAAAATTAAAGGAAGGTGGATTAGCCATTGCATATCTCAAATTACATTCTAAAGTGGTAATCATTGACAGTATCTGGTACTGGCTAAGAAAAAGAAAGGAGGATCAATGGAGTGGATTATGTACACAAGATATTGTGATAAATGACCACAGTAATCTAGTGCTTGATAATCCAAAAACCCTAGCTTCTAGGACAAGAACTCGCTATTTGACTAAAACTGCTGGGAAAACTGGAAAACAGTGTGGCAGATACTAGGCATAGACAAATATCTTACATCACATACCAAGAAAAGGTCAAAATGATTAAATGATTAAGACATAAAGGATGATATCATAAGCAAATTAGAAGAGCAAGGAATAGGTTACCTGTTAAATTTATGAAGAAGGGAAGAATTCATGACCAAACAAGAGAGAGAAGTCACTATGAAATATAAAATGGATAATTTTGATTATATCAAACATTTTTGCACAAACAAAACCAATGTGACTAAGATTAGAAGGAAAGCAGAAAGCTGGGAAACATTTTTTACAGCAAATGTCTCCAATATGTAGAGAATGTATGGAAAACTGAGTCCAATTTACAAAAGTACAAGTCATTTCCCATTGATACCTAGTCAAAGGATATGAAGGCAGTTTTCACATGAAGGAGTCAAAGCTATCTCTAGTCATATGAGAAAGTGCTCTAAATCACTGTTGATTAGAGAAATGCAAATTCAAACGACTCTGAGTTATCACTTCATACCTATCAGATTAGCTAATATGACAGAAAAGGAAAATGATTAATGTTGGAGGGAATATGGGGAAATTGGGACACTAATATACTGTTGTTGGAATTTTGAACTGATACAACTATTCTGGAGAGCAATTTGGAACTATGTCCAACAGACAATCAAACTGTGCATATCCTTTGATCCTGCAATACTACTTATTAGGTCTGTATCCCAAAGAGATTTTTAAAAGGGGAAGGAAGGAATTGGGACCTTCTTGTAAAAAAATATTTATAGCAGTTCTTTTTGTGGTGGCAAAGAATTGAAAATTGAGGGGGTGTCCATCAATTGGGGATGGCTGAACAAGTTGTGGTATATGGATGTAACGACAAACTTGTTCTATAAGAAATGACAAGCAGGCAGATTTCAGAAAAACCTGGAAAGACTTACATGAACTGATGCAAAGTGAAATGGGCAGAATCAGAAGTACATCATAACACAGTAACAGCAACATTGTATGATGACCAACTATGAAAGACTTAGCTATTTTCAGCAATACAATGACCTAAGACAACTCCAAAGGTCTTATGAGGAAAAATGCTGTTCATATTCAGAGATAGAACTAATGGGGTCTGAATGCAGATCAAAACGTACTATTTTTCCTTATTTTCTTTTGATCTGTTTCTTCTCTCACAAGATGACTAATATGGAAATATGTTTTACATGATTGCATATATATAGCCTATATTAAATTGCTTACCATCTTGGGGGGGGGGAGGTGAGGGATAGAGAGAGACAAAATTTGGAACTCAAAATTTTTCAGTAACTGTTAAAATTTGTCTTTATATGCAATTAAAAAAATAAAATATTAAAAAGGTAGTAGAAGCAAGGTCTGGATTTTTCATTGCTGTATACTGGCTCAGTCCTTTGCTGACCTTACAGCTCTGGGGCCACTTGTTCAATCTTTATTCCAGGTTTTTCATGGCTGCCATCTCTTGGGATGAGAAGTTTTTACCACTGTCTTTCTTCAGCAAGGTCCAGGGACTTTGGATCCGGGATTACTCTTCCTATTTCCAAGGACAAATGGGTAAACCTATCCAAGAGAGCAGAATATCCAATTGCAGGTTCACAGGCTTCCAGGTCTTTGGTTTATGGTGTGTTTCTCTCTCTCTCTCTCTCTCTCTCAAGCAAGTACCAATAAACATGTCTATATCCTTGACAGGAAAATATAACCCAAATATAATTACCTATAATCTCATTCAGATGATATGGTTGCCCTGATCCAAATCACTACACAAATAAGTATAAATAAGAGTATAAAAATGTGTCAGAGAGATACACAAAGTGCTGAGAGTTTGACGGAAAGAGGACTCACTTCAAGTTGGAGCTTGCCTTAAATTGATCTGATATTAAAATAACCCTTAGCAGAGAAATCTGGAGACTTCCTTTGCCCAGAACATTTTTCATAATGGGGGTAAAATAAGCGTCTTTTGTTTTGAGTTAAATTTCTGTAATTGAACTTGATTTTTTTAAGGAGCGGCGCCCCTTGAGTTTTCCCCAAATATCCACCAGGGGACGGTGTGGTCAAAAAAGAATGAGATAAAGTCTTGTGAATTACTCAGCCCAGCCCAACTCCTTCTATTTTCTAAAGTGGATTGTTCTCGTGGAACATTTCAACTCTGCTTACGTAAAAGTTGCACTAGGCATTTCTGCACAAAAAGAACATTTCTTTCCTGACAACAAAACCTGAAGAATATCAAAATTTCTAGCACATTAACTGAGCGCTCAGGAAATTTGAAGCTTTTGATGTCCCCAGGTCAGACCAGGGATAAGACACAGGTCCCGTAGCTGTCAAACTGAGCTAACCATTCTATATTCTGAATTGCCCTCCTCTTTCCCCACCCTTTCACCAAGTTGATATTTATAGGCAATGAAATGCAAACGATGCTCAGAAGTCTAAAAATCCACCTTTGGGGGTAGAGGACATTGCAACTAAAAATATAGTTGATACTTATGAATCCCCAGCTGGCTCTGGCTGAGCCAGGAGATCGTTGTAAAGCAACCATTGCTCTCTCCTATATAAGGGGAAGTGTGGTGCTTCTCTGACCACAGCAAATGAGGAAGACCCGAGGAAAATGGAATGGGGTGGGGGCTGGGAAGGGAGTAGGGTGGGGAGGGATTGGTGGACGGCTGAGGGAGGAATGGGAAATGCTAGAAACATATGGCAGGATCCACATTGTTTTTAGCTTGTCCTCTATTCATTAACTAAAAATAAGCTTCTTGGACCAGACCTGAAAAACCATGGAACCACAAGAGAAGGCTAGAAGAACCCTGAAAACCCAGAGAGAGATGACAGCTAAAAATTAATAATGACAGAGCTAAGGGCATCCCATGACAACTCCCAGCCCCACGCCCCCAGGGTTTCTGGCCTGCTCTGCTTTGGCAAGGGTTCTCCTGCTTCCTGACTCACAAGTACTTGTCCCAGGAGACAGGTACAAACTGCTGCCTGGGTACCACTTGGGCCCTCTGACAAAGCCTTCTAATCTTCATGCATCTGACAGCAAACAGGCCATCTTTAGAAAACAGGCCATGCTCTCTTGCTATTTTAGATTGAAATTCTAAAACAGAATCATGGCTAAACAATAAATGGAGAGCTACCTGGTCACTCTGAAGGAACAAAAGGTTTTTATTAAATTTTTAATTCACTCTTGCCTGTTCCAGACAGAAAAAACCCTCTCTCCTCTTCTGTTTCAAATGCAGAGCAGCAAGGGAGATAGGGAAGAAGTTGTTCTCCTGGCCTTTTCCAAGGAGGCCTCTCAAACACCGAGATCATTCACCCGTGAATCTGCTAATACTACCTGTCATTCTTAAAGCACTTTTTCCTCCCTGGGGAACTGGACGTATTTTACAGAAGTGCTCTCATTTCGCTTCACTACATTCTTGTGAGAATGTGGAAAGAAGAAATACTATTCCTTGGCTAGTAGCAATAAAGAGGAAGTGACAGTGTCCAAAGTGACAGACATATGAACTCAGGGACTGAACGGGGCTTTCATCTCTGCTCCCAATAGTGCCTTCTATCCATAACATGTGGCTAGAAGAAATGATTGACTATCCATACCTAATGAAGAGGAGCTAAAGAACAGATCATCCCAAACTACTTATATTTGACTTTGAGAGATGCTTTATACTTGCATTCCAACATAGCTCTTTCTAATATCCTCATAATTTCCAATATTTCAAAGAAAATAATGAAAAGTTGCAGCAGCATCCTGGTACAGTGGTTACCAGGAAATCCAGAGAGAGATGACAGCTAAAAATTAATAACAGAGAGAAGGGCATCCCAGCACAACTCCCAGCCCCTGACTTGGTGTCAGGAAGACCTGGGTTCAGATCTATCTTCTGATACTAACAAGATGTGTCTATGGTCAAGTACAGGAGGTTGCTCTGAAACCCAGGCAGCCCCCCAAGATTTATCTACTAAGTTAAAGAGAAGGGCAGTGGAACGACCTCTCTCACCAACAGAATCACAGATGTATTGAGTGTAAATATCTGATTGCCTAGTTTCTCCATCTTGTATTCTTGTGTTGTTTTTTTGGAGACAATCAGAGATAAGCGACTTGCCTAAGGTCTCACAGCTGGTAAGTATCAGAGGCCAGATTTGACCATTGCTGAGAAGAGCCAAGTTTATGAAAATTAGTCATTGTACGATGCAGTAGTACAATGTACTGTGTGCAATGTTTTCCTGGTTCTGCTGACTTTACTCAGTATCAGTTCATATAAATCTTTCCAGATCTTTCTGAAGTCCACCTGCTCATCATTTCTTATAGTATAATAGCATTCCATTACATTCATATTCCACAACTTGTACATCTATTTCCTGACTGAAGGGCTTCTAGGGCATCTTTTCTATCTCTTTCCTCATACCAGGAGATGAGTGGTGTAATCCTAAAAGAAAAGAAACAAAAAAACAGCTAAAAAAGACTGCTCAGACATCCAGGTGGCTGCTGCTTCAGTCAAATGAGATAACCCTATGCCCCAACCACTTTTGTGCAACTTTTGTCCAGCTTTTGTGGCTACAGCTCCCAGAATATCTGCACCTTCTGCTTCATCACTTGCTTGTCACCACAGGACTGTAAGGATGTTTCTAATGGATCTTTATTTAAAATAATAAGGTAGTAAAATAGTGGATGATAGGTGGTGTCTTGACTCGTATGTGAATTGGATTTCAGTGAGGCAGAATTGTAGAAAGTCATCAGCCTCACTGTCTCTTCCAGAGTCGTCAAAGTCCAGTGGTAGGATTAAAGTCAGGATGACTGGTGATGGCCCAGGATCCAGTGGATGACCTTGGCATTTTCAATGTCTGACCAAGCTTTAATTGCTCCACAGTGTATGCTTCTACTGCTTTCATAACTCTTACAACAAATTGCTCTCATATGCCAGTTTCTCTGGGTGAAGTCTTCTTGACATGTTTGGGGTAGATATCTCCCTAATTCACAGACAAGTTTGAGGCCCATCAGTTTCTCTTAACCTAATTTAGCCCATATGTCAAGTCTGTTTTACCAAAGTGAGGCTGTTTTTCATGCTATAGCTACTTGGAGCCAGATGTGAGAGTTGGGTGTCAAGTGGACACCAAAGGTGGATGAACAGCCTAGAAAAGCGCTCAGCAAATTCCCATACCAGAGCTGCTAGTCCTTCCTGAATACCCTATACACTTGTAATGTAACCAAGTGCCAGGCACTAATTCCATCCCAGCAGAAATTTGCAAAGCTGGATCCACTGCTAAATCAAAAGCTAACTGAAATCTTCTGGGTTATATGGCAAGAGATTATTCTCCTAGGAGATCAAGAATGCCTCCATCATCCACCTCTGTAAAGGAAAAAGAGACAGGTTGTCCTGTGACAATCACAATAGGGTCTCTCTCTTACTCATTGCTGGCAAGATTCTTGCCAAAGTCCTCCTTAATTGGCTGATCTTTCACCTGGAACATGGTCATCTACCTGCCAGCCAGCATGGTTTCAGAAAGGGCTGAGTGATCTATACAGTATTTGCTGCCTGACAGCTCCAGAAGAAATGCCAGGAGCAGAATAGAGGTCTGTATGCAACATTCATTGAGCTGACCAAGGCCTTTCATACTGTCAGTGTTAGGGCTTGTGGAAGATCATGAAAAAATTTAGCTACCAAGAGTTCATCAGTATTGCATGCCACTTTCATGATGGCATGTTTGCATGGGTTCTGTATAAAGAATGATGCTTTCATACTTTCACAGTCACCAATGAAGAGAAGCATGGCTGAGTGCTTGCTCCTATGCTTTTTAACATGATGCTTTCAGCAATATTGTCAGATGCTTTCAACAAAGATGAAAGTGACATCAAGGTCAGCTGCCAAACTGATGGTAAACTAACTTGAAAAGGCTACAAACCAAGAATAAAGTGAAAGAAAAGTTAGTGTGTGACTTTTTGTTTGTATATGATTATGTACTCAATGCAGTTTCTGAGGCTGAGATGCAACAGAGTATGGATCAATTCTCTGCCATTTGTGCTAATGTTGATTGGACCACCAACACCAAAAAAAGCAGAGGGTCTTCACCAGTCAACACCATAGCATCCATACATGGAGCCATTGATGATGGTAAATGGAGAAATTTTAAATGCTGTGGATAAGTTTACTTACCTTGGTAGCATACTCTTCAGTGACATCCATATCAATGATGAGACAGACACATAGCATTGCCAGAATAAGCTCAGAGTTTGGGAGGTTCTGAAGGAAAGTAAGGGACAGAGAAGGTATTAGGCTGCATACCAAACTGAAGATCTAGAGTTGTCATGTTGACTTCATTATTGTATGCCTTTGAAACCTGGACAGCCTACCAGTGCCATGCTAGAAAATTGAACTGCTTCTATTTGAATTGTCTTAGGAAGATTTTGAAGATCACCTGGCAAGATAAGATAACAGAGACTGAAGTCCTCTCTTGAACTGAACTGCTAAATATTCAATTCTACTGCAGAGAGCCCAATTCCAATGGGCTGACCACATTGTTTCAATGCCAAACATACCCTTGCATAAAAGACTATTTTACAGGGAACTCACACAGTGCAAGTACTCACATAGTGGTCAGAAGAAGCAGTGTGAGGACACTCTCAAGGTCTCTTTGAAGAACATTAGTGACAATTGTGAGACATGGGAGATGTTGGCACAGGACTGCCCAGGATGGCATGTCCACATCAGAGAAGGTACTATGCTCTATAAGCAAAGCAAAACCACAGTAGCACAAAGGAAATGTGATTTGCACAAATCTAGAGATATCTTCATCTCAAATGTTTAAATAAATTATTTGTGTCTATATATTAAACTGATCAGCCACAGGAGAACACGCTGTACCTTGACTCCAACACTGGTCCTCTTCAAGAATGAATGGCAAACAACAATGAATGAATTGATTAATAAGTGGTAGATACTTTTTTTTTGAAAAGTAGGGGTCTCCCACTGCATCCAGGGCCATTACCAGTTGTCCTGACCTATAATTCACCATTGAACTCAGATGCCTCCAGAGGAGACTGGTGACTTTGCACAGCCCTTCCTCACTTCAATCCGATTAATTTGCATGTCATGACTTTACCTCCCTGATGTCATGATCGTCTTCAAGAATGATGGAAAACAACAAAAAACAACAAAGTAGGGGACTATTAGAATGGAACATTCCCTGCCATATTAAACGCAATCACTGCCTCAGTAGTTTTTGCTTAATTCTTTCTTCATAATAAAGTAAAGCTTACTAGGTGGGAAAGGGACAGTACAAAAGAACATACCTGAAAATGACTGATATAAAACCAAAAGGTATCAATAAAGGGTATGTATGGCAGAGAGATGAGTAAAATATCAACTAAGAACTGAATCATACTCTTAATGAGCTTTACACATATAAAGTACTTTGCAAACCTTAAAGCTCTCTATAAATCATCACCATCACCATCCTCATTATCATCTTGTAACTAGCCACTGGCTTTATTTCATAGTTTCTTTTAGTCACCATAGCATCTTCTAGTTGTCCATTTGTTTTGTCATATTGAATCCAGATTCATTATCACTTCTGGCTTCCAGCTTTTTAAACTTCCTGTAAACATACCATCTGAATGCCTTTAGGACAACAAACGTTGGGGCTTAATATAGTTCTTGCTTGCTGCTGCATCAAGCATTCAAATCCATTCTCACTAATGAGTGACTCCTTCACGCTGAGAAGAAACCTTCTCTAGAACAGCAAAATGGCCCCCAAGGGTCACATAAGAGCCCTGCTATAATACTCTAGTATCCTGTACCAAGTGTGTACAAAAGTACCATGAAACTACCATTTCCATACATTTTTCTTTCTTTTTTTTAAAAAAAACTTTTATTTAGATTTATTTTCAACATTCACTTCCACTTCCACAAAATTTGAATTTCAAATTTTTTCCCATCTCCCTCCTACCCCTACCCCAGGACAGCGTGTATTCTGGTTGCCCTTTCCTTTAATCTGCCTTCCCTTCTATCACTACCTCCCTGTTTATCCCTTTTCCTTCTATTTTCCTATAGGGTAATATAGATTTCTATACCTTATTGCTTAGGGGCAGCTAGGTGGTACAGTGGATAGAACACCAGTGCAGGAGTCAGGAGGACCTGAGTTCAAATCTCACCTTAGACACTTGACACTCACTATCTGTGTGACCTTGGGCAAGTCACTTAACCCCAAGTGCCTCATCCTGGGTCATCTCCAGTCATCCTGATGAATATCTGGTCACTGAATTCAGATAGCTCTGGAGGATAAGTGAGGCTGATGAGCTGCACAGCCCTCCCTCACTTAAAACAAAGTCAAGTGCAAGTCATGTCATTATTTCTCTGATGTCATGGTCTTCTTTGACAATGAAGGATGAACACACATATATAATGAACACACATATATAATGAACACACATATTTCTTAATATGTAAAAACGTCTAACATCCATTTTTAAAACTTTGAGTTCCACATTCTCTCGCTTCCCTCCCCTCCACCTCCACACACTGAGAAGGCAAGCAATTCTATAAAGATTATATATGTGTGATCATGCAAAACACCTCCATAACAGGGATGTTGTGAAAGACTAACTATATTTCCCTCTATCCTGTCCTGCCCTCCATTTATTTAATTCTTTCCTTTGACATATCCCTCTACCAAAGTTTTTGCTTCCCATTACCCCTTCCCCCAGTCTGGTGTCCTTTCTATTATCTCACCTCCCTTATCCCCTTCTCCCCTGCTTTTCTGTAGAGTAAGATGACCTTCCATACCCAATTGAGTGTGTATTTTATTCCCTCCTGAAGCCAAATAAATCCAATGAAAGGAAGATACACTTATTTCTTCTCACCTTCCCCATCTTCCCCTCCACTGTAAAAGCTTTTTCTTGCTTCTTTTACACAAGATGATTTATTACATTCTACCTCTCCCTTTCACTTTCTCCTAGTACATTCCTCTCAACCCTTAATTTTCTTTTTTAGACATAATCCCTTCATATTCACATATCCCTGTGCCCATTGTCTGTCTCTGTCTGTCTCTTTCTCTCTCTGTCTCTGGTTCTCTCTCTGTCTCTCTGTCTCTCTCTCTCTATATATATATATATTTATACATATACATATATACATGCATATATGTGTATATATACATATATATGTATACATATATATGTATATATACATACAAACATATATATATTTTTTCCCTCCCACTATCTTAATACTGAGATAGGTCTCATAAGTTACAAATATCATCTTCCCATATAGGAAGTTCAACTTTAATAAGTTATTTATGGGTTCTCTTTCCTGTTTACCTTTTCCTACTTCTCTTGATTCTTGTATTTGAAATTTTTTATTCAGCTGTAGTCTTTTCAACAAGAATGCTTGAAAGTCCTCTATTTCATTGAAGTTCTGTGTTTCCCCCCTGCAGTGCTATAGTCAATTTTTCTGGGTAGGTGATTCTTGGTTTTAATCCTGTCTCCTTTGACTTCTGAAATATCATATTCCATGCCCTCATTCCCTTAGTATAGAAGTTCCTAAATCCTGTGTTATCCTGATTTTGTTTCCATAATACTTGAATTGTTTCCTTCTGGCTGCTTGTAATATTTTCTCCTTGGCCTCAGAACTCTGAAATTTGGCTACAATATTCCTAGGAGTTTTCCTTTGATATCTTTTTCAAGAGGTGATCAGTGGATTCTTTCCATTTCTATTTTACCCTCTGGTTCTAGAATATCAGGGCAGTTTTCCTTGATAATTTCTTTTTCTTTTTTGAATTAGGTTATTATTTTATTATTGAATTGGGAAGTTGGGGGTGGGTGGGTGAGGGAATGTACCCAGTGGTGTACTCTCCCAGTCTCTATGAGGCAGTTTTAAAAGGCACCTTATGTTACCACTCCGAATCCCTGGGGAGTGGAGAGGGGCTGGAGTACCCAAGTGGTCACCAAGCATTTCAGCTGAAATTATCTGACACATGTAGGGGACAGAGCTTGGCTTCCAGCAATGCAGTCAGCCTGACTGCTTCTACCACTCATTCTCCAACACATCCTGCCAGCATTTATTTATTCTTCTTTGACTTCGGAGATTTTTGTCGGTTGATCTCAGTGAAAGGCTCTTCATATACAATGGCAACTATGCAGGTGAGAGCTACAATGACAGTCAGCAGGAGACCTGTAGGGCTGGCATTCATGACTGACCACCCCAGGTAGTTGGCTGTGCTCCCCCAATACATGGAATTGTCCAAGACATTAAATGGAAATGTCACTCTTGCTTCCTTCAAGATTCGAAAGTAATCACCTAGATAAGTCCCAATGAATCCAAGGGTATAGAAGCTGGAGAGCACAAAGATGATGCCAACTCCCCAGGATGAAGGGGTCTACATAGTAGGCCCCTGTGCAGTCCAAGCCTTCCATCTTTGACTGACTCAATATGACCTGGGTAAAGCAGTAAGACCTGAGGAAGTTCAGCAACAGGGCAATTGTGCCCAGACAGTAACATACAAGATAGGGAGACCCAAAGGCCTGACTCAGCTTGCATGTTTTGTATTCCTATCTTGCAACCACATTCCAGAAAAGGGGATTGAAAATGATGCAGAGGACAGTAGCCACAAAGTTGAAATCCATGACATCAATGTAGCCAAAAAACTGGGTCATAATGGAAAGCTCTGCCTGTTGGCCCTCTCCTCTGCTGGTGAAGGGATTGGGGCTTGATAATTTCTTGAAAGATGATGTCTAGGCTTTTTTTTTATCATGGTTTTCAGGTAGATCAATAATTTTTAAATTATCTCTCCTAGATCTATTTTCCAGGTCAGTCATTTTTCAAATAAGATGCTTCACATTATCTTTTTATTTCATTCTTTTGGTTTTGTTTTATAATTTCTTAATTTCTCATAAAGTCATTAGCTTCCATTTGCTCCATTCTAATTTTTAAAGAATTATTTTCTTCAGGGAACTTTTGGACCTCTTCTTTCCATTTGGTTCATTCTGCTTTTTAAGACCTTCTTCTCCTCATTGACTTTTTGGACCGCTTTTGCCATTTGAGTCAGTCTAATTTTAAAGGTGTTATTTTCTTCAACTTTTTTGGGGGAATTCCCTTTAGCAAGCTGTTGACCTATTTTTCATGGTTTTCTTGCATCTTGATGTTTCTCTTCCAAATTTTTCCTCTACTTCTTTGACTTCATTTTCAAAACCATTTTTTGAGCTCTTCCATGGCCTGAGAGCATTCATCTTTTTCCTAGAGGCTTTGGATGCAGGAGCTTTGGCTTTGTTGTCTTTTTCTGGCTGTATGTTTTGCCTTGTCACCAATGACATAGGAAAACACCGCTTCACTGAGAAAGTAAGAATCTGTAGTCTATTTATTTTTCCCTGTTTGCTCATCTTTCCAGCCAATTACTTGACTTTTGAGCTTTGTTAAGTGGAAGGCTCCAGAAGCAGCCTCTGCTTCAGCAGTAGCTGCAGCTGCCCTGGGTCTGAGTTTGGGACTGGGCCACACTCCCCTTATCCTAGTGAGAGACACTTCCTACTGATCTTTGAAGCTGTCTTTAGCATTTGGGGGTTGAGAAGTCAGGAATCTACAGCAGCCACCAGTGATTCAGTCCCCTAAGGCCTGCTCCCCCTCAATCTACGCCAGCATGGCCAAATTGTGCTCTACTCACAGCCTGCTGGGATAGACCCTTCCTGTCAACCTTCCAGATAGTCTTGGGCTGGAAATTTGCTTCAGTCTGTCATTTTGTGGCTTTGATGCTCTGGAATTTGTTCAGAGTCATTTTTTACAGGTTTATTGAGGGGTTTGGGGGAGAGCTGTAGCAGGTCTCTGTTTCTACTCTGTCATCTTGGCTCTGCCCCGCCCCCCCACTCATTTTTCTAGCTCACTGTTTATATTAGACATTGTTCTCCAGTAACCTGACCACACTGGAATGCTCTACTTCATCCATGTGGAGCACATTTTCACCCACTGCTCCAATTGGAGAGGAATGAAAATGACTCCCTTACCCTTTACTATCTCCTGTTTTCTACTAAAGTTTGGGTTGACTATTTGGATTAATTTACAATCCATTTAGACATTGCGAAGTTGGTGTGAAAGTTACCCAAGTAGAGTTCATTTCACATATTTTTTCACTTACCTAACAAGTTCATTTTGTAAGTCTCTGAGTAGATCCTGAATTTTTATTAGATTGAAATGAAACTCTTAGATGATATGAATTATTTTTTATTGAAAAGTCAGTTTCTTCTGAGAGCCTCTCTAAAAATGAGCTTCTCTCATTTTACATTTCTTTTGTGAATTCTGAATGTGACTATAATTCAAAACATTGCTATTTTGTCAGAGTGTTTGTGCCAAGCTAACATTTTACTTTGGGGCAATTTTAACCACATGCAGCAGATTCCAGTAAAAGGCTTGAGAAACATTCCCAGCTAAACAAATGCCACGGGGAAAAATACAAATAGCATTTAGGTTTTGAAAGCCAAACCAAGGAATTGAAGTATACATTTTAGGCTGTTTAAAGAAACTAGAACTTGTGGAAATCATTTAGGCCCTGGAGACAGTTCTAGGGTCAGAGTCAGAAGTAGTCCTTAGGCCTGTTTGGAATCACTGTTAAAGCCAAGTCCATTTAGGTCTCAGTTTCATTATATATTTCCTAAAGCTGCTGTGTGATTTCATATTGTAATGGAAAGAGCATGGACTTAGAGTTAGGATACTTGAGTTCCATTTGTGACTTCAATACAGAAAGTTTAAGAGCTAGAAGGAATCTCACAGGCTGAAGAGTCCAACCCATGGCTGATCAATATTCCCTTTTACAATGTGCCCAACAGGTAAGTGGATGTTCACTCTCTGCTCGAATACTCCAAGTGAGGGGAATCCATTACCTTCGGAGGCAGGCCATTGTACATGGCTTGTAAAACTACTACATAAATGTGAGCTATTACTATTTTTTTTCAAGAAATTGGCCTGATAGTACACACACACAAATATTGCCAGGCTTCTGTTTGCTAACTTCTAACAGTGTAACACAAAAGGAAACATGAGAAAATGTAAACTTTAGGAATTTTTGATGGAGGCTCAGTCATGTTATTTATTACTCAAGACATTTGAAACCTCCAATTGTGGGATACAGTGAACTCGTGCCTCCATAACAACAGAGGCCACGTCTACATGACAGCAAACCGATGCTTCAGTGAGGCTTGAACCTATGCCCTGGCTTTTGATCAGGAGTATCTTCCCTTTCAAACTTGATCCTCACTAGAATGAAATGTTTCAAAGGAATATTTCTAGTGACTAGTGAATTCTGCCACACTGATGTAACACAGCCCCATGAGCCCCACTGTATCCAGAACTGATAGGCTACATCATTCTTCAGGATACCCAGAGGAACTTGTGGAAGGTCCCTTCTCTTTGCCTTCAACTCAAGCCCCCAATGGCTATGTTTCTCCATTTGTTAAAGGGTCAAGGACTAGTTAGATTTCATTTAGCCATTTAATATCAATTGGTTTTTACAAAAGGATGTTTACATTTGTCACATAGCAAGAATAAATGTACAAACATTTCCCACCAGCACTTTAGGGTATAATCCCTTCTACACCACCTCAATTTGGTGGATAAGGATTAGGCTAGAATCTTAGCTCAGTACCTATGTAGTTTTTAGTTTTGTAAAATTCACATCAAAAGGTGGCATTGCTGAAAGAAGAATCCTTCCACTGTATTGGGATCCCCAAAATTCACTTCCCAAGATCACTCCTTGCTTTCTGAGACATTAGTGCTCTGCTACCTGCAACACCTACTGTGGGTTCCAGCTCCCAGATATAATGCACATGGCAAACTATAGCTATATGCCAAACTATATAACTATATGCCAAGCTATATAACTATATGTGGTTGCTACCTTTCAGTAAACAGGCCTCCTATCTACTTTTGACTTCATTCTTTGAGCCTTCCACTTTGTCTCTACTCAGCTCAAGTAATGCATATATTGTAATACAGGGGTATGCTGATAAATATTCAACAATCAGGTTATCTTCTACCTCCAAAAATGTATGCTCCTACACTTTAAGTTTAATCTGCATTATTAACAGTTTCTTTAATCTAGACAATAAGAAAAAAAATCAATCCTCAATTTATAGCATTTGCCAATTTCTGAGTTGTAAATATTCACACTAAAATATTTAACAGTTAGCTCTGAGAAAATGTTAACATTTCCTACAGAACAACCCTTGTAGTATACTTCATCAGAACTCTTGAATAAATTTTGATTATTTAATTGATCAGAACTTTAGATGACTTTTTCAAGGAGTTTAGCTGAAAATTAGAGGAGAAATATGAGATGTTTGCTATCCAGGATGGTAGAAGTTAGTTAAGAGTTTTTAAAGATGGAGGAGACATGAGGCTGTTTGTAGGTGACCAAGAAGGAGCCATGAGGAGGGAGAATTGAAGATCAGAGCAGTTGACAGCGAGGTCAATATGTGGTTGGTTTAGACAAGAAAAAAGGCCACTTCATCAGACAGTGGAGTTTAAGGAGGAGACAGTATGAAAAATTGTCAGAGGCATGTGAGATGGGGAAAGAGGATTCTCTTCCTCACTGGAGATCTACCCAGTGCTTAACATCTGGGTCATTTATCAGACTAACAATATCCACCAGCGTAATACTCAGACTGGCTATCTGTTACCCTTCATTCTCATGCCATGACCACAATGTTTATGTGTTCTTTCCTCATCGTGCATTTCATGAATCTTTTCTAGGCTACTTCCTGTGCCCATCATAGTTGGTAGTGTGCAATATCTACATCTTCTTGAGATCATCTGTAGTTTTGATTCTTCAGAAATTATGGGGTACCATCATTTGTAGCTTCATAGAAACATTGGGAGAAAGTCAACACATAAATAACATGGTTTGTTATTTCAGGGAGAATCTTGGGATCTTTGAAATAATGGAGTTCTTCCCCATGTGCAAACCAGTTCACTGTCTTTCACGTTTTTAGTTCTAAGAATGGCTCATTGTCTATCTGGAATACCTCTTCAAAATATATGCCTTGAAGGATTAACTCAGTGGATTTCCTGTATATGGTATAGCATGGTCTGTAAGATAGATGATCCTCATCCATGTGATTTTTCCCTCCTGGATATTTGGAAAGATTTCTTTTGAGTAGTTGTGAGGAAGTCCTGTAGCCTTCAAAGGTTTGATACAATCAGCACAAGAAATCCTTGTATATTTTAGTACAGGCGCATACTGAAGTTCTTGTTAAATTTAGAGAAACACTTCCATTTGGGTTATCATTGTACAAGACATCAGCCACAAATGTGGCAAATACCATTGCTGGACCTGAGCCTGCTATGTGCATCATTTGATATCACTAATTAGAGGATAAGCAAACAAAGTTGTCTCTGTGGTTGTATCTGTCAAGGGAGTTTACACAATCTTAAAATTTGCAATGGGGACACTTTGTTGAAATTTATTCTATGCAGTTATGTGCCTTTAAAAATAATAATCAACAATAAAACTGGAAGGGTCTTATGCTCTTATGTATTTTTCAGTCAATTGTATGTGACCTGGTACATGAAATCATTTTCAAAAGGCTTCCTCTTTCCTTTTTTGTTTTTGGTCTTTTTTTTATTGATGCTTTTTATTGATGCCAAATGTTTTGGGTTTTTCTACATCAAAGTCATTTCCTGATGTGCCACCATCCAAGCCTCCTTTGTAACAAGGAAAAAATAGAGAAAAACAACAAAGGAAGCATATTTGACAGTATATGCAATATTTTGCCTTTTCACATATTCATCAAGCACACCCTTGATTTATCTGGGAGAAGAACATTTCCATAAAGATTTTAGAAAAATATGAAAGCAAGCATCTCGATTGGTAGTTAGTTCTGTCATCTCAGTCACATTTTTTTTTGTAATAATATCATCCATGATTTTTCCCAATCATTTGGAATCTTCCTGTTGTTCAGGTAGCCTAAAAATCAGTCCCTCAGTACTTTCCAAGGATTCAGCCTCCAGCACCAATTTCTTTTGTGTGTACTTGCTCTAGCTCAGAAATTCTACCCATCTTCATCTTTTTTAGTGCCATTTCCACTTTCTCAGGTAGTATATTGGGGATGGAGGTGTCAGAGTCCCAATGTGGCAATTTCAGTGTAACTGCTGATGAAAATAGCTTATTATAGTAATGGTGTCACATCTGTTCTTTTTTCTCCTCTCCCTACCAATGCCCCCCTCCTCTTGATGCCCTTGTTCTAATTTCATGTAAAAATGCTTCTGAAATGAGCTGACTTAAGTTGTTTTCACACAAAGTTCTTTACAGAATTGTTTTTTCTTCCTCCCAATCTTCTACCATCTTCCTCATAAGACCTTATAACTCAATATTAAAAGCATATTTACAGTAGGTTTAGTCCTCAAGAAGCTTACATTCTACTGGGGTGATATGACATGAACACATATGAGTTAGTTTGAGGATGGAGACAGAAAGGAAAACAATTTATTAAGAGCCTACTATGTGCCAGACACTGTGCTAAGAGATTTACAAATGATTTATATCATTTGAGCTTCACAACAAGCCTGGGAGGCAGGTATGTTTATCACCCTCATTTTACAGTTGAAGAAAGTGAGTCAGAGAGAGGTTAAGTTACTTGCCCAGGGTCACTATGAAGTGTCTGAGTCCAAATTTGAACTCAGTTCTTAACTCTAGGACCAGTGCTCTATCCACTACACCACTGAGCCCCCACTAAAGTGGATATATCTAAAGTGAGAAAGCACTAACAGCTGGGGGATCAGGAAAAAGATGTGAGACATGGCCCCTTCATTGGGCATTGAAGGAAAACTAAGGATTCTAGTAGGGACTGTATCATATGCAAAAGAAATTGCTTGTGCAAAGGTTTGGACGTAGGGAAATGGGTTAAAGAATTTTAGTTTGGCTCACACATAAAGTGAATTACTAATAAGAAATCAACAGTGTGGCCTCCAGCACTAGTTTCTTCTGTGTGCACTTGATTTGAATCCAAATGAATTTATGTTCTAAACTGATTTTACCTTTGCCACATGTCTTCATCTGCCAAGATCAAGGGTTGTTGTCCAAGGAAATCTTTTATACCCTTTGGTCTTTTTACTTTGGTAATTACTTCAGTTGAGTTAAATTTATATAAGAAATGGTCATAATATAAATCAGTATTTTTCCCTTTATTCATCTTTTTTTGTATAAATAGTTGATTTGAATAGGACATGTGGAACTTGTAACTGTATGCAATTTCTTTTTCTCATACTTATTGTTCCTACTAATTTCATTTTGATTTATACCTTTTTCTAACTAATTGATGGTCTGACTACACAAAGAAAAATGATTTAGGTGTTTCCCACATCAGAATCATTTCTTTTTCCTGTCCTTTTCATTTTTGCAATGTTGTTTGGTTTTTTGCATGTTCAAAGCCCTCTAATTCCTTGGAGACAAGATTCACATAATATGATCAAGAGGTTGAATAATCTATAAGCCACCCGTCTCTTCTGTTCCTCAAACCTAAGCTGAAGCTTCTGAGTAGTCTATACTCATTTGACTGCTTTCATTTTTGAATCCTAAACTATATTTTCCAGTATCTTTTTTTTACCATCCTCCTCCATATTTTCACATTGAAACTACTGCATATCAGATTTGGTGGCTCTTATCTAATTCATTGAATCTCTTCTACTTCTTCATAGCCCTAATATTACAATTAGACTGCAATTATCTTCATGAAGAATTGGGTTTTTTTGGGAGGGGATTTGGTTTTTTTTGGTTTGTGTTTGTTATGTATACTACAAGATGAGATCACCCAGTGTCCCATTAAACAATATTTTATGTGGCCTTTTGTGCAACTTCAACAATGAACGTTCAAGAACAATGTTGATAAAGGGATGAACAGGCCTTGAGTATAAACAGAAAGACCTGGGCATACATTCTCTCTGCTTCTCTGTTTCTCTCTCTCTCCTTCTCGCCCTCCTTTCTGTCTTTAACTCTGTCTTTCTATCTCTGTCTCTGTTTCCTCATTCCCTTTCTCCCACCTTCCCCACATTCTCTACAGCAGCACAAGTGGTGATAGAAAGGTAGTCCACCTACCCACTCACAATCACTTACACACATAAGACAGAAATGGTACCAGAACAACCCAGTACACGACACATAAGTCTCTGAAAAACCAAGTTTTCTGAGAAACATGTACTTTATTAAGAAACATAACAAGTAGGAACTGAAGAAGATTCAGGTCAACAGTGGCAAAACCATCAGTGACTGAGCAGAGGTCACTATTTAAGGCTCTTAGGACCAAGGTCCCCACGTCTAACCTCATCTTGGTTCTACAGCTGTGTCTACTAAAGGCTGCATATGACTCCTCGAAGACATGGAACATCAGTTCATCCTCATTTTGCTGTGTCTCCCTCAAGATTTTGTGGGAAAAAAATCTACAAAAGGCTGCATGTGACTCCTCGAAAACATGGAACATCAGTTCATCCTCATTTTGCTGTGTCTCCCTCAAGATTTTGTGGGAGAAATCTGTTAGAATATAGTGGGGAATCTGCATCTCTTTTTAGGAACACAGTCCTGAGGATGCAAACTGGTACTGAGAACTTAGAAATTCTCTCCAGGCATTTAATGGTCCCCACCCAGGTCTTCCACTGACCCCCAAAGCATCTTGAAGCCCCTATCTGCCTCCTTCACAGAAAATACTTTATAAAGCATTTCTGGATTGCAGATGTTTCCAATTAGGGAAGGATCTGCTTATGTAGGGGAATTTCTCACTATTTCCCCAAGTAAAAAAAAGATCCTTTTTTTAAGTTTCCAAGGGGTACATAACTCTTCTGTTCTTGAATTACCTGCTGACCACTCTTTGTTCAGGGCAGGGAGCCTTTATTCATTTCCTATTTCATCACATTAATATTTTGTGTTGGCAAATTAGACCATCTTCTGTCTCAATTCTTGCCTAGCCTTAATTATTGAATCAGATAACCTGAGACTTGGGAAAGACCTTAATTTAGAAAGGCCAAGATCAACTACTACATCCTAGGCTATCACCAGTCATCTTGGCTTTTGTCTTGTCACTCAACTTTGACGACTCTGGAGGAGTGAGTGAGACTTTTCACAGTCCTGCCTCACTTGAATCACTCACAAGTCAAGATATCACCCTGATGATGCTAGTGGCCCTCTTCCAGAGCAAAGGACAAACCAACAACAAGGCCTGTATATTATTAGTCTCTTATCTCCAATCAATCAAGAGTCTTTGGTGTATGCAGGAGGCAGGGGTTGGTTTAGAGCTGCTTCTCTAAATCAAGATGAGACAGTAAGTAAACAAGTCCCATTGTCTTCAAGGAGTTTACAATCTAGTCTGGAAGACAAGATAGCAGTAAGTATGAAGTAATTCAAAAGTTTTTTCTTTTATTTTCATTCTGAATTTAATGAACACAGACAATGCTCTCACTCATACACATTCAACAGAACATTTCTAGGAGACAGAAAAATAGCATTAAGCTGTTAATGCTTAAGACTTCCCTAAGACTTGTGGGACACTGATTTCAAACTGCAAATCTCTATAGAATATAGTTTGTTTTTCAAAAAGTTAGATAAAAAATTCCACATTACTTTCAAAACCCTCCCATTTGTCTGTATATCCTTCTGAACTTCATAGGAAATAATTAGATAAAAGTTAAATGCTAACTTTGCATCACTGACTATAAATTCAGTACAGTTTTGTGAAAAATAGAATGAATATGTCAAAGAAGTGTTCAGGGAGGTGGGTCTTGAAGGATAAGTTGGATTTAAATAAGGGGAAGAGAGTAGGAAGAGCATCCCAGGAGTTAGTAAAGCAAGAAAAGAGACATGGAAATGGCAATAGACATGCTTAATGATGATAGAAACCTGACTAGAGGAGAGTTCTGCATAAGGAGCTATTTAAAACATGGTTGCACGGTCATAGTGGAGACTGTTTATGACAAGTCTTAAAAATTAGCCAGGGGGCTTTATACATTATATGATAATAGGGAACTATTGAAGGTTGAAAATAGCATTTCAGGAAGATTTCTCATAACTCTCCTTCCTTGCTCAATTTTACCAACTTAAATTTGCTCATCCTTCAAAAGAGGGGACATGTATATTAGGTCAGTCACGTAGCAAGAATGAATACAGATGGATGGCCTAAGGGGTGTGTTGGTATTACCAGATAGTAAGAGAAAAAAAGTAGAAGGCTACTTTCCCAATGTCACTGCAGAAGTGGAAGGGAAGGCATCTGCAGTGAACTGAAGGTGATTTTGTATTTTTTTTAACTCCAGGAATTATAATGGTAAAGAAAAAGATTCTCAATAAATGGCCAGTTTTTCTGATCCAGGTCTGACTCAAGTCAGTCAGGCTTCCAATGACAACCAAATGAGACTCAAGCTGACCATTTTACACCTAACCAAAAGTAAGCTAGAACACAGTAACAAAAAACATTGAAGGGCTATTAAGCAAGAGTTCCACATTGGTTTAGGTGGTAGCTCCTTTTCCCTCCTTTGGTCCAGGAGGTGAAAGCAACAGGAAATCTGTCAAAGTGGAGAAGCTCAGACTCTTGGTAAACTCAGGCTACTGGGAAGCTATTTTAGTAAAAGCCTTAGTTCCTCTGTACAAATGGAGTCTTGCAAACAGTTTCATTATTTCCCTAGGGAAAAGCTAGCCTACCTACGTGGCAAAGCCTTTAGTACATGTTGCTCCTCTCATACTATCTGACTGGGGATAAACTTCTCTTTACTGGGTTGGTCCTTGAACAAAAGATACAACTCACAGGAACACAGATTTAAAGTTAGGAAGGAATGCAAGGCCATCCAGTCCTTCATTTTACAGATGAAGATACAAGGGAGGCCCAGGGAGATGAAGTTGCTTTGCCCAACACCATGAAAGTGACAGATAAGGCAGGATTTCACCACAGGTCCTCTAACTCCTAAACCAGTACTTTTCCTTTGGTCACCAGGACTATATTTAAAACTTTTCCAATTTGCCAGAACCTGTCAATTCATAAACTCTGCTAGCACAGGCTTTGTGTGAATTCAAGGTCATGTCTATATGATCATGAGATATTTAAGTAAAAATTACATTGAGCTAGTCAACAATAATTCAGTCAGACAGCAAGCATTTATTAAATGCCTGCTATGTTCCAGACACTGTACCAACTGCTAGGGATTCAAAGAAAGGTAAAAGATAGCCACTACGCTTAAGAAACTCACAGTCTAGTAGGGGAGATAGAATGAAATCAACTACAGACATGAAAGTTATGTGGCCACTCAATCTATGAACATTTATCAAGCACCTACTATGCACCAGGCATTATTCTGTGCACTGAGAAAAGTAAATGACAGCCTCTAATCTTGAGGAGTTCCCGGTCTAATGAGGGAGGCAATATTTAAACAGGACACCAAGGAGGAAAATTCTCCAGAATGACCAGTAAATTTGATGTAAAGATCTTTCATAAATCAGACCTGGACAAGCAGCAAACTTTTCAGGGGTACTTGGATGAATATGATTTCATCAATGTGGTTAATTCATTAGTGATATTGATCACCCCCCCACCCCACACCCTCAGTCTTTGCAATTCCTTTCCAAGTCTTTTCTTAAATCCTCCATGGAAGATCCCCTCATTTGGAGGCCTTCTTCTGGTCCTTTTAATACCGTGGGGATAGCAATACACTTCTTGGATTGTCCTCATTCTCATTTCATGACTGGCCAGTTCTATATGTACTTAATAATGTCTGTCATACCATCTCCCTCACACAGTGATTATTAATGTACTTTAGTCTACATATATCCACTGTGCATCTTTACATTGCCTTTTGGGTTACCTTCAATTTTGATTCTTCTGAGATCTTGATATTCTAGTACTCATACTCATATAGCATCAACAAGTTAATATTGGTATTAAAGAGATAGGCATTTGGAGCAATAATCAGCTTGGAATCTATAACAGGAAGGACCCCAGCATACACAGGAGGGCTGGGTATACACATGCTTCAATCTGATTTTCTAAAAGGAAAGCAACTTTTGAGAGGTCAACAATATACTTTAATCAAGCACATGTATCATTCATTTAATTCAGGGGGAAACGTCAGCACCTTGAACTTCAGAGAAAATCCAAACAGAGAAATAAAGATTAACAGACAGGGCTTCCAATTGTCTGACCATAAGCAATACATACATCACAGATCAACTGACAGATCCAACTGTCTGACCATTATATACATTCATAGTTACCAGAGAGAGAAGCACCAACATCTGGGTTTTCAAAGTGAGGGGGCTGCCCAGAGTCTCATTTGGCACACAGCCCTCTTCCAAAAAATAACCCCAAAACAAAACCTCACTTCAGAGTGTATATATGTGTATGTACACACATACACATACACACACACACACACACACACACTTTTCAGAGCCAGAATGCATCACAACTCTTGAGAACCAGTGCCTCATTAGAAATTAACTAAAGATGTAGGCATTCCTAAAAAACAAATCTCCCCTAATCAAACTTCTCTCAATGGGCACGTCTGTTAATGGGTGGGGAAGATCTTTAACTCAATAACATGATTAACGTTATAGGATCATTAAATGAACTGCTCAGTTACCCAAATGAAATCTATATCAGTCTCTTCCATTCAATTCTGGACCCAGAAATCCTCCTAATTTAGTCTTAAGGTCCCCTCCATTTTGTTTTTCCCAAGTGAATTCTTAATTTATTTTTTATTAACATAAAATGGATCTTTAAAACATTCAATAGAAGGAATAGAAATTAAGGACTCTGGAAAATCTTCCTTCCTGTCAGGTTATAATCTTAAATAGTCTGATACTGATTAAAAAAAGGAAGCCTCAGAACTTCCCCTCACACCCCTACCCCCACAGATTTCCAACTCTATAAGCAAAAACTTTTTTTTTGCTTATAGTTTTTGCTTGCTTATACTTTGCTCTATAAGAAAAGACTGTAAGCTGTTCTCAGCATTGTTCTTTGGAAACCAGTGTTTACATTTGACTGTGTGTATTGCTCACTCTTATCTGTCCATAAATTTCCACTGATGCCACCTCATCAGACAACTATGATTTTAAGTCTGCCCTAATTCTTAGTCACAGAACGGTGTTTTGGAATGCTGGTGAAATCCAGACACTGACTATCGATGAGAAGGTAATGAATAATTGTCAGCAAACATCCACAAGGATACCTTTTATTCTGTTTTGTTTTGTTTTTTAAGCCTTTAAATCCTCATGCATCTCCCTCCTATATCTTTCTTTGGTTCAAGCTAGTCAGATGAACTTAATAAGAAAAAGCAACCATTTATGAAAGGATAAGACAAATTTAAACTTATCTTAGGACATATTATGTACTTCAACCACTATCTCTACCTATTCATTGGCTCATAGGACTTTTGAGTTGTAAATTATTTTTGAGATTAGGAAACTGAAGCTTATGCTATGATAGGATGATCTTTCTTTGACACTGTCAAACTTACTTATTGATACGTAGGAGAAAAAACAAGCTAAGTAACCAAAAAGGAACGACACAGTGATTTAGAAGGCTAAAAATTATGATAGCTTACATACACATAGTACTTCAAGGTTTTACAGAATATATGTGTGTGTGTGTGTGTGTGTGTGTGTGTGTGTGTGTGTATACGCACATTATCTCATTTCATCCTCACAACAATCTTACATGACAGGTGCTATTATCATTCCCATTTCACAGATAAGAAAACTGAGACTAATGGCACACAATACAGGGCTCTAAACCTATAAAGAATTCATTCCATGTGTTAACTCAGTAAGGAAGTATTAGGCATTCATGGAAACTGCAAGGGACCTTAGGGGCTGTTCAACCCCCTTATTTTACTAATAAGGAAACTAGATCCCAGGGAGGTTAAGGGATTTTCCAAAGGCTGCTAAAGTTTAATGTTTTACTCAGACTTCCCACTGACTTTCTGGCTAATGGGAAGAAACTGAACAATGAATATTAAAACTGAAGACACCTGAGAGATCATCTGTTTCAACCCACTAATTTTAGAGAAGGAATTGGCTCAGAGAGGTTTAGTGATTTGTCAAAACACAATTAATAAATGACAAAGCCAGCACCAGGTCCCAGGTTCCATTATAAAACACTTTTTTTATAGTTACAGTTATATCTATCTATCCATCTGTATATCTATCCATCCATCCATTCATCCATCCATCCATCCATCCATCTATCCATCTATCCATCTGTAGTTTTTTTGTCTCGAAGATCCTTTCCACCAGAGCTCCTAAACAAGTCACTCACAGGCTGCATGCCCCTCACAAAACTCCCAAGGACAGCCTGAACCAGATTAAAATGTGATTGGGGAATTTTTAATGAAGTAAATAAAAATGCAATAAAATGTAGATAGCATTACATTCTAAAACTAAGTCAATATGTGACCTACAGGGATCCCTTTTTAGGGTAGTATAGGCCCATGTTTCTATTTGAGTTTGACGCCATTGTTTTACTCTATACTCAGGCTATAGAAAGCAATTATGATAAAAGCTTGGCTTGGTAAAACCATAGGATTGAAAATTGAAAAAGGATTGAATTTGGACTCCGAGTACCTGAGGTCCAAGGCTAGCTTGATCACTTACTAACTGCAGTGATTTTGGGCAAGGAACTCTTTGAGTCTCAGTTTCTTCATTTGTGAAAAATAGTACTTGCATTGTATATTTCCAAGGTTGTTGTAAAGATGAGTTTTTCTGTAAAACTTTATACTGTTGAACAATGGTTCCATTTTGTTACTTTTTCCTTCCATGGGTTCCATAATGCTGTTTGCCCTTGGTTCTCCTCCTATTCATTTGATTGTTCCTTTACTGATTAGATGTCCTCCTCCCTCATCTAAAAGTAGACTTATCTTCGAAGGGAGATTCTCTCTGCTTATTTTGACATATACACTCTTCCTTAGTGACTACAATCACTCCTATGGCTTTTAGTGTTGCCTGCATACAGATGTTCTCATATAGACACATATATGTCTATAGATATCTAACAAATCTTGATAGGTGAGACATTTGGAGGAGGTGCAGGTTTCAGGGGGAACATGAAGAAATCAGTTTGGAATCATTTTGATTTTGAGATATTAGCAGGCTATTCAGGTAGAAAGAGATTTAGAAATAGAGATAAGAATGATAGAGCTAGAGATAGAAAGCCCCTATTTCCTCTCTGAACTCAAATCTCTCATCTCCAGTTGCCCTCTGGATATTCCCATTGAAATATCCTGCTACCATCTCAAAATCAACACATCCAGAACTGACACATCCAAAATTCATCTCTCAGTCTATCCATCCTCTCGGGTCTCTGCACCTGGCTCTCCCGACTTCACCATTCTCCTCTATAGGCAGGTGCCTGCCCCTACCCCATCCTTCCACTTTTCCATTCTTCTGTCTGTTATCTATCTTCATAAGAACAAAAGTAAAGGAATATCCTTTTTCTTTATATTCACATTCCCAAGCATTATGTGCCTGGCATATAGTAAATGCTTGTATATAGTAAATATGGTATATACTAAATACTTTGTGATTTAACTTGATTCACTCAGTTTATATGCCATGCTTAGACTACTATCCTACTGGAATTTTCTCCCTCTTGTAAACCCTGTCTCCTCCATGAAGCATTTCCTGACACTACCACCACCACCACCACTACCAAGTGAAAGTGGTCTTTCTCTCCTTTTTTCTTTGAGCCCTTTATTTGTGTGTCTCCTTTGCCCCATCCCATCCTGCCCAGTGCCATACTTACTTGTATAAGTACTATAACCCTCCATTAAACTGTAAAGTCCTCAATGTCAGTTATTTTCACTGCTGATATTCGCCTTTGCTTCAGTGGTGCCTCTTACCTTGTACACAAAAGGGACTTAGAAAATGTTTGTAAATCAAATCAAATGAGATACATGAAAAACACTCAGGAAACTGTAAAATGTTAAATTAATATGAGCCATTCATTGCTGTTACCATCAGTTTAGTTACCAAAGGCCAAGAAAGACTTCATTCACTGCAAGGCAGTCTCCCAGTAGAGCCTGGAGCTCTACCATGACAAGCTCCTAGGGAGCCTCCAGGGGCAGCTAGGTGTCTCAAAGGATAAAGTGCCAGGGTCTGGAGTCAAGAAGACTCATCTTCCTGAGTTCAAATTCAGCCTCAAATGTGTACTAGCTGTGTGACCCTGGACAAGTAATTTAACTCTGTTTGACTCAATTTCCTCATCTGTAAAATGAACTAGAGAAAGACATGGCAAACCACTCCAGTATCTTTGTCAAGAAAACCCCAAATGGGGTCATGGAAACTCAGACACAACTGAAATGACTAAACAACAACACGATCCCAGTAAGGTATAGTACGTATCATGTGGAATCACAACATCTGAGAGTTTATAGGAATCTCAGTAGCCATCTAGTCAGGGGTATGCTGGAGTCAGCTCAAACTAGCTTACGAGAGCTGATTATTAAAGTTTTAATGTGAGCATTTGCAACTCAGAAATCAGTAAATGTTACAAGTCAGGATTTGACTGATTGTTGGTGATTGTCTAGATTTAAAGAAATGATGGAGAAAATATTAATAATGCAGAGTAAATGAATATGTGTCATGAATTTTTTTTTCAGAGAGCCAGGTGATAAACATTTATCCACATAGCCCTGAGCAAGAGTCCCTTCTGTTATACCTTCAACAGGTGGACATCCAGGAAGAGTATCCAATCTCTGCTTGAAGATCTCCAATTAGAGAGAACTCACTGCCCTCCTTGATCAAGGTTGATCATTCCACTTTGGGCTAGTTCAGACTTAATGAAGTGTCTTCAGTATCAAACCTAAACTTGCCTCTCTCCTCCTGGCTCTGTCCTCTGGGGCCAAGCACAGAAAGTATAATCCTTCTTCCATAATAGAATCTTCCTAACTCTTAAAAAAAGCTATCAATTCCTTTAAAGTGTTCCTTTCTCTGAGCTAAGCATCCCCAGTTCTTTCAACCAATCCTCAAATATCATTTTCTATGGTTCTTTCACCATCCTGGCTGCTGCCTTTCAAACACACTCCAACTTGATTATTTGGGTGATTGGGGAATATCTTCTGTAAAATGTGTATAATGGACATTATATATAATAAAAACCCTAAATGAATTTTTTAATGACTATATGTAGAGTGTCATTGCTCAAAACCTAGATTTTCTGAAGCCCTCACTTAGGCCTAGAAATGGTTAAAGTTGTTGCAAAATCCTTTAGAGAGTGGCTGCTGCTGCCTTTGGCATGTTAGAGGTTAGATGTTCAGTTTTATCAAGCCATGAGCAGAGGAGTACACTGATACATACATTCTTTAGGCATTTCTGCTAGCCAGCCCACAGGATCATTTGGGAGACATTTGGAAAGGCAGCTGTCTCCTCTTTCCAGACTAAAGTCAAGGTTGACAGTGACAAGTGGAATGTTAATGGTTTGGTCTAAGAATGCTGACTTCTGAGCTCCCAAAGGTCAAATCAAAGATGAGGACTTACTGTAGACCTGCCAGATGTTAATTTGGTTATAGTTCCTGTAAATTTTTCAAAGGACATATTGAAAGGGAGTTGAAGTTGGGAAATAAATGGGTACTCCCAATTGGACTGTCCTCACTAAAAATTAAGTGCATAGTTTTCATTCTCCATGTCACCAACCCCTACATATATAACACACAACTCTACCAAATTATGAAATTAGTTACTTGCCTTGGAATCCCTTCAGATTCTAAACTCACCAGGGATGAGTTATATCATCTTTATGTTTGAGATAGACTATTAAAAGGGAGCAAGCAAATATATCCAAGGAATAAGCCTCTACTCACCGTTTATTTAAAGTTATACTTGTGAATTTAAACAGAATAAAATTCACTCACATTTGTATAGTGCTTTAGGATTCCAACATTTTTAGATTTGATCCTGTCATTAAACCTGTAAGATAAAGTATTGCAATCATCTCAATTAATGGACAACCTCTTCCACAAAACTTCCCAAATGTAAAAATGATATCTCCTAAATTCACATTAGAACAACTTTGATGTTTTTTCTCATACCCAGTAAATTAATAAAGATGACAAAAGATGGAGATGGTCAACATTAGAGGAGCTGTGGAAAAATAGGCATGCTAATACATTGTTGATGGAGCTGTCAATTCATATAATCATTCTGGAAAGCAATTTGGAGTAATGTCACAAAAGTGATTGAAATGTCCATACTTTTTGACCCAGAGATGCCACTGTTTGGCAAATAACCCAAGGAAATCAAAGGCAGAAGAAGGTCCAATATTCACCAAAATATTCATGCCAGCAGTTTTTATGGTAACAAAGGACATTAAACTAAATGAACAGTCATCAATTAGGAAATGACTGAGCAAATTGTGGTACGTAAATATAATGGAATATTACTCATAAGAACTGATGAATATGAAAAATTCAGAAGTATGTGGGAAGACTTATAGAAATCGATGAGTAAGCAGAAGACTTGTATGAGCCAAAAAGTAAGTAGATCAAGGGAAAAATTAAGTGAAAAGAATAAAAACAAACATCCAACAACCTTGAATTAAAAGCAATTATATTGACTAAGTTTGTCCCCAAGAAAAGAACAAATGCATCTACCTCCTTTTTTTGTAGTGGGGGTTGGGGAGGGCAGATATAGCTATGGAACATTGAATATATTGTTATATTCAATTGATACATTTGTTTTAATGAACTGCTTTTTTTCTCCTTCCTCTTTCTTTTTTGTTGTTGTCACAAGGGATGGTTCGCGGCATAGGGGAAGAATGATGAATATATTAAAAATAAAGATAATGGAAAAACAAAGAAGTCAATAATTTTTTATATATAGTAAACTTTTCTTCAGATATCTTAGAAAATTTTGTTTAGACTTCTTTTTGGCGGGGGGGGTTAATCATCTTCTTCCTCGTGTAATTCAGTCCAATTCTATTTCCTTCTCTAACTAGAACATGCATAGATATTCTGTTGGGTGATGTGAGAGTTCTGGGGGACTGGTTTCTAGCTGTGTATGACACCCTCTGAGAGTCTTCTAACTGTTGAGTTAGAAGAGTCAAGAGCAGGAGATGCTACACCTAATAGAAGAGGATTCTCTTTCATCTGGCACCCCTTTTAAATACAACCCTTTGGGTTATGAAGTATGATTTCAGGGAGGAAATGAGAAAGATGGCTGTTTTCTACCCTAAAATAATGCCAATAGGAGTCATCGGTTCACATAGGAAGAGTGGACTCAATTAGCCAGGCCCTCTGCTTGCCTTTGTCTCTGATTTCTTTCCTTTAATATCAGCCCTGTGAGCCACAACAAGCCTAGACATATTGCAATAGTGGCAGCTGGAGTCTTTTCCTTCACCAGCACCCAAGCAGCTGGAGATAGAGATCTAGTGCCTACATAGCAGAAGTAGTAGGCAGATACCAAGGGAAGTCATTATCTGTGAGAGGCCACTAAAAAGATGAAACTAGCTTTTTGATCAGGTCAAACCAGCAGTATTAAAATAGGTCCTTAGTGGTTTTGCAAAAACCTGTTTTATGTGTCAGTGAAGTCTGAATATTAGCATCCCAACTGAGTATACTAGTAAGTTGCTGAATTCTGTTTATATCATTCTGCCACTTTAGTGCTGTGATTTTTCTAAGTTAGCATTACTCTTCATATAAAAATAAATTATCTGTTCCAAGCCCAATTCAAATTGTGCGTTGGTTACATTTCTCCTCTTTTACCTCTCTCTTTTGGGGGAAACCTTAGACTCGGGCCAAAGGTTTGATTGTCTGAGTTGGGGTTGATGAGCCAATGGTTATGAGAAAAAGGGGAGTCAAAATCCCTCAGAGCTGAACCCAGGCAAACAGCAATAGCTAAGCAAAGGCTAGAGATTAGTGCAAGTCACCAGTCCTGTAGCTTCTAGCCTATGTACTAAATCTGAATTCTAGCCTATATACTAGATTCATATCATAGTTATGAATGTAGTGCATATTATGAGGAGTGATAGGGCAAGAAACTGGAGCAAGAGAAACCTTACTGAGCTTCCTCAATTCATTGTAGGGAAATAATTCAATTTATTCACCTTCTCTCTGGAGCTTTTTCCTTATGACCTGCAGGTTAAGCCGTAAAGAGAGAGCTTCTGCAGTCAGGGGCAGTCTTTGTAATTTTTTCATCCCCATGACTGTTTTCCCTCTTCTCTTTGGATGGTAGAGATGGGAAACCATCAGCCACTAACAAGGCTGTCACTATACACACTTCTCTCTCCCTTTTTTTCCCTCTCCACCCCCAGTAGACCAGGACAGCATTCCCCCAGGTTTCCATCATCCTTCCCTGGAAGTTTCATGATACCTGAGCTGACAAAACTGCTCTTTAAGACATTGGAATACACATCCCAGAGTCCATACAGTCCCTGGGGATTTGTTCTGTCTCCAAAGGATGCTAGATTCACTTATCTTTTCATGATTATGAACAGGTCTCAGGGCCAGGAATATTTAGATTCAAGTATTCTAACACATACTGACTGTATGACCTCTGGGCTAGTCGCTTAATTTTTTTGCACTGTGGATAATTCTGAGAAAATAAATTGCAGAGGACATGCCAACTTTCTTTGGTAGAAGGATTTCCCTCTATCACTGAAATTTCTTCCTACTATCAATGAAATTTCAAGTCATGCCTTCATCCCTATCTCTGATCTGTATAAGAAAGAACAAAGAACCTAAGGGCTCTCAGTTCATCATTGCCTTCATCTTAGTTCCAAAGACTGTTAGTCTCAGCCTTGAGTTAATTAGGCAAAAGAAAATAAAGCAGGATAACAGTCCAAGAAATGACATTACTGCTAGAAGTTTCATGAGTGATTCAGCTGTTACTTTCCTCCATCTACAGTGAAGCTTTGCTAACAATGCTATTTTCATACTCTCAAATATTCAAATGAAGCTGTGATTTCATCAGTTAGGTGAATTTTCACAATGATAGAGATCACAAGCTATCCGTGCAATTTTCATTCATGTTCTCCCATAAGTTTACCACAATGCATCCCTCTCATATACAGGAAGTCTTTCTTCACTTTTCCTTACGTTATGAGGATACCAGTGTAGCACTTACACTGTTCTCTTGTCATTATTTGGTCATCCTCTCTTTCTATTATATATAGTCTATTCTTTTTTTGAAGTTCCCCCTTGGTTACACATTGAGGCCAGTTCCTACCCACAGTGTACCTCTTCATCTCCTTCTCAGAGATATTCATTTTTAATTCCTCAGAGACTGTTGTGTTTCATGTCTCAAAACTATGTGACACCATTGGAATGTGGCTATTAAAGCTATGAGCCTCTGTTTGTGAGAGAAATGTGGAGTCACTTAAGGAAAGTTTCAATTTCTTGAAGGCAAGTCCACTCCTCCTCTTCTTTAATTCTGGACACACATCATTGTTTATTTATGCTGGTGGTACAAAATATACCTAGTGATAGATTGACCAACAAACTGCATGTCATATCATTTGGGTTGTTTATAATATAAAAAAGAAAATGGAAATTCTTTTAAAAATACCCAAAATTTCTGTGCCCTTATTATTCAGTTCCAGCAAGGATGTTAGATCCTGCTAACACTATCCCACTCCACATTTGCAAATCTTTCTTTTATACCCTATTTTAAATTAATGGTGTCCTGGTGGAATCAACACCTTTAGCATTTCACAATCCACACTTAAAAACTGTAGGAAACATCATGATAGGTGCTTTGGAAATCTAGCTATCTGGGTCGTTGCATCAAGCTGAAGGACAAATGATATATATATACATATATATATATATATGTATATATATATATACATATATATATATATATATACATACACACACACACACACACACACACATATATATATATATATATATATATATATATATATATATATTTGGAATTGTCTATGGCATGAAAACTATATAAAATATAGGATTATAGATTTAGAGAGGCAAGAGAGCTCAAAGGTCATCTAGTTTACCCTTTCATTTTACACTGTGACCTAGAGAAATTGTGACTGGTCCAAATTCACATAAGTAGTAAATGGTAGAGATAGTATTTAAACTCAGGTCCTCTGACACCAAAGCTCATCCACTTCTTACTATGCTGGCTTGCCTCCCATATTTAAGTGTATATGTATGTGTGTGTACATGTACGTGTATGTGTGTGTGTGTTTTGTTGTCTTTCAGTCATTTCAATTGTGTCTGACTTTCCATGCCTCCATTTTGTTTGGGAGGTTTTTGGCAAAGATAAATGGAGTGGTTTGCCATTTCCTTCTCCAACTCATTTTACAGATGAGGAAACTGAGACAAACAGGGTTAAGTGACTTGCCCAGGGTCACACAGTTAGTAAGTATCTGAGGCCAGATTTGAAATCAGGAAGATGAGACTTCAGACTCCAAGCCCAGTGCTCTGTCTATACTGTATTACCTGCCCTTCGTGTATATGCATACATACATACGTAATACATATGTATATAAACACATATACACACGTATGTATATATTCTTCAGAAAAAGTATTGAGTTTTCTTATTTTGATACTCATTCGTTTGTCTTTCCTCAGATCATCTCTTATTCTAAATTAAAGGAAAAGAAAACACTCAGAGTAAATGCCATCCTTAAAGGACAATAATTCCATCTGGAGTAGATTAAGACAAAAGCAACATGGGAAATCTTCTGTTGTTGCATTTTCAGAAGCCTTTTCAGGTCAGTAGAGTTGAGCCTATGAACCTTTCCACCCAAGAAACTAAAAGATCTAGCACCCTTAAGGTATTTGTTGGCATTTGTTCTATTTCTAATGAACAATTAGGTTGAAAATGTCCTAACAGGAAATTCCATTCATGATATAAGCAGCTGTTGGTTCCGAAGGCTTCAGCCAGATCACGGGACCCTAAATCTTCTTTACACAACTACTGTTTGCTGAATAGTCAACATTCTTGACTCTCCCAAGAGGAAATGCTTTGAAAATAACTTTTATGGATAAACTTGACTCTCATGTGCTTGTGAAATGACAGGAGTTTACTGTTTGCTTGGGACACAGGACAATGTTTATTGAGGTCTTGTATTACCATGTAAATTTTAAGTAATAGGCATTAATGCAAACTACCTCCTCCAGACTTCACTGCTTTTTCTTAGGAGCACCACCATCCTTCCATTCACTGGAGTTTACGACCTTGGAGTCCAGCCTGATTTCCTCTTCCCTCACCCACTTTATCCAACAATTGTCAAGTCTTGTTTATTCACTTGTTTATAATTTTAGAGTTGGAAGGGCCCTAAAAGGCCATCTTATCCAATGCCTTCATTTTACCGATGAAGAATTAAGGCCAGGAAAAGTTAAGTTATCTGAGGTAAGATTAGAATCCAAGTCTTCCTGACTCCCGCATTGAGTCCTTTATATACTGCACAATGTAGACTCAGTCACCTTCCTTCCATTTGATCAACTTCTCCTCTAGGTCAGACTCTCGTGTGTTGCCTGGGCTATTACAATATCCTCCCACTTGATCTCCCTGCTTCCAGTTCCTCCCCTCTAATCTCTATCCTCTATACAGCTGCCAAATTGATATTCCTAAACACTAATCTAACCATGTCACTCCCCTTCTCAGAACTCAGCAGCTCCTTGGATCAGTATCTTAAGTCTTGTCTTTAGTACAATCTGGCTTTCACATGCCTTTCCATCTTTATTTCATATTAGTCCTCTTGACACACTTTTCATTTGAGTCGGTTGGCCTGGTAGTTTTTCTCCACGTATAATATTCCATCTACATACCTTGGTACACACAGTGCCCTGTATTGGTAACACATGTCTCCGTGGCGTCCAGTTTCCTTCCAGGCACAATTCAAGTGCATCATTCTGTGGGAGCCCTCTCCTGATCCTGTATGTCTTTTTTTATTTGATTGTTTTTGACATGTCCCTCTCTGCCAGGTTGCAAGTGCAATGAATGGTGGCTCAGAAACTGATCCTCTGCTGACCCGCATGGGAATTTTTACCTGCTTTGCTTCCATCACCCCTTCCTTAGGTAGCGTAGTAATGTAGTAGTCTCTTATTCTAACCCCTGGATACTCCCCATATAGTTGCCTGAGTTTGAGTGGACTCTCTCTTTAGTGCTACTGCAGCTCAGAAGCCCCAAATTCCAGCCTCAGTCTCCCCTTGCAGCAGGGATTACAGGCATGTACCATCTTGCTAACCTGATCCCTACCCCCCTCTTTTTTTTTTTTCAGTACTTTCTTCCTCTTGAAATTATTTTGTATTTACTTACTTGAGTGCAGGTCATATTCACACACACACACACACACACACACACACACACACACACACACCTCCTTCCCAGCAGCATAATGTCCTTCAAGGCAAGAACGAATTCATTTTTATCTCTGTATCACTAGTGCCTACTCCGATGCCTGGCACATAGTAGGTTTTTGATAAATACTTGCTGAATTGGATTAAATTATTTAAGATAAACCAAAAAGCTCCTCACTTGCCCATCTCAGTGCAGTTCCTCAAACTCATCCTGGATGAGTCCTTGCTGTTGTTAATGAGATTATTTGATAAGCACAAGGTTGTGCTTTTCTTAGTCAGCCACTGATCTTAGAGTATTAAAATAGATTGTATTTTCATCTTCCTTTTAGAAAACATGACATGTCTGACCTTTGAAGCAAGAAGATTAGAGCAATATTATTATTCACACACACATATAAAATAATGGTCAATTACCCTTCTCATTGTGCTGTACTAAACTCTAAGGTGGTAAACAAAAAAAAAAGAGAGAGAGAGAATCAGGCTTGCTCTCAAGAAATTTACAGTCCAAGTCGGGAGACAAGCTAGAGCCAGAGTTCTAAAGCTGGGGTCCACAAAACATTTCCATAATATTTTGATAACTGTATTTCAATATAAATAAGTTTTCTCTATAATCTTGTATATATAATTGTATTCACTGAAAAACTTTATTCTGAAAAGGGGATCCATAGGTTTCACCAGATTTCCAAAGGCAGTGATAGCAAAAAGGCATAGAATTTCTGAGCTATACAATAACTCTGGTGTGCGTGTGTGTGTGTGTGTCTATGTCTGTGTATAATTTAGCATGGTACAGATGTAGAGTATATAGAGTGTTAAGGTAGTAAGGGAATTCCTTACAAAATAAGGAAAAGATGTTTGTGGTATGGGGTTGATCCAGGAAGATTTTTTGGAGAAGGCAAATTATAGCCTGGTTTTAAAGAAAGTGATACATTTTGATACAAAGAGGAAATGGAAAACCATTCCAAAGAATATAGGTAGGTGAAGACAAGCGGATTGTCTACAGGGAATTGTCAGGAAACTGTGTTGGCTGGAGAGATGGGATCACTTTGAGGAGATAAATGAAGTGCTATAAACTGGCTGAAGAGATTCCAGTGCCAGGCCATGAAATTTGGATTTGTCTAAGAGGTAACAGGGAACTGATTGAACAAGAAATAATGCGATCAGAATGGTATTTTAAGAAGGTTAATCTGGTTGTGCTGTACCAGAGCAGGAAGAAATGAGAGTCAGGGAAACCACTGGGGATTTTGCTGCAGAAATCCAGGCATGGAGACCACATGGGCAACTTTGGAAATGGAGATGGAGGATTGGATCCAGGAAACATTGATTCTCATTGCAAATGCATTTTTTATTTAGCTAAAGGACTCATTAAGAAGGCAAAGTAGACCCTGTCTGTTCTTCAGTTTTTCTCCCTTCTAATATGAAGTAGATGGACCAGATGATCTCCAAGGTCCCTGTAGCTCTTAAGTCTATGATCCAATCCAAAGGTTTCTTTTCACAGAAAGCATAGCTAGTGTATTTAACAGGATTTGATTTACAAAAATCTGACTTAATACCCAACATTTTCAAAAGATTAAGGAATAACATGCTCACAGCCATTTGAGATACTGAAGTGCAAGACAGTAATAGAGTGAAACCCTGTTAGAACAGCTCACTGTGGAGCAGATGTAAATATTCCAGAGGATGGAGTGTGTCCCTTGAAACATAACAACTGGAAACCGTGTAAGCCAAATGAAGCATAGTGCTGCTATAACCCTAGGGTTAGTCACGTCCCTCAGCACTCCCATTAAAAAATGATTCCACAGTGTGAGTATCAATTATTGTTATTGACGTAGTCAGTTCATGACAGTTCAGGAAAGTTCCATTAATCAAAGGGCTCTATTCTTTCCTGTACCAAAATCACTGCCTCTCACATAGAGAAGGGAGGATATTAACTCCTTTATCTCACTGGCATTTAGGGCATCATTGTTAGGGTACATTATCCATGAGAGTTACAGGGCCCTAGTGACCTAAAAGAGTTAATTTTTCTCCTGAAATGTCCAGCACACTATAAGGAAATACTCTCTGGGGAAAATGTTCCTCAGTGGATTGTGGGGTCAGGAGGTCACTGATACCCTAACTGGTTTTCAAAAAAGATTCAAGAAGTCATAGAATCTCCGTGCTAGAAGAAACCTCAGAGATTCTAGTCCAATCCTTACTTGAAACACAAATTGCTCCCCCACTTATTGGCAAGTCATCGTCCGGTCTCTGCCTAAACATTTCCAATGGTGATGTGGTGTACCCTACAAGACGGTCACTTCTGAGTAGCTCTCATTATTAGGAAGCTCCTGTTTTATATTAATCTGAAAACTATCTCCCCATAACTTCCACATGGAACCCATTTCTGCCCTGTGGAACCACAGAGACTAAGGCTAGTATTTCTCCTATCAGACAGCCCTTCAAATATTTAGTGATGGCTCTCAGGCCCTTTTTCATATTAATATATTACTAGAACCATAGCCACAGCAACATTTCCACTATAAATGAAAACCAAAGACATAAGTTGCAACCATTTAGTTTATTCCATTTAGAAGAATGGGGCACAGGTCTTCCTTGGATGGTCACTGGCAACAAGACACTTGGTTATTTTACCTTGCAGTGCTCATAAATAGCATTTTTTTTAAAAAGGCCAAGAGGAATGCACTGTATTTTTGTAGAAATGTCTCTGAAACCCAGTTGCTTTATCCACAAATTAAAGCGATTGGACAAGATGGTCTTGGAAGTCCCATTTGACTCTAAATACATCAAGAATTGGAATAGCTGCTCCAAACTAAACCAACACACCCCTTGACATCTGGCAACTTCATTGCGAAGGTAAACCCTGGGGGAGGATTAGGGAGGGGTGGGGGGGAAGAAAAAGAGAAAATTATATTTTAAAATATAATTTAGGGCATATTTTGAAAGAAGAAATAGAAGACATTCCTGTCCCACTTCTTTGCAGAGGTGGGAGTTCCACAAGTGTTGTATATCATATACATTTTCAGGCTTCTATGTATTGATCAGTTATTTGGATTTCTTATTATTTTTCTTTGTCTTAGAAATACTATTTGCTACATGGAATGGTTCTCTGGGACATAGAAGGAAAAGAATACTAGGGGAAACTATGATGATTAAAAAAACAAAAGTTATCAATAAAAACATTTTAAAAAACATGACTTAGAGAAAGCATTGTTAAACTTTTTAAGTTTCATGGTGGCCTGGCATGTCTTCATCTTTTGGAGATCTATTAAAGTCTATGGACTTCTTTTCAGAATAATGTTTTTACAAATACATATAATAAAATAGATTGGCATTACAAAGGAAACCAAAGGTTAATGAAAATAAGATGTCATTTTCTCCATCATTCAAGTTTGTACATCCCTAGAAATATATCTAGCATCAAGAACCCCTGGCTTCAAGCTGTAGATAATAGACATTTGTAATTTTACATATAATCCTTTTATTTTATTCTTTGTATATGAAAATGTTTGAGTTTGTTGGTGTTTTTCAGCTTAATAACACTATCAAAAAAAATTAAAAGGCACCCTGACTTAGGGTATAAAAATAAAAGCGGCCCAAACCTGCCAGACTATTTAGAAACCTCACATTCATACAAATAGACACTTCAAAAAGACAGTTGAGAAGCACGGAATATAGAAAGTGTCAAAGACCATCCACAAAAAAGGAAGTAGACTTTCTCTAAATCAATGGGAAATGACTAGCTATAGAGGCAAGCATCATTTCAGATTCAGCTACTTGTATGCAGTCAGATTATATATTGATTTAAAGTTAAAAGTAAAGGCTAAATTAAAAGAAAATATAAAGATGAGAAAACATCACATGTAATTACATTTTTTCCAAACTAGCTGGTTAAAATAAGTTATTAATTATAAAAAAGGGGAGAAATGGACAAAAGAAAAGATATCAATTATTATTTCTTCTTATTATATTCTCATTATTTCTTAGAAAAGCTTAACCAATAAAAAATAATGACCACAACAATATGACTGAAAGTTCCCCCCTAAACAAACTCACCCAAAAAACCTTGCTACTGCTCTAAACTCATTTCCCTTTTCCCCTACAATGTCCTTTTTTTTAAAAAAAAATGTAATATTATCATTCTAATTAACAAAAATTCATTTCCCTCCTTCCTACATCCCTTGATGAAAAAAAAATTAAAACAATTTGATAACACACACACACACACATATATGTATATATATAGCCAAGTGAAACAGATTTTCTTATTGGCTATGTTAAAAAAAATAAACATCTCTGATCCCTGATCCCTGATCCCTGACAGAAAGGTGATGAACAACATGTTTCATCATCTATCCTTTGAAATATGGTTAGTCCTTGTGTTGATTAGAACTCAAGTCTTTTGAAGCTGGTTGTTTTTGCCATATTGTTGTGATTGCTTGACAGTTATCTTGGTTCTGCCTACTTTAGTCGGCATTGTTTCTTAAATATATTCTCAGGTTTCTTTAAAACAATCCCTTTTATCATTTCTTCAGCGCAGTAGCATCCCCTTACATTCATATTCCACAATTTGTTCATCCATTCTTCAACTACGGGGCATCCTCTTAGTTTTTAAGTTCTTTGCTACCACGCAAAAAAAGCCACTATAAATATTTTTGTGCATAGAGGTAATTTTCCTTTTTCTCTGAGTTCTTTGGTGTAGAGAACTAGTAGTAGTACTGCTGGGTCAAAGGATATGCACAATTTAGTTGCTTTGCGGCGGGGGGGGGCATAAGGTCAAATACCTCTTCAGAGTGGCTGGATCAATTCACAATCCAGATAGGTTGTATGAGATGAAATCAGTTTCCAACAATGATGATGATGATGATATAATATTAATAAACACCATATATAATTATTTAAATTTTACAAAGTTTTTTAAAGACAGTATCTCATTGACAAAAGTCTTATGTGGTACTTGACATATCATTAACCCCACTACATAAATTAGGAAACTGAGATTTATAGAGCATAAGAAACTTTGCCACATTTGCACTTAAGTATCAGAAGTGGAATTCAGACACTCTACATTGTCATATACTGCATAAAAGGGACTTGCAAACACATTACAAATCCTGGGCTCATACTATGCTGCCCATGAATAAGAAAGAGTTTCATGACAAGTTCTGAAATATACCTGATTTCCCAGGCTGTGTATCTACACATTTTCCTTTTCATTCATCATCTGACTCTTAAATATACTCTGAGGGTTCAAGTCTTCAGCCTTAACTGAAACTTCTCTCTAAGTTCATCAGAGGCCTTTTAATAGCTAAATCCAAAGGTATTTTGAAATTTCTTATGCTATCTGACCTATTTGCAGTATTTGATATTTGACCACCCCTTCCTCCTAAATATTTTCTCCTCCCTGTTTTCTCGAGACACTACTTTCTCCTCTTTCTCCTATCCACATGACTCATCATTCTCAGTATCCTTTGAAAAAATATCCCTAACATCCTACTTGTTCTATATACACTAAAATATCTACAGCAGTACTTTTTGAAGGGACAAAGAACAAGAAGGAAAACATATGCCCATCAGTTGGGAATTTGATGAACAACTCGTGGTACATTAAATGTGGTGTGATATTGCTATGCTATTAATAACGATAAATACAATGAATACAGAGAATCATGAGAAGACGTGCAATGACACAAAGTCAAGTAAGAAGAATCAAGACAAAACAAAATACGTAACGACGACAATACTGTAAATGGAAAGAACATAGTAATAAAAGAGGAATTCTGTGAAATTAGAACGACTGAGCTTGGTTACAAATAAGAGATATGAAAACATAGCTCCCTTCTGTAGAAGCATGTTTAAAAAAACTTTTAATTTTTCTAGAAATATCAAGAAATTCTGTTTCTCTAGCCTAAAACCCTTCATAAACTTCCTTTAAGAAAATTGGAAGAACAAAAATTAAGGCCCTCCTTTGAAGCAGAATAAAGGTGATTTCCAGGCTTAGCTGTTGCCCACACAGAATCTTTGCCTTGCATCTGCTTGAGAGCGATTGGCAACATGACCACCTTGGGAACAGCATCTTCTCTTCTGAAATATTCAAAGTTCAGATATTGATCCCAGGAGGGAATTCTGAAGGGGAAGAAACTGAGTGGGGACTCTTCTGGAATATTAACCCCAAACTGTATTTTACCATAGTATTACCTTTTCCTCATTCAAGATTCCTGAAAATGTTACCTTAAGTTGTCTTGGAAGTCATGTCAGAGGGCTCGAAGGACTATGACCAGTTTGGGCATCTTTTTCCATGCTAAAAAAATTGGTTTGCATATACATTAATGTTAAATTCAATAAAATTATTTTTGGCAGATTTGAGCTGGAATCAAAAAGTACAGTATTATTTTTTTCAATATTTCTTTATAGATGGCAGAAGCTGTGAGTGTAGAATGCTACATGCTGAACTTGATTTTTATGATGATTAATTTTTCTGACCTGGAACTTTTTCCTTTTTTAATTTATTTTATTATTTTTATACTTTATTTTTTATGAGATAAAGGACAATAATCTTGGGAAGGATTAGGAAATATACTGGGAAACATAGATAATGCAAAGAACAAAATCTATCGACAATATTCTAAAGAGCAATTAATTCTGTAGAACAAAATACAGTTTTAAAGGCTCTTTTCAGACAAGGAACACCAGTGAGCACATTTAAAATATTCAAAATTCTATCAAAGTAATAGATCCTGAGACAACTATTTTATATTCATTGACCCACAGTGAGGTATAAAACAGAGACATAGTCACCTTAAGTGTTGAGTGCTGGCATAGAAGATGTCTTGAGCAAAGTCCAAATGGAAGAATTTCTAATTGTAAGGTTTTCCAAATCCCTAATTGATATATGACATTTTGCAAATAGTACCAAGCCCCGAGAACACTACAAAGCCTTCTCAGTGAAATCCCTATTTATTTTTCAGAGGCTGATTTAACCCTCCATGCAGGAGAAGCAAAATAGGTGAAAGTGCATATTGTCCAGATTATTAAAAGCAGTTAGATGGATAGTCCATTAAATAAGTTAATTCTATCTATCTATCTCTCTTTCTCTCTCTTTGTGTGTGTGTGCATGCACTTGCATGTGTGTATTTCTCTGGTTTTTTTTTCTCTCTCATTCTGTCTTATTCTCTCTCACTGTCTTTCTTCCTCTTTCTTTATCTCTCTCTCTCATTCTCTTGGTATGTCTCTCATTGTCTCTTTCTTTCACTCTTTCACTTTCTCTTTCACTCTTGCTCTCTTTTTCTCTTTGCTTTTCTCTCCTTGTCTCTCTTTCTCCCTCTCTTTATCTTTCTGTATCATTCTCTCTAGCTCTCTTTGTCTCTCTCCCTCTCTTTCTCTTTATCTCTCATTTCTCTTTTTCTCTGTATCTTTCTGTATCTCTCTAGCTCTCTTTGTCTCTCTCCCTCTCTTTCTCTTTATCTCTCATTTCTCTTTTTCTCTCATTATCTCTCTATCACTCTCAAGTTCTTTCTCATTGTCTGTCTGTGTGTCTCTTTCAATGCATACACACACACACAATTTTGGCAGGCACTACTGATGGACAATGTGTTGGGCTCAGTGAGCAGATTGGGATATATTGCATTTACCTGTATCTGGAGATAAATTTTACAAAGCTTTAAGTGACCTTGGAAAGATGTATAATAAATGTTAGTGGGACACAGCACATTATCAGTGTATGTGGTAAGTGGCATAAAAGACATCATCAAGAACTTTGGGAAAGTATATGCCATTCATATAGCAAGGATAGACAGCTCTAGTCTACATTGATACCTTTGGTATATTAAATGAATCAGAGAAAGAACTCTATTGCCTAGGATATGTGTACTTAAAGTTCTGGACAAGAATCAGAATGAGTAAAAAGGCATGCAAAGGTTGCAATCTGTGTCAGTAAGACCATGCATCCTCCTAAGGATCCAAGTAAGATTGCATTGATTGTCCTTTGGAATTGCCACTGTTGACTTATACTGAGCTTTCAATCAACTACAACTCCCAGCCCATTTGCACATGAGCTTCTATTAACCAGGATCTCATTTAGAGGTAGCTAAGTTGCAGAGTGAAAGGGATTTGGAGTCAGAAAAGCTTGAATTTAAATATGGATAAAAATATTGCATGACTCAAAGCCAAGAGCTCTGTCACATGGTGGTAGAGACCTTGCTCCAAGTAGACATGGTTAATGAATCAGTATTCTATGAATAAGATCATTCAACCAAACCCAGCCCATTTAATTGTACTTTTTAGCCAGCCCACACACCACCTAAATCATTTTTATATTTAAATTGTAATTTCTCAATTCACAAAAATCTCTTTTTTTTTCTGTCTCCCTCCTCCTCTACCTCTGTGGGAAAAAAGGAGAAAAACAAAACCTTTGTAATCAATACATATTGTCAAGTAAAAACAAATTCTCTCATTGGCTCTTCCAAAAGAAAAGTCTCCATCCTCACTCTAAGTCAATAACCTCTCCATCAGGAGGAAGATATCATATTTCATCAAGTGTTCTATGAAACTACGATTAAGCAGGTCATTGCACTGATCAAAATTTTTAAGTCTTTCAAAATTGTTTGCCATACTGTGCTGCGGTTATTGTAAAAAATTATTGTTCTGCTTTTCTTCACTTTACTCTTCAACAGTTCATAAAAGAATTCCCAAGTTTCTCTGAAACTATACTTTCACCATTTCTTGGAGCAACATAATTTGTTCATTCATTCCCCAGCTGATGAGTGTCCCCTTGGGTTCCAATCCTCTGCTACCATAAAAAGAGCTGCTATAAATATTTTTGTACATAAAAGTGCTTTTCCTCTTTCTTTGATCTCTTCAGGATGTGGATCTAGTGCTGGTATTGTTTTGTTGAAGGGAACACACATTTTAGTAGCTTTAGGGGAATAGAATTAAATTGCTTTCCAGCATGTCTGCACCGATTTGCAGCTCCACCAATAGTGCATTAATGTACCTGTTTTCCTTTAACCATTTTATGAAAATAGCCATATAACCAATTCTTTAAAAATTTTAGATAGAAAAAAATTCAGAACCATGAGGACGATAAAAACAAAGAATACTCTGATGTAAATGACAATGTAATTCATACCAAATTCAATGACCAAAGTTCAGTCGGGATGACTTTCAGGAAATGTACTTCTTTCCTTGTTGTAGAGATAACAGCCCACCGTCTACATACTCTATCAGTTACCCGTTGGCCCTTGCCATTTGTCTACTTGCATTCTCTGCAAGCTCAGGGATGGTGCTATGATAAGGGGTTGTTGGGAATTAGCTTTATGGAAGTCAAAATGCACAAAAACACTTCAAAAATTTCTTAGAAACAATGATTCCGTGACCCCGGTAGTTGAAATCTGTCCCCCTTTTTAAAACAATGACAATTAAATTTTTACTTGAGAAACCTGCCTTATAAGTGTAATGAAGCCATGAAGTCATTTTACATGCCAAAAACAAAATGGGACCCAGAAAGTCACAGAAATTATCCCTCTTCCCTTTCACATAAATACACACTAAATTACCATAAGCACATTATGTTCTATTTGTAGGGGCAAAAGGAAACATAAGAAGCCTGAATTCTTTAGGAAGGAAAATCCTATAAGAGAACTAGCATTCATAGACTCTTATTATATCCAAACTGTAATTAGAAAAGACTCTTTGGTAAAAGTAAAGAGTGATTATTTTAAACTAAATAGTCCTAAATCCAGATAAAAGAATGCATTTGGAGGAGAGCCATAGTTCTTGGTATGTTTTTTTTTTTAAAGACTGTCTATGTTTTTACTTTTAAGAACTACAATAGCGAAAGAAAAGTCTTTATGACTTAATGTATGCTACAAAGAATGTTAATGCATTTATATTTTATGAAATATATACATTTATGTAGACATGCATATATATGTATATATATGTATGCATTTATGAAAGCCTTTGGGAATAAAAGAAAATGATGAAGCATGTGGAATATTCATCAAATGTAAGCCAGGTGTAAATTCTCTTGCGCCCTTTACCAGAAAAAGTTCAGACTTATAGGCCCCTGTTCAGCAACTATTCATTTAATTGAATTCCAAAGGTCAAGGTCAGGAGAAGAATTCCAACTAACTAAAAAGAAAAATCAAACTAAAATGGGGAAAAGAATACAGTCATTCATCATTATCTCTTTATTCCTTTTCACATTTTTCCTGTAATTGATGAATTTTTAAAGATTTAATCAAATACCCACAGTGTACTATTAATATATTTTCTTTTTCATGTCTCATCAAAACAGTATCATATTTTTTAAAAAATAAAAATAAAAAACAAGATTCTCTGCATTTCAAATAACCAATGTTTTTCTAATTTAAACATCTTCTAGGGAGTCAGGAAGTGTATTTTACTCCTGGCAAATAGAAATTCATAAATGTCAACTACTATTGGAAATAATTACTTACAGATTCAGTGCATCTCAGAGTTGGAAGGCATCTAAAAGTCCACGTAGTTCAACTTATGACTTATAGAGGTAGTCTCCACAGCAAAATTAGCAAATCCAAAATTCAATTAAAGTACTCCATTCAGAAAGAACTCAATTGCTTCCCCTCCATACCATCTTTCCACTGTGCCATGGGCAACTTATCCTAAATAAGTTTAATTATTTGGAAATTTTTCCTCACAGGGAGTTAGAATATACTTCTCTTCAATTTCCACCTATGGCTTGTTCCTGGTTTTACCCTCTGGAATCAGCTGGAACAAACCAAGATACAGTGTACAGCTGTAGATCTGGTCACAGAGAACAAAGATACAAATCCTGACTCTTCTACTTACCTCATGTATGACTGATCAAGACATCTGGCCACTTGGGATCTTGTTTCTTCATCTATAAAATTAACGAGTGGAAGTAGGTTTCTCTAAGATCTTTTCTGGTTTTTCTAAATATTTTTCTTTAGATTTTAAATATTTGAAGACAACTATCACCCTCCTCTTCAAATATTAGCTTCTTTTTGTTAAACATCCCTAGTTCTCATATCAATTTCTTTTTTCTTTTTTAATTATCATTAATTTGTTTTCAGTTTTTT
>CM053769.1:628468237-628516341 GCA_028658325.1 Potorous gilbertii | reverse complement strand
ATATTTTTGTACATGTGGGACCCTTTCCCATTTTTATAATCTCTTGGGGATACAGTCCTAGTAGTGATATTGCTGGGTCAAAGGGTATGCACATTTTTGTAGCCCTTTGGGCATAGTTCCAAACCATTCTCCAGAATGGTTGGATGATCTCACAGATCCACCAACAATGAATTAGTGTTCCAACTCTCCCACATCCTCTCCAGCATTTGTCATTTTCTTGTTCTGACACGTTTGCCAATCTTATAGGTGTGATGTGGTACCTCAGAGTTGTTTTGATTTGCATCTCTCTAATCAGTAGTGATTTAGAGCACTTTTTCATATGATTATAGATATCTTTAATTTCTTCCCCTGAAAATTGCCTGTTCGTATCCTTTGACCATTTATCAATTGGGGAATGATTTGTATTCTTGTACATTTGACTCATTTCTCCATATATTTTAGAAATGAGGCCTTTATCACAGGCAGTAGTTGCAAAAATTCTTTCCCAGTTTTCTGCCTCTCTCCTAATCTTGGCTACATTTGATTTGTTTGTTCAAAAACTTTTCACTTTGATATAATAAAAATTATCCATTTTGCACTTTATAGTGTTCTATATCTTTTGTTTGGTCACAAATTCCTCCATTCTCCATAAATCTGACAAATACACTATTCCTTGCTTCCCTAATTTCTTTATAGTATCAATCTCTATGCCTAGATCATGCATTCATTTGGACTTCATTCTTGTGTATGGTGTCAGGCATTGGTCTATGCTCAGTTTCCACCACATGGTCATCTAGCTTTTCCAGCAGTTTTTGTCAAATATTGAGTTCTTATCACAGAAGCTGGTGTATTTGGGTTTATCAAACTATAGATTGCTATATTCATTGACTACTGTGTCTTGGGTACCTAACCTATTCCACTAGTCTAACTCTCTATTTCTTAGCCAGTACCAAGTGGTTTTGATTGCTTTATAGTACAACTTTTTGCTTTACAATTTGAGATCTAGTAGGGCTAGGTCACCTTCCTTAGAATTTCTTTTCATTAGTTCTCTTGAAATATTCTAGACCTTTTGTTCTTCCAGATGAATTTTGATATTATTTTGTCTAACTCTAGAAAATAATTATCTGGTAGTTTAATTGGTGTGGCACTGAATAAGTAAATTAATTTAGCTAGAATTGTCATTTTTATTATATTAGCTCAGCCTACACATGAGCAACTGATGTTTTTCCACCTATGTAGATCTGACTTTATTTGTGTGAAAAGTGTTTTGTAATTGTGTTCATATATTTCCTGGGTTTGTTTTGGCAGGTAGACTCCCAGATGTTTCGTAGTGTCTACCATAGCTTTAAATGGGATTTCTCTATCTCTTGCTGTTGGACTTTGTTAGTAATATATAGAAATGCAGATGATTTACATGGGTTTATTTTGTAACCTGAAACTTTGCTTATTATTTCAAGTGGTTTTTACTTGATTTTCTAGGATTCTCTAAGTATATCATCATATCATCTGCAAAGAATGATAACTTAGCTTCTTCTTTGCCTATTCTAATTTGTTCCACTTCTTTTCCTTCTCCTGTTGCCAAAGCTAACATTTCTAGTACCATATTGAATAACAGTGGTGAGAATAGACATCCTTGTTTCACCCCTGATCTTTTTGGAAATGCATCTAGCTTATTATCCCCATTACATATAATGCTTGCTGATGGCTTTAGGCAGATACTTCTTACTATTTTATGGAAGACTCCATTTATTCCCATGATTTCCAGTGTTCTCAATAGGAATCGGTGTTGTATTTTGTCAAAAACTTTTACTGCATCTATTGAGATAATTATATGACTTCTGTTAGTTTTGTTGTTGATATGATCGATAATGCTGATAGTTTTCCTAATATTGAACCAGTCCTGCATTCCTGATAAAAATCCTATCTGATCATAACGTATTATTCTTGTGATAAGTTGCTGTATTCTTTTTGTTAATATCTTATTTAACATTTTTGCATCTATATTCATTAGAGTAATTGGTCTCTCATATCAATTCTTACGTGACATGAACTGGAGACCCTCTCGTCAATCAGATCATACTTTTTTGCAAACTTTCCAGTTTATTGATTTCCTTTGTAAAATGTATGACTCAGAATTGACCACAATACTCCAGGTATGATCTGGCCAACACAGAATGCATTGGGCTTATCAATCATTCCTACAAGTATTTCTATGCTAAATAAAAAACCAGGCATTGACCAAACCAATTTTTATTTATTATAGACCAACTGTATAGCATCCCTTGTGAATTACATACTTGGGAGTCTTTACAGATTTGTTTCATGTTATAAAATATCAGAATGAATCTAACCTTTTACAGGAGCCTCCTCTCAGAACTTTGAATACAAAGATCTCTGACAAAACACAAACAATAAATAAGTGGCCTTGACATTTGAAACCAAGCAATTGACAATAAAGATTGCATCAACCCTTTAATGCACTGATATCCCATCTGCAAAGACATCATAGATTTAGAATTGGAAAGTATCTCAGAGATCACCTAGTTTAAGCCCCTCATTTTATAGATGAAAAAATTGAGACTCAGAGAGGGTCAGTGATTTGCCCAGGGTTATATAACTAGTAAGTATGAGGATCAGAATTTGAAACCAGGAGTCCTGCATTCCATTCACCATGGTTCACTGTCCTTCAATGCTAGGACAAAATCTTTATCAGTGGCGTAAATCAAGACCCAGAACATTATGTTCCCCTGTCCTGTCCTTCATTACCCATAACATGAAGGACCAAGTAGTGCAGAATATACTGGAGCTAGATGAACCAGTTCTTGGGAACCAATTGTTAAATTTTCAATGTGAGCTTTGATGCCTCAGAAATTAGCAATGGTTACAAATTTGGACCTGATTTACTATTTTATGCCTTGTAAAGAACATGACAATAAAATATTAATGATGCAAATTAAACTTGAAAGTATGTCAGTTATATGTTTTTTGTTTTGTTTTGTTTTGGAGGGTCAATTGTTAAACACTTATCAGCACAGGCGTATGAAGAGTTGACTTCCAAACACCTTCAAAGGTGAGCAATAGGTCATTTGCAGACAACTTAGAAAGGTACATCATGAGTGGAATGTTAACAGTTTCTTTGCAAATTTACCTTGGTATATTCAATAAACCACTCAGTATATATAATTATATACTATGTAGTATATAGTATAGGACTTTAGAAAGGACTATATTATGTTAGGAAGTCTCCCAGATACATGAATGGGATAAAGTCAGTGAATTTCTTAAAATTTTCCAGTAGAGCCATTTTTCACATGACCACCAAATGAATAATAAATCTGAGGCTTTTCTTTCTTGACTAGACAAATGAAACAGGTTCAGCAGGGTGGGAGCTAACCTAGAGAAGCACATTACAGAGCATCTTCTGCATAGATACACAGGGAAGGTCTCCCTTATTGGTTAACTGATAAATGCCAACTTGCTTTTCAGTAGGTTAACATGAGCCTGGGACTGGACTAGATTGCTAAGACATCATTTGTCACCTGGTACATTCCTAGTCGGTACTGAGTTTGTCATAGAAATAAGATGGAGAAAGAAAGGAGGGAGTCATATTCTGAAAGGTATTAGGTGCCATGCTGAGGATTTTGTATTTTATTCAAAAGGCAATAGGGAGTCACTAAAATTTTTTCAGTGGAGGTGTCCCTGTATTTTAGGAATAACAACTTGACAGCCATGGAACAGGTGAGAGGGAAGTGACTGGAAGCAAGGAGTTCAATTAAGAGATTATTATATTTCAGGTGAAAGGAGACAAAGGAATGAACTGAGATAGACTATGAGTGAGAGAAGGGGGAGAATAGAAGAGATTTTGTAGTGGTAGAATAAAAAAGACTTGACAGAGAGAGATGTTCAAGAATCACTCTAAGTTGGTGAACCTGGGTGACAGTAGCACAGATACTTGTGCTACTGACTCAATTGGGAAAGTTTGGAGAAGGTATATGCTTTGGAGGAAATTATGTTTTTAACAAGTTGACTATATTTCATTAAATAGAGAACTCTAACAGGCAGTTGATAGTATAGAATTTTAGTTTGGGCAAAAGTTTATTGCTGGATAGAAGAAACTGAAAATTATCTACATAGAGATGGTGAGTGAATTCATGGTTGTTGGTGAAATTACTCAGGAAAAAGATTTAGAGAGAAAATATGAAAGAGCCCAAGACAGATTCTTAGAGGAAAGCCTACAGTTAGTAGAGAGGAGGAGGAGAATGATTCAGCAAAGGAGAGTGAGAATTGTACAGACAGAAAGGAGGAGAATTAAAAGAGGAAAGAGGATAAAAGAAGAGGGGTAGTCAACATATCAAAAACTTCTAAAAGGTGGAAGATGTACATATGTTCCACTTTTTAAAAATGAGAATTCTTCATGCTTTTAAACAATTAATGTTCCATAAAAGGCTTCTATCATTTGTCATATTTTCCCAACTAAAATATGGAAACAAATTAAAGAAAAAACAACCCACATCAAGGCATAACCTATGCGCCTTTCCCCAGAATTTTGTATTTAGACTTCACTTCCACCAAAGGGAAGACAGCAGAATTCTGCTGTATCACAAAGGATGGTTGGTTAATTCTTTCATTTGCAACATGAAATGGATTCTGAAAATCAGCCAAGATTTCATTACTAAGGAAAATGTGCTGTGTAAAGACTTTTGAATTGGACTATTCCTCTCCTTTTCAGTGGCACTGAACAGCAATTAAATTCTGTTAAAAGCCAGCCCAAGCAGGAAAGTTAGAATGAGGGAAGATGGGAGAGATGATGGGGCACCTGGAACGAAAAGCCTTCTGGAGCCAATAGTCTGATGGTGCAATATTCAACCCTAAGACTTATGGGAAAAATGCCATCATTCCAAGATTGGAGTGTTGGGGAGAATTGGTTGAACTATAGAGAAAACTGAAAGTGTATAGTGTTCAAGGTACTTTGAAGGACAATGTGCTGCCTCAAAAGTACTAAAAGTAGAGCCCAAAGACCTTGGCTTTTTTCTGGGTCCTCCATTTAATAGCTAAATGAGGTTGGATAAGTCAGTTACTCCCTCAAAGTCTAAATTTCTTCATTTCTAAAATGAGGAGAATCAAAGTTGCAATACCTACACTGCAGGGTGGTCTTAAAAATCCATAAGATAATGTATATGAATGCACATTATAACTAAATGGTGCTACCTGCAGGTAAGCTGCTAGCATTTCTTCTGAGACTGGGCATGCTGCAATGGGGCACACTTCTGAAGGAGTACTGGACAGGATATTGGAAGCATGGGCTCTAGTCCTGGCTCTGCTTCTGACCAACAAGCAGGGGTGTGTAAGCAAACGTTCAACAACCAGCCCTCTGGAGCGGCGGCAGGGGTGGGGGGGGAGGGAGGGGGCACAATATGCACAATAAATTTTTAAGTTTAATCTTAGTTATGAATATTTTTCTCCATCACTTTCATAAGTCTACACTATCAACCGTACAATAAATGAAGTCCCAATTTATAGAATTTACCAATTTCCAAGGTGTAAATGTTGACACTGAACATTTAATAATCGGTTCTTGCTATTAGAGCTTCGGCATACCCCTATACACAAAGCACTTTTCCTTAGGTACTATTTGGGATCCTATAAAATCTTTCTGATAAGATGATCTCTACAGTCTATTTTTGACTTCAAAAAATTTTCTTGAGAATTTTGCAATTTTACTATTTTTTTTTTAATAAACAAAAATCCATTTCCCTCCCTTCACATTTGGGGCGGGGGGAGTGGTAAGAGCTAAACCTTTGAACAGTGTATATAGTTAAACAAAACAAATTCCTGAGTTGATCAGGTCTAATATATATGTGTTTATATATATATATAATATATGTAATTATATAATATATAAATAATCTCATCTATCTGTCTATCTATCTATCCATTTATCTATCTATCTGTCTGTCTTTTATTCTGTACCAAAGCCATTCCCCCTCTGTCAGAAGGATGGTAGCAGATTTTATCATCAGTCTTTCAGAATTTGTGTTAGTCACTGCATTGATCAAAGTTGTTAAATTTTCTAAAGTAGTTTATCTTCATAGTTTCATTATGGTGCGTAGGTGGTGCAGTGGATAAAGCACTAGCCCTGGAGGGAGGAGGACGAGTTCAAATCTGACCCTTTGGTTTTAAAACATCAGTGTAAAACAGTATATAATAACTTTTTGAGCTCAGGAACTGAATTCTCAGGTCACATTCCCAAATTTACAGGATCTTCTTAAGTTGGGGAGAAGGGCAAGGGACAGGAGAGTAGTTTAAGATTTTTTTCTTTTTCCAGAAAAAATAGCAGCTCTAGTTGAAAACATTTGACCACTGGCAGTCTCAAATGCCAATGAGTTTGTTCTACAATTTAAAAGGAGGTTGTGGGATTGTTTTAAAGCTATCTTTGGACATCGGTTGTTTGTTTCCAAGTCGAACCTACAATTAACCCATCAGGGTTAGTAAATGAAACAAACCATAAACATTGCTGTTTTGACTCCACTAAACTTCCATGTATTACTTCTGAGTTCCTGCATGATAAGCCAGAACAAGTGGATAGAGTTTGAAGTTGGGAATAATGAAGGCCTTGGTTCAAATCCAACCTCAAATACTTATTGGTTGTGTGAGCCAGAACAATTAACAACCTCTTTAGGTCTTAGGCATTCACCTCTAAAATGAAAGGATTAGATTAGATTAGACAAGATCAAGTGTGGCCCTTATTCAGGTCAAAGAGTTAGTCAAAGGGCCACACTTGAGGACCTGGAGGGCACATGTGACCTCAAAGTCACAGATTCCTCACTCCTGTGCTAGGTGACACTGAGGTCTCTTCTAGCTTCAAATAAATGATCCTGTGATCACTTTCCTTCCTTTGCCCCAGCAGCAGGACAAAGCAGTCTTTCGGGAGAAGGAAAGATGTCACTCTTGGGTAACCAGTAATTGATTAACTCTCAACATCTACACAAAGCAGGCATCTCTCTACATGTCTCTCTTGGCCCTGTTTATTTCAGACTAACTAACCCCAGGTGTTCTGAATTCAGAAACAATGGGAAGTCAACTCCATGAGTAATAGGAGATATACCAGGCTAAAGACTCTTGCCACCCACAACTTCCTGGGTCAGATGAATGTGTCAATCTAGCTACTTTCCATAATTTAGCACTTAATTATATAATATTGTAGATTTATAAACCCACATGAAAAGGAAAGCTATGTTATTCTACTATATAAAAAGATTTGATGGCCTATACAAAGTTCTAGAAATGAGTAATTGAACTATCCAGAAATAAAAGCAAAATTCCCATTCAGTGGGGAACTGCTCACTTGATTCCTTGGGTTAATTTATAACAATGATGAGGAAGAAGAAAACAATGGTCAAGGAAAGGCTGAGATTTAGGTGTTAACTCATTCTCAGAGATCACCAAAGAACATTCCTCTGGCATCCCATAAAATCTTTCTGATGAAATGATCTCTAAGGTCTGTTTCTTCAGCACTAAAATTCCAACAAGTGCTATGTAACCATTTTACAGGGTTCAGAAACTGGATCCTCTCTGATCTTCTGTCCTGTTTAAACATTTAACAAGCACATTACTGTTTAACGAAGTGATTCGATTGCCTGAGTCATTAAGATTGATTCTTACATTGCTCATAGTGACCATATGAGGTCAATTATGGTTATTTTCATTCCTTTTTAGCCACTGGGAGACTTGCTGTAATGCTGTCTTTGGGGGGTCCATCCCATGGGTCTACCATGTCAACAATAAGAGAGTATTTTTTAAAATCTGTTAGAAACTAAGCCTATATGGATTGGGATTCTAACACAAAAATGTTTATGATCCCTCTCTGTAGAGAACAATGTTATGAAGACAGGTATCTGTATGTAAGAAAACTAAAGGAAAAAAAAAGATCTGTATGATATATAGAAAAAATACCATACAGGGAGTCAGTAGGGCTGAGTTTTCTTCCCAGATCTACTAAAAGTCTTTGACCATAAGAACTAGCCTGATATTTAAAGGTTCATAAAGCACTTTCTTCACAACAACCCTATGAGGTAGGTAAACTAAGGTTCAGAGAAACTGAATGACTTACCCTAAACCTGACAACTTGTAAGTGTCAGAACTAAGACTTTTAGTGAGGCCTCTGGTTCCAAATCCAGTGTTCTTTCCTCTGTTCAAAAGCCCTTTACCTATCTGAGTCTCATTTTCCTCATTTATGAAAGAGAGTGAAATGACTAGTTTATCTCTAAGATATTTCCAGCTCTGAAATTTTATAGATCTAATTCCTGGTCTTCATATGATGACCTGAAGAACTGTAGGGTGGGCAAGATATCGCAGCCCGCTTTTTAGTTCAGTTGGTGCATGGTAGGGGCTTAGTAAATGGAATTGTCCTGAATATTGACTCTGAACAGATCCATAGTCAATTTCGTTCAATCAATTTTATTTATGTTCTTGGAACTAGGCCACGATTGTAGATATTCTCAGATTATATCCTTTTAGATAGAATGTAAGCTCGTAGGCCTCTGATGGCAAATCTGGTAATTTTTACTTCAGTGTCCTGCTCTCTTAACTTTGTATCATGATCTAGATGTTGGGGATATTTCTAACCTATTTCATTTTTCCTGTAGGTCAATCTCTTTTGAGCTGAGAAGAAGCTATAATATTCAGGGTCTTGCTGTAATCAAACCAGTGTCTTCCATGAATAGGATTATCCGGAGAACCTTACCATCTATAGGAATCCTTCTTTCTTACGAACTCTGTGCAGGATATCCTCTATGATAGTGATAAATATATCTGTCATGCACATGTCACCCTATTCTATTTCCTTGACATTAATAATAAGAGAATCATTGAATGGAGCTATTTCCGTGGTTTCATTCCTTTTTTTATTTAAAAATATTTCATTGATATCTCCTCTTTTTACAGCACCTATATTTCTTTCTTAATTCTTTCCCCTCCAAAAAAGTCATATCTCATAATTAAATCTGAAAAGAAAAGAAAGAAAAAATCAATCAAACCAATCCACACAAGATCTGATGTGGTATAAAATGTGATGAAATACTCTTGTGCTGTAAGAAACAATTAGGGCATGGTTTCAGAAAGACCTGGAAGACCTATATGAACAGAAGCAAAGTGAAGTGAGCAGACCTAGGAGAGAAATTGGCATAGTAACAGCGATATTGTAAAGATCATCAACCTTGAAAGACTTAAAAGCAGATGAACAATCACCACAAGTCCAAAGGACTCATGATGAAAAAAATGCTATCTGTTCTTAGAAAGAGAACTCAAGAACTTAAAGTGCAAAACTGAAAGATTTTTTTCTCTTCATTTCTTTTCCTTGCGTTTTTGGGAGATTATATGGCTAATGCAGAAATCTGTTTTGTATGATTACAGGTATTTGAAATAGGTTTTGTTTTTCTTGCCTACTCTTTGAATAGAGAAAGGGGCAAAAGGAGGAAGAAAATTTGAAACTAAAAAAAGTCTCTGTGATTTAAAAATTTAATTTTAATTTTTTAAAAAAGATCTGATGTTAATTTAATGTTCCATATACATGGGTTCAGAGAAATAGGGGGCTGTGTCTTCTTGTATGCCTTCTTTGGGGTCAAACTTAGCCCTTATCATTTCAAAACATTCATTTTTTTATTTCTCTGTGCTTCTTTTTCTTCCTATTTACATGGTTATATTCACTGTGTGTATGTTTTCCTGAATCTTCTTACTTTACTTTTTAAAAAGAATAGTGTTTTTTCTCAGTTACATGTCAAGAAAACTTTTAGCATTCACTTTTACAAGATTTTGAGTTCCAATTTTTTTCTCCCTCCTTCTCTCTCCCTTCCCCTCTTCTGAAAATGGCAGGCAATTTGATATAGTTTATATATGTGCTACCATGTAAAAATATTTCCATATTAGTCACGGTTGTGAAAAAAAACAGATCAAAAGGGAAAAAACCCACAAGAAAGAATAAAGTGAAAAAATATGCTTTGATCTTCATCGAGAGTCCATAAGTTCCATAACTGGACATGGATAGCATTTTCATGAGTTCTTTACACTTCTTTTAGATCATTGTGTTGCTGAAAAGAGCTAAGTCATTCAAAGTTGATCATTTCACTTTTCATCAGTCCTTGTAAGTCTGTATTCATCACGTTCATCATTTCCTGTATCACAGTAATACTTCCATTATGTTCATGTATCACAATTTGTGTTTAGCCATTCCCTAATTGAGGGACATCTTTTTGTTTCCAATTTTTTGCTTCCACAAAAGAATGTATTGCTATAAATATTTTGGTGTATAGGGAAACTTTGTTAGTGCCTTCCTTGGTATATATGCTTATCAGTTGAATCTCTCAGTCAAAGAATATGGACATTGTAACCACTTTATTTGCATAATTCCAAGTTGTTTTCCTGAGTGATTAATTTATAACTCCACTATCCCATCCCTACTGCCTCTGCTTATAAGGTCAGAGAGATGGGGAACAGAAACACAAAAAGTTCAGGGCAAGACTCTAGCCCCAGAAAGGGAATCAGTCATGGGGGTTTCCTCCTTCTAAGACATAGAGTTCAACTACCAAACTTTGGTTTCTACAAATCTTGGAAGGGAGGCATGGATACTAGGAGTTTTAAACTTGTTCAGGGTTTATAAATTTAGAGCATACTGATATAGTGCCCAAGGTTGAGTATGTCAAGGGTAAAGCTCATGAGAGTTAAGGAAGTAGCTACAAGAACCAGACCATTGCTGCAAGAACTGTAGAGGTGGAAATCAAGTAAAGCAAAAAGGATGATTCTGTCCATAGAATAAGAAGGAGCTTGGGAAGAGATGAGACTCTGCTGGGTGACCAAGACTGGTTGTCTTCAGGTGGAGGACAGTGTCAGAGATTTAGTCACATAGAGGAATTGATATAATTGCCCAACCACAGTCAGGGAAGTCCCTCTTTCCCAACCCTTAGTCAAGGGTTTTCTCAAAGTCAAGACTGATAACAAATCTGCCAGATAGCTCCCATCCTGCACTGATCCCCTTCAGTCACAGCAAGATGGACCATTCTTTGCGATTTGCCTACCCTCATAGGCTAAGAGACTGTTTGCCCCTTAGACTGATCCCACTGTTTCAGGATTTTTCCTGTGGAAATATTTTATGGGTTTTTCAAGGTCAACAAGGGGAGGGTATACCAATCACTCCACTATCTTGGCTCCTGGAAGTTCAAGTTGATGATTCACAGACATTTAATCAGCGACTGATATGCCCAAGATTCCGCAGTGCAGCAGACTGCCCAGGGCTTCCTGCTCAGCCCTGCCATGACCACGCTGGTACAGCCTGTGTGCTGTGTGCTCCTCCAGCCCTGTGCAACAGATCCTTCCTATCAATTTGCCAGTCTGTCCTGGGCTAGAAATCTGCCACAATCTGTCTCCTGTTAGATTCTGTCACTCCAAAATCCATTCAGATTCTCTTTTTAGAGGTCTCTGATGGAGTTTGTCTTAGAACTTAGATGAGTAGCTGTTCTCACTCCACCGTCTTGCCTCCACCCCCTATCTCAAGGAATAGGGAAGCTGGAGGAGAGGGAGAGAGACGGAAATAATCAGTCAGTGGAGCAGTAGAACACACACAGCATTTATCAATTAAGTTGACTGTCTTATATGAAAGCGGTTGGTTGCTCCCTTAAACAATTACAATGTAATATCAAAGTCACTGATCACAAATCACCATAACAGATATAATAATAATGAAAAAAACTTGAAATATTATAAGAATTACCAAAATGTAATGCAGAGATGTGATGTAAGCACATGCCATTGGAGAAAATGGCACTGATAGACTTGCTCAATGTAGGGTTGCCATAAACCTTCAATTTGTTTTTTTTTAAAAAGAAAAGAAAAAAGGAGAAAAAAGCTACAAAGTACAATAAAGTGAAGTTCAATAAAATGAGGTATGCCTGTAATATGAATATTATGAATACTTCTAGAAGAGAATCAAAAGGTCCTAGACATATAGCGCACTAAAAAAAAAATCAGGAAAATGAAAATGGCTGCTTTCTAACTGAATGACATTAAGAAAAGAATACAGACAAGCAGATCAGTATTGGTACTACCATATTAAAATTAATATGTACTATAAAAAAACAGTAGAATATTTAAGAGAGAATCATGGTTTCAAATATGAGCCTCTTTTTCTGTTCTTTTTGCATGAACACATTCATGTTTATTGTACTTCTCACTGCTAAGTCTTAGAATCTGTACCTTCCTTCAAGATTCAACCCAAAGCTATGGCAAACTTTTCATAATAAAAATTAACATTTCCAAAATTTTCAAAAAATTAAATGTCTCTTGATAGAGAACTAGTAAATGACATTTTAGTCACATCAGAATCAGTTTTTTGTGAACAGTCAAGCCTTGATCATTCAGAATAAAGCTAAAAATCAATTTCAGTTTAGAAGAAAACACTATACCATGACAATCACTTCAACCTGAACTAGTCAGACATCTGCTACTAATGAAAATGGGAAACTGAAAACGACAAAGATATTCACCTTAGCTATAGTCATTTCCTAAAGAATTCTACTAAGAATAAGAATTTAATATGTATTTGAGTTAAAAGCATGCTCTATTTTTTAGAACTATTTTGAGCCAACTGCTTAACATATGAAGTCTCTCCTTCAGCAAGTCATTAAACCTAGTTTCATTTTTCTCGTCAGTAAAATAAAGGGGTTGGATCAAATTATCTCTAAGGTCCTTCATAGTTCTAAAAATTCCATGATTCTATGTTAGGAATGTTGGGGGAGGGGAGGTATATGTGTGCACATGTGCATTTAAAGAAGACTGTAGCTCTCTTCCATGTACATAGAATTCTGGGGATGCATGACTTCATAGATGTCAGTTCATATGATCTTATGGTTGCCTACCCCCAGAAAAAAGTAGACTGAAATAGAAAAAGCAAAACCACAATGACCAAAAAGGAGAATATTGTATTAATGGATTCTCCTTAGTTGAAGTCCACCCTCCCCTCATTCTCCTGCCAAAACGGAAGTCATTTGTGGGGTCACAGGACCACAAAGTTGCTTCTGTCAATGATGAGAAGATTCTTTGTGGAAAAATGTTCCAGAAGGAATAAGTATGTAGGCAGCCCTTATTCCCCTGACAATTCATTCCAAAAGGAAAAAAAAAATCCTATCCACCATGGAAGCACTATCTGATTTTATGAGACCTTCAGTGGAGAATAAGCTACATATAGCAGAGTCCCACTTAAATCTCCCCAATTTATTTTGATTTCTAAATATGGACTCTTAAAGCTACCAAGCTCTTTGAATTTTCTCTTATACTTAGAGTAGAATTAGTCATTCAGATTAATTCATTATGGAGGGAATAGTGCAGAAAATATTTTGTAAGCACATTGAATTTTTTTTCCTAGTTAGGTGAATAAACAGTAATGGTTATATCCTTTCCACCATCTGCTTTTTTAACTTACCGATGCTGTGGAAAACTAAAATTGAAAAGGTTATGGGATCATCATTATTTAGAATAAGTGATATTTTAAATATGTAGAACATTGGTGTTTGGCTGGAAGCCAACAGTCAAAGGGACAGAAAGACACACACACACTGAAAATAATTCTTAATTTTTTTCATAATGATGTGTAATGGAAACGCTATTTATACCTCACTGATTTTTTTCCTTCAAAAGGTATTTTATTCCCCGAGTGGCGATTAAAAAGTCATCGAATCCTTAGGGCGTCATACATACAGTTAAAAATCATTAATCATATTTCACAAATCCAAACTAATACCCCATGTGTAATAAGTATCAGAAGAATATATACGTAAAAGAAAAAAAATTCCTAAGAGAAACCAAGTACTCATGACTTGGGCTGCTAACAGGAATACCTGTGCTCTATCTGTGACTTACCATAAGAAAGTGCTGATTTCACAGGAATGAGGGCTGGACAACACCTTTGTTGTTGTTCAGTTTTGTCAGACTCTACATGATTCCAGAGACAAGGTCCATTGTGTTTCTTGGCAAAGATAGTGGAGTGGTTTGCCATTTTCTTCTCATGTGTTTCCCATTTTACAGATGAGGAACTGAGGCAAATAGGGATTAAGTGACTTGCCCAGGGTCACACAGGTAGTAAGTGTCTGAGGCTGGAACAGAACTCAGATTTTCCTGACTCCAGGCTGGATGCTCTATCCACTGCATCACCTAGTTGCCCCTGGAAAGACAGGAATCATCTTTTCCAACCATTTCATCTTGCAGAGGAAGAAACAACCCTACCAACTTTCTTCCAGTCACTAAATTTCACAACTTCAGAGCCATACTGGATACATTTCTTTTCCTCACCAACATATCCAATCACTTGAAAAGTCTTAACAATTCTACCTCCAAAGTATCTCATATCCTTTCCCTGCTTTCCATTCACGCAACCACCATCCTATTTAAGACCCTAATCATTTCTCACTTGAATTATATGACTTCCTCATTGATCACTCCAATTTCAGTGCCCCACCTTTCCAATCTATCCTTTACATAGGTGCCAACATAGTCCTCCCCATGAACAGCCCTGACCATGTCACTCCCCTACTCAAGTAGCTTCAGTGGCTCCCCATTGCCTCTGGGATAAGATACCAATTCCTCAGCTTGGCATTAAAGTTCCTTTGCAGTATGGCCCCAGACAACTGAAGATTCATTCTTCATTTTTTCCTTCATGTGTTTTTCATTCCATCCAAACTGACCCCCTTGCTGTTCCCCGAAGTCAACTTCTACCTCCCAGCATGGGCTATCCCTCATACTTGTAACACTCCCTTCTCACTGCTACCTTTTAGAATCCTAACCTTCCTGCAAGGCTAAACTCAAGGCTATGGCAAACTTTTCCCCATGTCCTAATAGCTACTCTTACCAATATAACAAATGCTGCTGTTACTAATAATTACAATAGCAATACTAATGTAACAGTTATATAGAGCTTTATAGTTCTAAAACCTTTACATACATTACTTCATTTGATTCTCATCATGACTTCATAAGAAAAGTTAAATGCCCTATTCAAAGTCACACAGATAGTGAGTATCTGTATGAACTCCAAGTTCCATTTTCTACATTAAACTATCCTAGAACACTTCACCTCCTCAAATTATAGATTTTCTTAATTGTGTACATGTACCTAATAAACTCTCCAAGGGTAGGGAAGGGGTTTCTCTCCTTCCTGCACGCCCCCCTTCATTTTCATATACCCTGAACCTTGGAGTGGGGTCTTGCATATTCAACTGAACTAACTGAAATTGAATGACCTGCCCAAGGTCACATAGGTTGTAAATTTCAAAGCTAGGATTTAGACCTGAGGGGAGTGTGCCCATTCCATCATACCACCTACTGGAAGATAGGAATGCTAATTTTGTTAGTAGGAATACTTATGGATGGTTATGTACAATGCACAGATCATGTTTTTGTTGGACTCACATAAAAGATATGATCAAGCATAGGTTTTTCTTGAGTGTTCCCTGTGAAACTGGTTTTTTGGTATTTCATTTCATGTTATTTTATGATGAGGAGATTAGTGCTAAGTCTATGTGAAAAATTTTCTGTATGGGAAAAATAAGTTTTGTACTTCAAAGGAAAAGAGCTTAAATAGTTTTTATTTTTTCCTCTAGGTCTGATGAAAATAAAAAGCAGGCTTTACAAGCAGATACTCTCCTTTCTATAGTGAGGGGAAAATGCTTGGGCAATTGAAAAAGAAACCCACAAAAATGTTTTACTTTCTGGACTTTTATTATTTGCTATATGAATTTCTCCAAAAATCAAATTTTCAAATGCTCTCTGTTTGTTGGTTTGCTTGCTGCTGAGAAAATCTGATACAGGTCGTTGTTACTACCATTAACTAACGATATTCTCTCTGCCCCAATCTCATGAATATGACCTTTGCCACACTAACCTCCAGAACACCAAAGTCCTTATTCTTATGAAAGAACTTCGGGCTAATTGTTAGGAGCAGATTTTACCTGACCACATGCCACACCTTTAGGCAGTGGGTAGAGAGTCTGCTTTAGTTTACCCACTTTTTTTTTATTGTTGCCTTTCTAAATTTAGAACTAATGACTTCTCACTGGACTTTTGCTTAGTTGAAAAGAACAAGGCTCTTAACCTTGAATTTTCAATCACACATTCTTCTAAGACAACAAGTTTGGACAAGGTATAGGTGAAGCCTGCCCAGTCAAGGGGGTACATATTTCTCTTTTTTCTTCTCTAGTCCTTTGAAACTTGGGGCTTTGAGCATTTCTAAGTATTTGAAGTTAATGTAGATTACAAAACATCAGGAGAAAACATCTGGTGAACTGGAAGATAAAGGACCTAGTAATTTTAAAGTTTTATTTTGCAGAATTCCTTTGTCCTAATTTTTCTATACTTTTCTTAAAAGAAAATGTTTAGCAGAATCCTGAGCTCTGGACAATGAACTAGTCTTTGCACAACTAGCCCTGGATTTTGTGAAGCATCAAAGTCATCTTTAGATGTAAGTCTTTGTAGCCACAAAGCTTTAAAACATTAAATTGTTTTAAAATTAGTACAGGAGACTTTATTACAAAAGGAAATTAAATTATCCATGTGTCATTAAATTACAAGAATTGTTATAATTAAATAAATACCAAGTGATAAATTAAAGGTTAAAAAAAATAATGGTTATCTTCTGGTTTTAATATATGGAAAGGACATTGTTGATGCAACTCAATTGATCAATCAACAAGTATTTATTAAAGACCTATATTTGTGCCAGGGATTCAGGATAAAATGACAAAAGTTAAGTAGTCCCTACCTTCAAGGAAAACATATACTATATGTGTGTATAATATAGGCATTATATTATACATATTATGTAGTATAATATTCTAGTATATATATTCTATTGGAGGATAATATACTATATACAGATATACATATAATATGTATTTTACATCATATAGTATAATATTATATAACGTAGTATATGTTATCCCTATTAGAATTATAGATTTTTTTATATATATACATGTATGAATGTGTGTATATGTATATATACACATATATTTCTGGAGATATATACATACACACGCACACATAATGAATTTAAGACTGTGATTGCTCTAGTATGTCTATAAAGTCTGAAAATTTCAAACAGTAGGTCAACAAAGAGGAAGGCAAAGGTAAATGGTGGACAGTAAAGAGACTGTAACACAAACCAAATAAAAAATACATAAGAAAAATACAGTAAATTTTGTCACCCAGTATCAAATATGACCAGGAAAAGAAGTGGGCCAGTCATGTAGCCAAGAGTGAGAGATAAATAATAGATAAACCTATGGTGTCAAACTCAAATAGAAATAGAGCCCCAGTGTCTCATAGGGACTTAGAAAGTCACAGATTAGCATTATCTATGTTGTATTGTATTTCTGAAAGCAGTTTAATTAGGCCTGAACAAAGGAATTCTGCAAAACAAATCTTTAAAATTACCAACTCCTTGAACTTTCATCTCACCAACTGTTTTCTCTTGATGTTTCATAATTTACTTCAACTTCAAATGAAGGTTTTTCGGGAAGCAGGTGGAGGAATGAGAAGAGGCTTCATATAGTAGGTGGCTCTTGAACTGAGTTTTGAAGGAAACCATGGATTCCAAGGGATGGAAGTGATGAGGGGGAGCATTCCAGGCATGGAGAACAGCTGGTACAAAGGCACAGAGGTGGAAGATGCAGTCATATGTGAGGAAGAGTAAGTAAACCTGGATGTGAGACCATAGAGTAAATGCATGGAAGTAAGGTGTACGAAGACTAGAAAGGTAGAAAGGGACCATATTATGAAAAACTTTGGTCCCGATGAGTCAGAAGCTTCAGAACAAGTAAGTTGCTATGTTGCTATATGTCAGTAAATTTATCTACATACAGAATGGAAAGATGGGGCAACCTCTCTTTATTCTCGTATGTGTGTGTTTATGTTTATAGTAGTTATCTCTATCATGTAATATAATGTACCCTTCATTAGATAGTTATTATACATAGGAGGCATCATTTAATATGAAATCTATTTTAATTTGGGAAGCAATAAGTCAGTTTGGAAAAAGATCCCAGAATATTGGTTTAATAGAAAAGGCACTGAATTCTTTATTTTTTGGGTATATTTTCAGTGTTCTACAATCACTACCATATAACTTAGATTCTTTCTCTGGATATGGAAGGCATTTTGCCTTAAAAGACCATTGGGAATTTTTTTAATTTCTTGCATTGCAATGAAGTTCCAAGTCTACCAGAAAAAAAACTCTTACACACTGTGGTCTCTGCTGTGCACAAAGTTCTCCTGGCTCTGCTCCTTTTGCTCAGCATCAGATCATATAAGTCTTTCCAGGCCTCTCTGAAGTCTTCCTGTTCATTTCTTATAGAGCAATAGTATTCCATTACATTCATATACCATAATTTATTAAGCCATTCCCTAATTGATGGGCATCCCTTCAATTTCCAGTTTTTGGTCACCACAAAGAGAGCTGCTATACATATTTTTGTCCATGTGGGACCCTTTCCCATTTTTATGATCTCTTGGGGATACAGTCCTTGAAGTGGTATTGCTGGGTCAAAGGGTGTGCACATTTTTGTAGCCCTTTGAGCATAAAGGCCCTGAATTCTAATCCTGACCCTGACACTAACAAGCTGTGGTTCTTTCATCACAAATTACTTCACATTTCTTGTTTTTTGTTGTGGTTCAGTCATTTTTCAGTCCTGTCTGACTTTTCATGATCTCATTTGGGGTTTTCTTGGCAGAGATACAGGAGCAGTTTGCCATTTCCTTCTCCAGTTCATTTTACAGATGAGGAAACTGAGGCAACTGGAGTTAAGCAACTTGTGCAGGATCACATAGCTAATACGTGTCCTAGGTCAGATTTAAACTGAAGAAAATGAGTCTTCCTGACTCCAGGCCTGGCATTCTATCCACTGCACCACCTAGCCCCTGTCACTTTACCTCTCTACCTAGTCATTTACTAAATGATAACATTGAACTAAATATCTAAGGTTTCTCCCAAATCTCAGATTCTATCTCTGATCTAATTTAATCAAAGGATCTGTAATTTCTTCCATGTATGTACTCCCTCCACTGACACAGATTGCCCAAATGCAGGGTGGTAAAATGGATAGAGTGCAGAGGCTTGAGTCAGACCAATTTGGGTTCACATTCTACCTCTGATACTCATAAGATGCTCCCGACGCAAGACATTTAACATCTCTGAGCTTTAAATTCCTGTTCTGGAAGATGACAGTGTTGGACTAGATGAACTCTGAGGGCCCTTCTGATCTCAATCTATGGTTCCATGGTACTCCTATAACTTAGAAGGCTTCAAAGATTGTTGTGGCTGAAAAGTAAATAAATAAAAATTCACTATCCTATGAAAAATCTTGTGCTGGATGAGCTTCTCTGCATTTAGCTAAGTTAGTCCTCAGATAACAAACACACAGTATATTACCAGATCCATAGCCAAATTCTTTCTAGCTAAGCAATAGAATTTTCTGGAACTCAGCTAGAAAGAATTCTAGGATAGGAAGAGGTTGTACTTGCACAACCTTTGAGAGTCCAAAGTCACGTCCATAGCATGATGATGCCTTAGAAGAGAATTTATCGGAGGATGACCTATTGATTTTGGAATCTTAGTTTTCTCTTCGGCAAAATGACAAATTGATTGGATATTCTCTAAGGTCTCTCCCAAATCTCAAGTTCATAGGATTTGGGGATTTATTTTTTTTTTACACTTTATTATAACATGTGGAATAATTAATAGTGAGCAAGTTGCACAAAATAGATTTCTCATCACAGTTGAAGTAAAGGTCTTTAGTTCTTGCTCCCCTCCTGAGCTGGAATTGGGTCTTTGTTCCCTACACAGTCCAGCATGTTGGTCAACTCAAAAGCATCACCGTGTGAAGGCCAAGGTGAAATATCGACCTACCTGCCAACCTACCTTTCCCATTTGTACATGCTTTGAGAAAAAGACCTTGGATGAATAGAAAATGAAACTGGATAAAAGAAAGTAGATGTCAGTGACTCCAAAGGCCAGGCCTGAGAGGACATGAGAAATTTTTTATACAGAAGGCCCAAGAGCATAAAATAGGTGACAATAAATTCAACTATACACATTAACTAAGTACATACTATATGCTAGGCGCCCTGCCAGGAATTGGAGAATACAAAGATAAAAATGAAATTGCTCATACCCTAAAAGGGTTTTACTTTTTATTGGAAGGGAAAGGAACAACAGGTATGTAGGAAATTAAATATAAAATATATATATATATATATACATATCAAGTAATTTGGGTGGAAAGGATACCAACATCTGGGGGTACCAGACTTGCTTTTTTTCATATGTGTTGACTTTTGAACTGAGTTTTGAAGCCAAGGATTTCAGGAAGTAGAGGTGAGAAGGATATATATTCCAGTCATAGGAGCAGTGTCTTCAAAGTCATGGAAATGTTACATGAAAAGATGTAACCCCAGTGGTCAGTAGAGCAATTTGGTTGGAACACAGAGTGCTTGAATGAGAATAATGTACAATAGGTCTGGAAAGGTAAATTGATGCCAGATTCTGAAGAGTTTTAAAATCTAAACAGAAAAATTTTTATTTTATCCTAGAGGCACAAGGGAGTCACTGAGGCAGGGAAGAGATATAGACCGAACTATACAACTATGACCCCTTTAGCAGTGTAAAAAAGGCATCCCCAAGCCAGGACATCACAATTTTCCTGTATAATAATTTATCTTGATTTTTACCATCAAAACCATAAGTATGTTAACTTTATCACCCAAGGTTGGACTGTCTATATTTTATGTGACATTCCTTAATGCATCATATCTACTTATAAAATAATAATTTCCTAAACTATGAAGTTCAGTCAAACATATTTCTTTTCCTTCTCTATCTTACTTTTTAAAAACATGGTCCAGTTACATGAAAATAAAAGAAATTCCTTTCTTTCTTTTAGCCCAAGCATTTTTACATACATATATAACTATGATTGTAGGCTTAAAAGTAACTGAGTAAATGTCCATCTCTGTTTTCAAGCAACAGAGCATAAAATTTTCATGTACAGAAAATGTAGTTCTGAAATTCTTCATAGGAAATCAATATTCAAGCATCATATGTGTAAACTTTATCATAGTGTTTACCATCCCAAGGAAGAATGAAGTGGGGAGGGATAGAACTTAAATTTTTAAAAAATGTTTAAAAATTGTTTAAACATGTAGTTGGGGAAAAATAAAATATTATATACATATTTTTTAAAAAGTGAGGGGGATTGGGAATTGGCATTGGGAATCAAAGGACGTCCAAAGGATACCAGTCCTCCTAATTACTACCATGAGCAAGTCTCTATACCTCTCTGGGCTGCAGTTTCTCATCTAAAATATAAGGGAGATAGGCTAGATGACCTTTAAGATCCCTTCTCACTCTAGGCTATGATCCTTTGAGCCTATGACTGCATGTGACAATGGATGATCCCAGAGTCTGTCAGGGAGTCCTTTGATCTGGTGGCCTAAAAATAACTACAGTAGAGAAATAAACAAATGTAACTTGAAGAATTTAGAGAATGAAGCAACGGTATCATAGGGAGAGACTTCCAGTGGAGACAAGAGGCTGAATCCCTAGAGATCCAGAACAGAGCAAAGGACAAGCCTGGACTCCAAACTTCAAGGAGCTGATTTAAATGTTTAAAAGCATCACAAAGCTAGGAAGTCAAAATGGAGAGAAACAGAGCCAGGATATGAAAGAACCTGATAAACAATTTAGGTACTTTATCGAGAAATAATCAAATCAATAGATTATACAAACATTATATTAGCTATTTCTAGAAGATTTTCCCCTATATATATAAACTACATATAGTTTAATATAGCTTTCTAAATTCATCAACAGGACAAGGAGTTATGAGAAGGTGAGTGGGAAGAATTCTCAAGTTAGAGAATCTTAGAGTAGGAAGGGTGCCCAGAGGCCAAATCTCCCAGTCCATGCCACCCTCAGAAGCCCTTTTCCAACATCCATAAAAAGTCTTCAGAAGCTAGAATGGCAGGCCAAATCCAACATGGTAAAATTGAATAGATATAAATGTAGTACATGGGTTTAAAAAACTCTACTGTATAGTACAGGATGAAGAGTCATGGCTAGGCAACATTGTGTGTGGAAAAAGATTTGTAGGTTTTAGTGTACTGTAATTTCAAATTGTGTTAACAGTGTGACTGTAGCCAAAAGCCTACATGGCATTCTAGTCTGTATCCCTGGCAATATAGTGTCCAGGATGAAGGAAGTGATAGTCCTGCTGTCATTTTCTTCCACGGTTAGAAAAGCAGAGCCAATGAACTGTGAAAGTAGCAAGGCAACAGTTGTAATCAACAATCCTAATGGGGCCAACAGCTTCTCTCCTTTGCTGCTTATAAAAGCAGAGAAAGGTCATTCTTCTGAACTGCTGTTCCCTAAATTTGTCCTTAGGTTATAGTTGTAGAGTGTGTGTGCATTTGTCCTTTGTTGTCGAAGAAGACCATGCCATCAGAGAAATAATGACATGACTTGCACTTGACTTTGTTTTGAGTGAGGGAGGGCTGTGCAGGTCACCAGCTTCCCTTCTCCTCCAGAATCATCTGAATCCAGTAACCAGATATTCATTAGGATGACTGGAGATGACCCAGGATGAGGCAATTGGGCTTAAGTGACTTGCCCAAGGTCACACAAGTAGTGAGTGTCAAGTGTCTGAGATGAGATCTGAACTCAGGTCCTCCTGACTCCTGCACTGGTGCTCTATCCACTGCACCACCTAGCTGTCCCCAGTTGTAGAGTGGAGAATATAAGAAAGAGGAAATGATGAGAAAGAGGAAATGCAAGGGACATTATATATATATTTTTAATCCTGACTCTGTGTATCATGTAGTATCTTAGCTATTCCTCGTTTTATTTCACCTGAAAGTTTGTGCCATCTATGTTAAGTAATGGGATAAGGACAGATTCTGGGGAACCTCCACTAAACACTTTCAATCATGTTGACAGTGATCCATTAATAATTTTGGGATGTAGTGCAGGGGTGGGGAGCTGCACAGTCTTGAGGCCACATGTGGCCTGTTCTGTGAAGTTTGTTTTCAGTCAAAGGGTCACGCTTGGAGACCTAGAGGGTCCTCAAGGCCACAGGTTCCCCACCCTGATAGTCATTCATCTCATCTTGAACACCCCTAAATATTCTACCATCTAGAGCACATTTCCTTCTCAGCAACTCAGATGACTTGAGAAACTTTGTCAATGCCTTTCTGAAATTCTGACACATTGCATTTGTCACATGGTGACACACAGGTATTCCCTGGATCTGCTATCGAGTACTGTATCAGAAAAGAAAATGAGGTTAGTTTGGCAAAATGTCAATAATCCCTGGGCTTATTTTTCAAAGGGCTCAAAAATTGGCTATGTCTTTTCTGTAATTTTGTTGGGTACCTACATCGAGTTCTTTGGTCTCTAATTTCCAGACTCCTCCATTTACTCCTTTCGTAAAAGCAGAACATTTACCAGTTTCCGATCTTCTAACATTTCTGTTCTCTATGCTCCTTCAAACTCCATAGTCATATGTACAGGTTCTCTCAGCACTCTCATGTGTTATTTATGTGTTCATTCAGAAAATATTTAATAAGCATCCACTTAGTAAATAATACACTAGGCATGTACATAGGAAAGCTAAGGGAGGATACAAAGAGAAATAAATCCAAAGTCTCATTCCCTTATGGAATTTTCAATCTAGTAAATTGAGAGTCCTGGAAGCACAGTTTTTAAACTGTGCATAAAAGACCAAGGCCAAGAACAATTCAAGATGACCAGACATGAGTGGGAAGCATTCTGAAAGGTCGAAAGGAAGATCCAAATCAATGAGATCACATATTGGAGTATTTGAGAAAGAAGAGTTAAAATATGTGGATCAATAACTATAATACAAAGCTCAGATATATGTATTTATTGTATGGAATGATTTCCATTCCACAAGTTTTCCTCTGTCAGTGCCATAAGACCAAAAAAAAAATCTAGAGCAAGAAAGGAAATGGGAGATTATCTGATATAATCCTCTCTTCATGCACATGATTACTCTGTCCCTTGGCAGCCAGTTGCACTGCTTGATCACCCTTATTATCAAACTTTATATTGGATTGAAATCTCTCTTCTTTCATGGAATTCCATTTTCACCAATGTGATTCTTAATGAAAGTCAGACATTTTTCAATGACATCATAAAAACTATTCACACACTTGATTATATTAGCAAATATCATTTAGCCTTTGTTTAGACTAAACAAATCTCTAGTCCCTCAGCCATATTTCTTGAGCCAAATTTCATTTCTTTAATCATTCTTATTGCCCTTCTCTGTCTTCTCTTTAGGTTTTAAACATTTTTAAAAGTAAAATGAACAAAATAGAATGTAATATTTTAATAAAATTATATTAGAAAGCTATAGTCATCAAAACCATATAATATTGGTTAAAAAATAAAGAGATAGACCAGTGGAACAGACTAAACAAAGGAAATTCAGAAACAATAGAACTCAATAGTGCTGTGCTTGATAAAGTGGAGAATGTATATTACCTAAGGAAAATTTTCTTATTTGATTAAAAATCCTGGGAAAATTGGAAAGCAGTGTAGCAAAAATTAAGCTTAGGCCCAACATCTTGTACTATATTACACAATACATTCTAAACGGATATGTAAATGTAATATTAAAGAACATACTATAATAAAAAAAATAGAAGTAGAGCAGATCATACACCTCTCACAACTATGAGTAGGAAATGTATTCTTTACCAAAGAAGAGATAGAGGCAATCACAAAAGATAAAATTGATAACCTTGGTTACATAAAGCCAAAAAGCTTCTGCACAGAAAATGTTAATGCAGCTAGGACAAGAAGAGAAGTGGTCAAGTAGGGGGAAAAAAATCTTCGCATCAAATTTCTCTGAGAAGCATGTGGTATCCCATAGATAGACAGGTAGATAGCTAGATTTAGAGATATACACACATACACATATACATATAAATACATGCACACATAGATATATATGTGTACATTTATACATATATGCTATTTCTCAACAGATAATCAAAGCACATAAACAAATAGTTCTCAAAAGAACTGAAAAGTATTCATAATCACATGAAAGAATGCTCCAATTCACCCATAATAAGAGAAATTCAAATAAAAACAATCCAGAGTTTTATCTCAAACCCTGAAAACTGCTAAAAATGACAAAAATGTCATTAGTCAATATTGGAAGGGTTTTGAAAGGATAGGTACACTAATATATAATTGGTAGAGCTATGAAATGATACAACCATTTTGGAAAGTGATTTGAAATTATGCAAATAAATTAATTAAAATGTCCATACCTTTTGAACCGGAGACTCCATTATTGAATTTAGGCCCCAAGGAAGTCATCGATAAGAAGTCCTCATGTTCTCCAAATTTATAGCAGCATTTTTTTGCGATAGCTAAGAATTGGAAACAAAATAAATGCCCATCAATTAGAGAATGGCTACACCAATTGTGGTACAAGAATGTAATGGACTATTACTGTATTTTAAGAAATGATGTATGCGGTGAGTACAGAGAAGCATATGATCTATATGAATTAATGCAGATTGATGTAAACATAACCAAGAAAACAAAATACATGGTCACTACAACAATGTAAGTGGAAAGAATGTCAAACCAAAAAATAAAAATGTAAGAAAATATTACAAAATGTAGCAAAATTAAATGTAACAGAATTATAAAGATAAAAAACAAAGATCAAATGAAGAGACAGGAGATGATATTGTCAACTTACCCCTTTGTGGAGGTGGAAAATCTACAAGTGTTACACATTGCACTTGTCTTCCTACTTTTTCACTGTGTTGATTAGTTGTGCTGGTTTATTCTCTCTAAAAATACAATTTATTATAAGGGATGGCTCTCTAGAAGGGGGAAGGATATCTAGAATAGCTATGGTGATATAAATTATGAATAAAAACTTTAAATGTGACCAACACAGAATAAGGAGAAATACTTCTTAGAGTTTTCAGGTCACATTTCTTTCACTACATCTCATTATTATGTTGGCATTTTTTCCACCCAGAAATAACACAGCATGGTTGAATCATAGCTTGCAGTCAACTAACATAGCCTCCCTCTGCTCCTGCATCCTGTGTTTGTACATCTGATCGTTCCCCAGCCCATGCTTGTATTGGATTTTGTTGCTCACTTTTGTCCCTGTGTGTGCCTTTTATATCCACTTAATAAAATTTCTCCTTTTAAAGGGAGATAGTTTCTCCCCAACTTATCAAAACCATTTTAAACTTCATTCAGACTTTCCAGATTATTTACAACCCCATCTATTCAGACATTAGTTACAATTTTGTTTTGCATATTTTCAGTTCCTTCATTTAAAATATAGATGTTCAAGGAAGTGCAGTTTTAAAATGATGAGAGTTAATCATATAACTATGATAACGATGGAGATGAAATGAATTCCTTGGGTTTCTTGTTACCAATTATTCTTCAAACAAATGACGATTTTGGATTCAGAATTTTTTGAAAATCGAATTGAATAAGATTTGGGTTGGTGTGATATAAAATTCTGGACTGGGAACCAGGAGCTCTAGCTTCTATTCCAGGCTCAGTCCCTCACTGTGACATTGGGCACATCACTTGATTTCTAAAGACTTCTGTTGCTCACTTATGAAATTAAGACATTGGATAAGATCAGCAATTTTCCCTTCCCCTGTTTCCTAAGATAGCCCTCAACCTGATATAGGTTATATATGTACAATCATATTAAACATATTTCACATTAGTCATTGTTTCATACAGGAGGCACTGGTGGTTTCAGACTCCAGACTCCAACAGATTCACTCTTGATCTAGTCAGACAAGCAGACACCTTTGGAGGGGTTAATAATCAGCTTTATTCTGGTCTAGTCTACTCAGAAAGTTTGCTGATAATGGGAACACTAATTCCTACAGCATTCCCTAATCACTCTTCTTGTAGGGGCTGGTAAGAAGCGGGGCAACTACCTTTACATCTCGATGGGGTCAATCGAGACAAGCACAGCTTGTGCACTCCCCTAAATTCCCTCAAGTCTCAGTGAGGGCCAGTTGAGGTAGGTGCATGCATTTTCCATCGTTTCCCCATGGTTTTTTCCCCTTACTGACCAATGCCCACTCCCTTTATAGTGCAAGAGACAAAGAAGACATCTTGCCAACAATGGCCTGATAGGTTAACTTTAGCAATATAGTCATTCTGCATAAATGTAGTAAATATCAATTATATCACTCCTATATCTCATGGCACATCCTCAGTAGGACTGCCTGTCTCTATGATTCTGGGAATTACTATCTAGAATCCTTGAAACTATTCTGGGAGTTATTATCTAACACCTGGACATTGCCATGTCCATGGAGCCTGAGGAACTAAACTCTAAAAGGATAACAAAATCCTCCTTAAATATACTCATGTTGTGAAAGAAGAATCAGAACAAAAGGGAAAAGCCACAAGAAAGGGGGAAAAACGGTGGTAATAGTATGCTTCCATCTGTATTCAAACTCCATAGTTCTTTCTCTGGATGTGGATAGTGTTTTCCATCATGAGTCTTTTGAAATTGTCTTAGATCATTGTGTTAGAGATCAGCAATTTTCAAAGTTTGGTGCAGGCACTTCTGAAAGTCCTCAAGATCTTTTCAAGGTGACTGCAAGGCCAAAACTATTTTCCCAATAATACTGTACAACATTTTAATTTCTAATATGGTAAATATCAATAGCTATAACTCACATAACCAAAAACTCCTTGAAGTCTCCAAAAATAAGAGCACAAAAGGATCATGAGACCAAAAAATTTGAGAATAGCTGAACTGTATGATCTCATGTCCTTTTCAGCTCTAAAGTTTTGTGACTCAGAATCACAACTGGACACAGTGGATAGAGCACTAAACCTGGAGTTGGGAAGATCTGAGTTCAAATCTGGCCTCAGACACTTAGTAGCTATGTGATCTTGGGCAAGTCACTCAACCTAAGAATTCTTTGCTTCAGTTTCCTCAAGTGTAAAATGGCAATTATAATAGTACCTACCTCTGGGGGTTGTCATGAGATTCAAAGGGGATATTGTTGCAGTGCTTAACCCAGCGTCTGGCACATAGTAAGCTCCATATAAATGTAGTAGTAGTAGTTGTAGTAGTAGTAGTAGTACTAGTGGTAGTGGTAATAGTGGTGGTGGTAGTAGTAGTGGTGGTAATAGTAGTGGTAGTAGTAGTAGTAGCAATAGTAGTAGTGGTGGTGGTAGTAGTAGTAGTAGTAGTAGTGGTGGTGGTGGTGGTAGTAGTAGTAATAGTAGTAGTAGTAGTAGTAGTAGTAGTAGTAGTAGTAGTGGTGGTGGTGGTGGTGGTCAGACTCAAAAAAATTTGGGTTCTAGTCCTGGTTGTACCAGTTAATATTTCTGTGACCTTGGGGAAGTCACTTGACCTTGCTAAGCCTCACTCAATTTCTGCTAAAGAGAGGCAATATTGTCTGTCTCACTGTCTCTGTTTTCCTTACAGGGTTGGGATGAAGACCAAATGAAGTAATCTACGTAAAGCACGTTGTAACCATAAAATGCTATATAGCTGTGAGCTAGAATTATTACTAGGATTATCGTGGTTAGTAGCAAGAGTTTTTTTTGCACTAACAGTGAGCATACTGAAACTCTGCCATGCAAAAAATGAATGTCATTATTGAGATACAAAGAACCCTCTAGACTCACTGGTAAAGTATAGACAAGATCAAAATGCATCAGAATGTAACATTAAAGACCTTTTGCTCTGTAATATTAATTAAAATAGCTAGCATTTATGCAGTACCTGCTCTTTGCCAGGCATTATACCAAACACTTTATAAATAGGATCTCATGTAACACTCCCAGCAACCCTGGGAATGAGGTGTATTATCCTTCCCATTTTGGGAGACAGATATTAAATGACTTGCTCCATGTCACACAGCTACTAAGTATCTGAATATAGATTTGAACTCAAGTCTTCCTGACTCCAGGTCCAATGCTCTGTCAATTGCACCACCTGTATCTGTATATGCCCAACTGTATTTAAAGAAAAGCACCTTCTATTGGAAATGATGTTTACTCGAAATAAGAGTAAAATCTACCTGCTTGAGCCACAGAATTAAGCATCTCTGAGGCATATAATGAGCGGACTGGACAATTAGGGCCAACTCCTTAAAACATGCACAATATGTTCCGGCTGCTGCCAATTGACACAGAAGTTTGGTGAGCTTGCTTTTAGACATGCACCATGGAAGAGCTTTTCTTGGTCTCTACTTCAGTCAAAACAGCTTTTTAGTTCACTGCTGGGCTGAGTCAAGCAGGTCATTCCCTAGAGCTGGCTTCTCCCTAGCCTGTTACTGATTACCAGACTAGCTCTGGTGGTTGAGGAGATCTCTAATAGTTCTGTCATTCTGAAGGTCAGAAAGGGTCTTAACCTGATACGTTTACTCTCTGATACTCACCTAAGATCAAGAAAGAATGAAATAGAACAGGTAAAATAAACGGTGCCATTCTTTCTTGACCACCTGGCAGCCAGTTGAGAAGACAAGACAGCCATCACTATCTCTTTCCCAGAATCCCACAGTATTTCTTCTTCCTCATTTGAGGAAAGAAGAAGTCTGCTAAGAAAGAGAGAGTTCATCTATTCAAACCTTTCATGTTGAACACTCAATTCCAACTCAGAAGTCAATTAAAAGGCCCTCACAGGGGGAGAAATAAGAGCGAATGTTTGCCCATGTGACAGTGAAAGGACCTCTTCATCATCCATTCGTCAAAACAGGCTCACCAAACCTCTGCATGGAGTTAAAGCAAGCAGAGAATATTATACATGCTCCCAAGACTGGGTCCATCCACTCCTCACAGTAGTATATGCTATAAAATTGACTTAAAATTATTCCCTGACCAGTTGCCTTCTATTTGGAGAGGTTGCTTGGCATAGTTGTTAGACTACTGAACTTCTATTCAGTTATACATAGATTTAAGCCATGCGTCTAACTCGATGGCTGTATGACTAGGGGACCAATCACTTAATCTCTTTGATTCTGTTTCCTCATCTATAAAATGGGAATAATAGTATTTTACTCACAGGGTGTTTGTGAGGGGCAAATAAAGTAATGTATGCAAAGAGTTATATAAATATCATCTATTAATATTTAGTTCACTCTTCTTCTTCTTAAGGATTTGTGTAAGAAAGAAAACAGTCTCCTAGTATACTTCTAGTGTGAATGGGAAGACACAAACAGGAAGCTGAAATAATCGCACCTGCCTGGTCTTGTCTCCTCTTGCCAAAAAGGTATCTAACTCTTAAACCTGAATTGCAGAAAGAATGGAAATCCTAAATATAAATATCACCTTCTAACCAAATTTCAGTCAATTTCTTTTGTACTCGTTGCAACAACCATAGTCAGCAAGAATTTGTTACAGAAAATAAAAATTTAGGCACTTTAAATTCCAACTAATTTTGCCACTGATTACATGATGGTTGTGAGTCCTTTAGAAATTGAGTATAAGAATTTTACAGGTGAATGAAGGCTACGAATTGTAGTATTGCCACAATATACTTCTTACCCCAATTACAGAGTGAAAACGGGACTCAGGAGAGGAGATTACAACTATCTAATTAATATAATATTTCTCTGGTGTTTTTTAATTAAAAATAAAGCTTTTGAGCAAACTGTCTTTTTTTGAGCATTATGTTTGTAGTCTCTTGTGAAACGTGTATTTCACTTCTTATCAGTGTTGCCTGATGGTAAAACTTTAGTGAACCAAATAAAATTCGACATAAAAAAATGAATCCTAATTATGTTAAAAATTAAATCCTGTCACAATTACATGCCTCTAAATTGCAAGAACTATGACTTCCAAAGCTAGGTATTTTTCTGACCACAAGAGGGCTTCTTTTATTCTGTAAATGAAAATGAACAAGATAATTTCTTATTGTGGATTTGCAAGAATTTAATAAGTGAAATTTAACCAAACACACTGTGTTGACTGCATGTAACAGGATCTGAATACATCAGTAACCTCACAAAAATACTGGATTATAGAATCTTCATAATATGCATAATACTCAATATATAGTCCTCAGTTTTACCATTTGGAATTGTACCTTATGGAAAACAGCCAGCTGCTTCTAAAGCATGTCCGTCATTTAACTTCCCGTTTGGCAAATGAAGTACAACAGAGCACCTATAGTCAGTTTCCATATTAATTTATATATCTAGTAGATTGTAAAGGCTCAATCAGAAGTATACAGAGCCAACGATCCTTGATTCATCATTTAAAATATTTCTATCACACAATAAAATTAATTTCCATGTAGGATAAATATCCTTTACTTTCCGAAAGGGATGGGTTCTAACCAAGATGTCTAGCAAGTGTTGTAAAGTTCTAAATATATTTCAAGAGCACTCTACTACTACCATATTAGGTGTATCATGGCCTGACCATCATCTTAACCGTCTGGTCTTACTCTAGGTCTTCCTCCCCCTACCCACCCTTTCCAATAACATGAGAATTTCTTTTTTTATCCAGCAATCCTCTGAATCTACTTGTCCTGTTCCCTAGCTTCCATTGTACTATTTACGCTTGAGTATTTATGATGTCTAATACAACTAGGATTCTATTCCAACAATCATTAGTAGATGCCACTATTTGAGACCATGTGACACAGTGTAGTATTGAACTTGGAGTCACAGGAGCTGAGCAAATCACAAAACAACTAACAAGACTAGGAGCTTTCCAATATATTGTCATACTAGAAGTAAAGCAGGATTCAATATTCCTAGCAAAAAGTTCATATTGGTTATGACAAAAAAAAAAAGTGATTGATTCCATCTTTACATCTCTTTTTTTGGTAACTAATGGATCTTTTCTCCTTTCTTCAATCCAACCTTCATGCTGTTGCCAGAAAAATCTCCTGCATGTTCATTGTTGTTCAATCGTTTTTCAATCATGTCTAACTCTTTGTGACCCTATTTGGAGTTTTCTTGGCAAAGATACTGGGGAAGTTTGCCATTGCCTTCTCTAGCTCATTTTACACATGAGGAAACTGAGCCAAATGGGGTTAAGTGATTTGGCCAGGATTACACAGCTAGTAAGCATCTGAGGGTGGATTTGAACTCAAGAGGATGGGTCTTCCCTCTCCAGATGTAGTGTGCTATCCACTTCCCCACTTAGCTGTTCTAATCTTCTGCATAGATTTGATCATATTTTTCCTCTACCCCAAATTACAAAAACAGAATGATAGATTTTCTTATTTGGAAGGGATCTCAGGAGTCATTTAATCCAATTTATACCTGAAAAAGAATGTCTACTTCAATACAGCAAACAATGGTCATTCAACTTTTGTTTGAAGACCTCCAGTGAACAGGCAATCCACTAGGACCTGAAGATGGTACCTATTCCTCTTTGGGACGGCTCTAGTTTTTTAGAAAGACTGTTATGTCATCAAGCCTAAATATTCCTCTTCACCGCTTCTGTCTCTTGATACTGCTTCTGCCAGAAGGGATCAAACTGAATAAGTGCTCCTCTTCTACATGGTAGCCTTCCAAATTCTTGAAGACAATTAGCTTGATCTCCAAACCTTCTCTTCTCCTGAATACAATCTTCTGATAGCCTTTAGAGCGCTTTCTAGAAAGTGGTATCTTACATAAATGTAGAAAAAATTAGTAGGAGAAAAATTTGTAGCAAAGTGCTCTGTCTCATTTCCAAGATCTATATGTAACTGATTCAAATTAATAAGAAGGAAGGCCATTCTCCAACTCTTAATGTTCAGAGGATATGAGTAGGCAGTTTTCTAAGGAAGAATTCCAAGCCATCAATAGCCATTTGAAAAAATGCTCCAGATCACTAATAATTAAATTAAAGCAACTGGGTAAATTCTTTTCATATTCATTAGGTAAGCAAAGATAACCAAAAAACAAACTGAAAGAAAAGAAACGAAGGAAAAAAGGAAGGAAGGAAGGAAGTAAGAGAGAATATTACAAAACTGCAGGGATTGCCAGGAAAATTTGGTCTTGTCATTCTGGAAAGTAATTTGCAACTGTGTTCAAAAAGTCAACCAATATGTAGACCCTTAATCATATAGGGCTACTACTAGGCCTGTTCTCAAAAAAGATGAAGGAAAGAAGAAAAAAATGGATATGAACAAAAATATTTATAGCAGCTCTTTTTGTGGTCGCAAAGTACCAAAGTAAGAAAGTGCCCACCAATTGGGAGAGTGACTGAAAAAATTATGGTACATTAATGTAATGAAACGCTATCACTCTGAAAGAAACTCTTAAAGGGACATATTGAAAGAAACTTAAGAAAATAACTGATTCAGAGGGGAATGTCTAAACCAGGAGAATGATTTATTCCATAACAAGAACATTATAAGAATGAACAACTTTCAAAGACTTAAGACTTCTGTTTAGTTCAATGACCAACCAATGATTCCAGAGCATCAACGATGAAATACACTGCCTACTTCCTAAAGGTGATAGATTTAAAGTGTAGAATAATACATTCATTTTTTTGCCAACTGAAAAAAATTATTTTAAAAATAAAATATGATGCCCCAAACCAAACAGAATAAACCAGTATGGTTTAAATTAACCACTTGAAAATCCTGAATGGATACTTATTCTTTCTAGAGTTCAAAACTTTTTACCATCCAATGTCATTCTACTTCTAACCTTGCTTTGCTCTTTCTCAGACACTGTCCATCTAATTATACTACTATATGCCTTTCCCTCCTCTTTTTGCTTTTGCTGTTACTTATGCCTAGAATATTTTAGTTTTTCTTGTTGAACTGTTTCCAATAAGAATCTGAGTTCTGTGTGAACACAAACCATGTCTTGTTTAAATCTTTCACTTCCCTTAATACCTAATATAGTGCTCTATTAAACAGTATTTAATAAATAACTATTGTTGAATTCAAATATAGGCAAAGGATAGCATGGTGTACTAAGTACTACAAATTCCCCTCTCCCAGAAATTCAGATATCTCATTCCCATCCTCATCTTTTCTAGGTATTTTGTGATGCCATCTCCGCTAATATGAATAATCTGGCTCATTGCCCAGGAAGAAGGAAAAAGATGGAGAAATAATTGGAGAAAGAGTGGCATGTTCTTTCTGAATGCCTATGCCCAGCAAAAGTGAGGAAATGAATAGGCATTGGGGGAGAGAGGAGGTTAATGGTAATGAATCACTACGACCTTATGTGGAGTTTAAGACAGAAAGTTGTGAGGGGGTGAAGACAAAACATTCTTATATAACCCCTTGTAGAGCCAACGCAATACCCACAACAGCTGCTATGGATATGCATGCATATTTCCAGGGTAAATCTGTAAGATACAAACTCTCTTCTTCAAAGAAGAAACCAAAATATTTATTCAGATACCAGAAAGCCAATTCCAACATGGTAACAACAAAGTCTGTACACATTGCCAATGTGTACCAATGCACAGCCATCCCCAAGCCTTCCCTCTGTCAGACCTTGCCACAAACAAGCTCCCTTAGGCAAAATCACTTCCTCTCTCACTCACACTAGCTATACCACGCTGCTCTACTCTGCTTGCTCTCTCTCCCAGATCTGCATCATTCTCTCTTAGCTGCAGCCTTCCTGTTCTGCCCATTCAGAAAACTCCTCCCACCATTGACTCCATGTGACTCAGGCTATGGGTCAAAGCTCAAAGCAGGTCACATGGATCTATTAAGGAGCAGGAAAGATCTTCAAATTCCCTTAACATTATACCCCTGGAGAATCTTACGTATGACATCTCTAGCTATGGTTGGGATTCTTGAACTTGTTTTTTAAAAAATATATATTCTGATAACTGTATTTCAATATACAGTTTCCTTTGTAATCCCATGTATTTTATTTTTTGCATTTATAAAAATTTTATAAGAAGATGTTAGATTTCAACAGACTGCTAAAAGTATATCTGACATACAACAGGTTAAAAACCCCTAAGTTGTGAGGACCTTGTGCAAAATAAGACAAGAATAAAGGAGATATTTTGTTCTGTTTTTTAATTTGCATATATACCCTAAAGTTTTCCAGATATGGGCCAGTTCTTTAAAAAGCTATTCCCTTGAGAAGAAAATAAGGCCAAGTGACTGGAAGCTAAGGAGAAAGAAATATGAAGAACACCAAAGCAGATTAGTGAAATGAAGTTGTTCATGTTTTGAATCATGTAACTCACTGTGCTTGTAAAAGGGGGTGGCGGTCGATGACCATTTTCTTAGGGTTGCCAGGTACTAACGTTGCCATACCATTTGGGTAGATGCAGTAAGCCACATTATTAAGAAATCTTCATAGTGCACCTGATCTTTTCATGCAAGAGGAAGGCTTTAATATGACTTACCTTTTTTTAAAGTTAGCTACTAGGTTCTCTCATAGCAATAGGAGCAGGAAGCAGAAAGACTCAGATAAGACTAAAGTTTACCTGAAAAAGGAGTTGCCAGGAATGAAATTCTAACTCATTTTCATCATTGATAACCCTTCACTGATCATGGGTCAGAAAAGATCTGTAGCTTTTTGTGAGCATGTTCATTTGGAATGTTTAAATATATACATAAACCTGGGAAATACTTGATAAATGTGTATTCAATTGAATTTGAGAAAAATCTCTAATATAAAAGAAAGAACAATGAATGGACTGAGAATCAGACAATCTGCAATTAAGTCCCAGCTTAGCCACTAATTAATTGTGTGGAAAGTTGTCTTAATTTCCCCATCTATAATTTGAGAGTGGCTGGACTAGATCATTTTCAAGGTCCCTTCAAGGTCACATCTGTTCTGATTCCATGACTACAGGAGTCTGTTGGTTTTATGGCACTGAAAACAATCTGAATGAGAATCTCAGCTATGCATAGAGCTATCTGGAAATAGAACAGGTTTACACTTCCTTTCAGAAAGGTAACGAACAATAGGGATAGAATGTTGCACATGTTCTCAGACTCATCAATAGGTCCATTGATTTTAGTCAGCTATTTTTCTTTTTCTTTCTTAATCTCTCTTCCAAAAGAAGTCTTCCTAGGTAGAGGTAATGGGTAGGGAAGGATATTGTCACACATAAATGTGATGTTAAAAGAACCAAGTCAACAAAACGAGCAAACAAAAAAGAGAAATGAGATGCCAAATAAAGTGTTGGGTTTTCCCCCTTGCCAGAAATACTTAAGCAGAGAATGGATAGCCACCTCTCAGGAATGTTGCAAAGAAGATTCATTAATAGGACAAGAAATTGCGCTAGATTAGGAGTTCTCAATACGTCTTTGTATCGTGGACCCCTTTGTCAGTCTGGTGAAGCCTGGGAACTCAGAATAATTTTTTTTAATAAATAAATTACAATCAGTATATAGGACTACAAAAGAATTCAATCACACTGAAATACAGTTTTCAAAATATTTTTTAAAACAATCTTACAGACCTCAGTTTAAGGATCCTTGGACAAGATAAACTCTGAGATCCCTCAAAGCTCTAGTGTTCTCTGGTAAACAAGCCATTGGATATTTATGCACACATGTCAAGAGTTTTGTAAACCTTGTTAAAGAGATATAAATGCTAGCCATTATTATTTTCGTTGTTAATATTAATGGTGCTGAACCCAAAGTCACACTCCAATGCATCATTGTGGGAGGGGGAAGGAGGGTCAATAATCTCTAGGTTATTCAAAGCGATGCCAGGGAAGCGCTGGCACATTCTACAAAAGTGGACAAGCTTCAGATCTGGAGCAAAGTGAAAGATGCATTTCTACTGTCTGAGAAACAGCCTGGTTTTAAATGCAGAAGGACTCTCAGCCTGAGAAAGTTGGCCACCAGCTATGTGGTGTTTGAGGCCATACAAAGTATAAACATGATTCCTTCTAAACTCTGAAGGGCTCGTGGATGGGGCCAATGTAGGAAGAGCTCACCCTCAAATCTTGAGTCTTTTGGTGAACTGAAGCCTGAGAATGAGTCATAAGGCTGACTCCTAGAGTGAGCATCTAGACCAGAAACTACAGCATGTTTTTGTTGTTTTTGAAAGGCACAACTATTTGAACATCATATATCCAGAAGTTTCCCCTGGGCAGCTGGGAGGTTGGCAGGCGCTGAGGTGGGGTAAGGGTTGAGAACTGAGTCCAGAAAGAATAAAGTTTTGAAGTCTGATGTTTAATATTTCCAAGAAAACACTTAAGTGTCTCAGTCAAGTCCAGTCCTGTTTGAGTGGGAAGTGTTCCTGTTTGTTCTTCACCTTGGCTCAACTCAAGTTAGGATTTGATTAGCGTGTTTGCTCTTTAGGTAGGTCACTGTGTGCACACACAGGCATGCGCAGTTTGTTAAAGCCAGGAAGAATCTGGGGCTAGCAGGGAAGAGAGAGTAGTAGTGAGCAAGGACAGGAGACAAGCACCTGCTAGGAAGGAGAGGGCACCATTTGGGTAAACCACATCCCAGCATGGAAAATCAAAACGTCATATGTCAATCAACTATACTGCTGTACTGCTGTACTGCTAGTACACATGCAAGTGCTGGAAAAGCATGGCTTGCTGTCCCATGCTAAATACAGGCCTCTCCGGGCCTGGGAGCTCTGGCTGAAACCATTCTTGGCAGAGCTTAATGGTTGTAAGACAGATTGCTGGGAAGCAAGAGCAGCAGGTATGTCCATCAGACCAGTGCTGCTCAGCTTGTTTTTCTTCAGTAAAGCCTTAGAGTGCAAGCATTTTTTTTCTTTCTGCCAGCTGTGTTCATATTTGCCTAGACTCCCCTTGCAAAATATGGAATATGTAGAGGAAGTAATGCAGCAAGATGCCGTACTCCCCCATGGCATCTGTTTGGGGTGTTTCTGAGGAGCCAAGTTAATCTCATCCTATTTTGGCAGCCCAAACACGATAGCCCAGGATAGGCTTCCCACTAGGCTTGCTTTCTTTCTGGGACAGTTCTAGAGAATAGTAGAATGCAAAGATCATAGACCTCAGTGTCAACAAGTCAGTCAACAAGCATTTATTAAGCACTTACTAGATGCCAGGCACTGTACTAAGGACTGGGATACACAAAAAGGCAAAAAATAGTCCCTACATCCAAGAGTTCATAGTTAAATAGGGAAGACAATATTCAGACAACAATGTGTGTGTGTGTGTTTGTGTGTGTGTGTGTGACAAACTGGAGATAATTTCAGAAAGAAGGCACTAGCTTTAAAACTTCCTGCAGAAGGCAGGATTTCAATGAAAACTTGAAAGAAACCGGAGAAGTCAGGAGGCAGAGAGGAGGACAAGCATTCCAGGCACAGGACAGTCAGTGAAAATACCTGTAGAGTCATGAGGAGGAGGAGTTCCTCATGTTACTGGAGCATGGAGTACCTAGAAGGGCATAAGAAGACTGGAAAGTAGGATGCATCAGGTTATTCAAAGTACAATAGAGGATTTTATTTACGTTTAGTCTTATATTTGCCTCCTTAGATAATAAAGAACTACTGAGGTTAAGTGAATGGGGGATAGACTAGAGACTTTTACTGATGAGGATACTGAGGCCCAGAGAGTTTAAATGACTTGACCAAGGTCACACGGGTACTAAACATCAGAGACCCAGGCCCTTCCCCCTGTATCATGCAGGGAAGAGAGAAAGGAAGTAGAGTTTGGTCCTAGGTTGGTCACCCTTGTTCAAGCACTACCTGATACAAATGCCCCCAGATTGGTAAATTAATACTGAATGATGTTAAAATAATTACTATTCTTCCATGATGGTTTATGTTGAAACAACCACATTTGTCATTTTCATCATTATGTTTTTAAATTTTATTTTTGGATTAGAGCTACAATTTTACAAGTATAAGAAACCCTTGGAAAAAATAATAGAGGGACTTCTTGCATTCCCACCCCTCAAAATCACCTTGTATCTTTTCTTTATAAATACACACACACACACACACACACACACACGTACACACACACACGCACACATGCAGACGTTTCCCCCCAGCTAGACTCAGGAGCTGTTAGAGAGAAATGCCTGTCTTCACTCTGTCCACAGTGATTAGTTCAGAGTAGGTGTTTCATCAATGCTTTTTGATTGATTCCTAGAAACTCTTTACCTTCTCTGCCACTTGGAGAGTTACCTGAATGTAGTGCGAGGCTAGGTCACTTACCCAGAGTTACCCAGACAGGATGGTCAAACCCAAGCCTTCCTGACACTGTAGCAAGCTTTCTATCTACCAGACCAGCTGGCCTTCCCTTGTTGTTACTGTTGCTATAATAATATTTTTAAAAATATTGTTATCATTTTTTCATTTTATTCCAACTCCCATGGTGGGAAAAATCTAATCACTTCATAAATAGAATCTGGGATGATAAAAGTATCTAGGACTTCATCCTCTACTAAATTTGTTAGAGGGGAACCTTGTAACCAGAGTGAAAAGTAGGTGATGTTCCCAGATGGGCAGGCTGCTTATCTCTTTTACTTTTGAATACAAACGTGGTGCATTTACTTGTAACTATTTATGAGCTACAACCAAGACAGAGTAAGAATATATCAGTCATTGAAGGCCAGCTGGAAACCCTGGCAACTTGATAAATCCCTGTAACTGGGGAAATTAGCATCTTGTCATTGATCAGAAAGGATTCCTAATGTGGTGGGGGGCTGCATATTAGAAATGCCATTTCTCTCAAAGGGGATTTCTCATTCTCTGCCTTTGAAATCTTGCATCAGTCCAAGCAAAAATGATATCATTGATCACAGATCAATGTCGATAAGAAGAGAAGTTTGATCCCAAGTCCTGCTCCAAGTCCATTTTTCCCTGTAGCACAAGATTTCTCACTGATGTATCGGTGACTGCTAGGTTAGCAGCTGCATTCTGTAAACCCTGAGAATACACACTTAATCCAGGATTTCTCAGCTGCATGTGTATTTTACTTCACAATGACATGGCTCTTTTCCATTTCGTCTCAGCCCAGTAGTTCCCATGATCACAGAAAGGATGCAGGAAGGAGATGTTCCCAGATAAGGAGTTTAAGGAGTTTAGTCTGTTGCATGTGTCAGGAAAGAGTACTGCTCTTTGGAGTCAGAACCTGGGTTCAAAGCCTACCTGACACAACCTGTGTCATCTTGGGCAAATCATTTAATCTCTCTAGGCCTCATTTTGCTCTTCCGAAAAGTGGAGCAAGCTGGACTAGGTAGATTTTGAAGTTCTTTCCAGCTAGAAATCTATAATCCCTGTTTTAGAATTAATTTCTTCCTTCTCCCCTCCCCACTACACACCATTCACTGCACCTAAAGTTTGGAGTTGCAACCAAGTACTTATCTGGGTATCAGAGTATGCACCAGGTACAAAAGCACTGGAGAAGTGTTTTGATTTGCAGTCAGAAGCCCTTGATTCAAATTGTGTCTCTACTATTTATAACTTAGGCCAAGGGTGTGGAACTTGTGACCTTGAGGCATATGACCCTTTGGGTCCTCAAGTGTGACCCTTTGACTGAATCCAAACTTCACAGAATAAGATTTGTTCTTCAGATTTCAAGGCTTCCAATTTTCAAAATTTGTTCTTGTTCTGTGAAGTTTGGATTCAGTCGAAAGGCCACACTTGAGGATCTGGAGGCCACATGTGGCCTCAAAGCCACAGGTTCCCCACCCTTGACTTAGTCAAATTACTAAATATATCTAGACCTCAGTTTCCTAATCTGTAAAATGGGTTGGACTTTGTTGACCTCTAAGTGCCTTTCTAGCTCTAAATCTATGATTCTGTAATATGGTTGCTGACTTTTCCCCTCATTTTATATATTCTGAAATCTGCATTGTCCATGAGAGTAACAAGACAGATGAGATCCTTATGTATTAACCTTGGTAGCCTTGCATAAGATAGTTTAACCTCATTGAGGCCTCTGTTTGTTCATCTGTAAAATGAAGATGTCAGACACTAAGGTCCCTTCTAATTAGAAGCTGTTATACTCTAAAGAGAGTATAGACTCCTTGAGAGCAGGAATCATTTCTTTTTTGGTGTTGTTTCCAATAGGGTATTCAATAAACTCTTTGATTTGACAGAATCTTATCCACTGTCAAGCTAACTGCAAGGCCTAGAAACTTACATCATTGTAATTGTACATTACCCCATTGACAAAAGTCTCATAAAAAGTATTTTACTTACTTGATGAAATCCCCTACTTCTATCCATATCTAGTGAGTGAAACTATATATAGAAAAAATGTTTTCTCTTGTGATTTTTTCCATCTAAATCTCTAATTTGATAAGGCTGCATAATTCTAAACTTGAACCACTCTAAGCAGGGGTCATTGAATGCATTAACACAATATAAATAACTCATTCCATTAACCAAAGGCGGAAAAAATAATGCGTCCTCTCTGTCACAGTCCAGGCCTTCCAGATCTATTTTCAAAAGAGGCTACGAAAAGTAAACCACATTTTATAAGGTGCTCTCTTGACATCTGGGCAGTTTCCTAGAAAACACTTTTAGCATGAAGTGCACCAGGCTAACAGAACCCCCCTCCACAACCATTTCTAGCTAACCTCTGCCACTATTAAGACACAAAAGATTTCAGATGCCTTCCACAGATGAAAGCTTGATATCCTGGAATTGGACAAAGCCAAAACTTTTTTCTGTAACAATTGATTCCACTTTAGCCAAAGCTTTTCCCCTTAGTATATCAGAAATGTGCAGGGTCTGATTGCAGAATAAGTAAACAGGATATGATGGGTTTTCAATAAATCTTGCCAAGCCAGACTCCAAGTTGACTTAAAGAGGTTCATTTAAAATGCAGAGCCAGATGGAGGAAATTGAGGGCACAGAGGTAAGTATAGCAGGTCACCTATGAGAAAGAGATGCTTTTCTTATGCTTGCAAGTGCTTACACGTGTAAGATGAACTAAAGAGTTTAGGCAATCATGAGTTGGATAATTCAGGAAATAAAAAACACTTCAGTCTGAAATACCCAAGTAAATGAAGTAATCCAAATAATTGCCTCTAATCTTTGCATCACACCCTGAGAGACTGCAAACAAATCAAAAATGTTTCAACAAGCAGATATTGGAAGCCAAGCTTACATCCTGATATTTTTCAAAAACAGTTTCAGTCATTTTCAATTATGATTGTATTTCTTTTATTTGTTCAGAGAACTCAGAATTGAAATGTGCATTAGACTCCTTATGTGCAACTGATTTTTAAACAATATAAAAGATTATGTAAGTAAAGAAGTGGGAGACTCAGGTTGCAGAGACAGGTACTTTTTCAGGGGTCCTTAACCTGGGGTTCCCGGATAGATTTCAATGGTCCTTGAACTTTGATGGGGAAAATTATACTCTTATACATACTAGCCTTTGGTTTCCTTTGTAATCCTATATATTAAGATAGGTGGCCCACTGTACATTACCGTCTGAAATAGGATAGATAAGCTTGCTTATCTATAACATATATGAATGCCAAATAAGTATATATACTGCATACAGCATCTATGAATGCTGCATAGATTTTTATCTAGGAAAAAAGTTTCAACTGTGTTTCAAGTGAGTGGGATTTTTGTTGAACTGTTCCTTCTTTTCTTGGTAGATTTAGTATTTGGGAAAATATAGCAATTGAATTATCGATCCCATTTCTGGGCCTTATGGTCAGTTACACAGAAGAAGATCATATAAAGACTGACATATTTATCATAGCAACTTTTTTGTGGTAGCAAGAACTCTGAACTTAAGGTAGGTGCTCATTACTCGAGGGTAGTAGGATAGTATAATAGGATTCTATTGTGTTTTAAGCCATAATAAATATGAGGAATTCAGAGGGGCATAGGAAGACTTATGCACTTGATGCAGAATTCAGGCACCCAAAAGAGAATCATCTCCACAATGACTCTAGTAATGCCAATGATGCCAATACTAAAAGGCAGCTGAACTCTTATTAATAAGATGACCTACATTCCTTCCAGAGGCTGTGCATTTAATTGTCTGAATGCTAGGTTCTGGGGATACAAAAACAACAGTAAGAATAACAACAAAGTCCCTGCACTCAAGAACCCTACCTGTAGGGAGCAATATGTACACAGATAAGTGTATACAAACATGTACAACATATGTGGTATATGAATGTAATGGAATACTATTGTGCTGTAAGAAATGATGAGCTGGCAAATTTCAGAAAAACCTGGATTTAAATGAACTGATGCTGAGTGAAGTGAGAGAACCGGGAGAACATTGTATAACAGCAACATCGTACAATGATCAACGTTTTGGCTCTTCTCATCAATACAATGATCCAAGGCAATTCTAAAAGACAAACGATGGAAAATGCTGATTTGCAGAGTTTAAATTCAGATTGAAGCATTTTAGTGGAATGGGTGCTGAGATATGTAATGGCAAACAAAGTAGTATCTTTTGCTGTTTTTGTTTTAGTATAATCAAGTGCCTCTGATTGAATCTTGCCTTTGATTGAATTAATCAAGAATTAATTAATCTTTAACTAGAAACAGTATATGCATTTGTATTGTTAATTATTTTAATGTGATTAAAGAAGATCTTCCCCACCTGCCCATTAAAGAGTGTTTGGGGAAGATTTGTAGAAAGGCCCACATCTTTTGTTATGGAGGCACTGGTTTTCTAGGGTTGTGATGCTCTCTGGCTCTTAAAAGAGTACAAAGATTCTGAAATGAGGTTTTACTTTGGGGCTTAGTTTTTAGAAGGAGCTTTGTGCGCCACATGAGACTCTGGGAAGCTGCTAAGCAGCCCCCCAGCTTTGAAAACCCAGATGCTGGTGCTTCTCTCTCTGATAATGATGCATATAGGGTCATACAGTTATCTGTCCGTTGATTTGTGATGTATATATTGCTTGTTTTCAGGCATTTGGAAGTCCTGTCTGTATTTTTCCTGAAGTTAAGGGTACTGACTTTCTCCCCTGAACTAAGTAAATGATACAGGTGCTTGATTAAAGCAACTGTTGACCCCTCAAAAGTTGTTTTTCTTTTAGAAAAGCAGACCTAAGAATCTGTACAGAGCCTCTTCAAATCCTGCATCTTTTACTTTCTATCTGGGTGACTTTGGGCAAATGACTTTACTGAGCTTAATTTTTCTAAATCTTGTTGTTTTTTTTTTTACTTTGAATTATATGTTCTATAGTATGATTATTTGATCAGAATTTGAATCTCAGCTCCACTGCTTAATTACCTGTACAAACTTGGGCATTTCATTTAGCTTCTGTCATTTAGTTTCCTTATCTATACAATGAGGTTGGATTACCTCAAGTCCCCTCAAGCATTTCTTAAGTTGTGTTGGACACTGTACTAGGTGCTGGGGATATAAAGATTAAAAATTAAAACTTTCCCCTGCCCTCATGGAGTCTATATTTCACATTCCAGCTCTATATCTACATGACATGACACTAGTTTGGAAATAAAAAAGGAGAGAAAAACTAAGAATATAGGAGGTAGCATGGGAACTTGTTTGAGGATATCTGACCTTCAGAATGTTTCTTGTCTCTTTGTTACAGATATGAAATCTACAGCTTTGACCAAATGGTGCCCAATGCCAATGTCAGTCCATGTCTTGGACTCCAAGGCAAGCTGTTCATGTTAACTGATAACTGAAGCTAACAAATGTCTTAACCTTGTAAAAAGAATTACAGTCATTTCAGATAACAGCAGAAGGGAGGGGGATCATCAAAATGGATATTGACAAAACAAAGTACAGTGTCCCAGGGAATAAGGAGTTTTCTAGGTGGAATGCACATACTAAAGAGGTACATGTCTGCAGGAGAGAATATGGCTGCAGGAAGCACATGTTTCCCAGGATCTTCCTCTTTCTCTTATCCTTCATAAAGACTAGACTCCATGAAAATTTGGAAAGTAGGACTCACCTTGACTGGATCTGCTGCCACGGAGGACTTGGATACTTGATAAGTGATAATATAATAAATATTATCATAATATGATAAATATAAATATGATAAATGACAAAATAATAATAATGGCTAACACTTTTACAATTCTTTAAGGTTTTCAAAGTACTTTGCAGATATTCTCACATTTGATTCACACAATGACCCTATGAGATGGATCATTTATTATATTCATTTTAGAGATGGAGAAATTGGGGCTTCAACCAAGGTAAGAGATTGGGTCAAAGTTAGAGTTGGGAATTAGAGCTAAGACTCAAACCCAAGCCTTTTGTCTCTCCAGTATACTAACAGGTTGATAAATTCTATCTGTCAGAACCCTTCCTTGCTGCTCCTGCTTCCTTCTTGGTCCCAGAAGCAGCCCACATCTGTCCTAGAGTTCCAATGACTTTAAAATGATAATTCAATTAAAGCAAGCGTATTGAGTGCCTACTATATGCAAGCCATTGGAATACGCACTGGTGGATACAATAAGGAAAAGTAACAAAGTCTTTGGACTCCAGTAGCTTACACTATGAGGAAGATGTATGATTTATACAAATAAATACAGGAGGTAGCTAGATGGCTTATGGTTTGAGCACTAGAGTCAGGAAGACCTGAGTTCAAATTTATTCTCAGACACTTACTAGCTGTGTGACCCTGAGCAAAGCACTTACTCTGTTTGCTTTAATCTACTGGAGAAAGTAATGGCAAACCGCTCCAGTATCTTTGCCAGGAAAGACCCATGGATGATAGTGGCATCCTATGGTCTTCGGGGTCACAAAGAATCAGACACAACAGAACAATTGAACTACAATAGAATGATATGAGAGCAATGTGACAAAGAAGACACTTTAGTGGGGGAAAATGTTTTGTTGTATTGTCTTTTTTATGTTATTTATTTCCCACAATACTCTTCACCATTCTACTTCCCCTTTTCTTCCTACTTTGAAACTTCCTTGAAATAAATACTCTGTGTAGCTATCGGTCAGTCTGGGGTGATAATAGCACTCTGTCCTTGTAGGGTTGTGAGGATAAAGTGAGATAATATTTGTAAAGTGCTTTGCAAATTTTAAAGCACTATATAAATGCTAATTATTTTTATATTATGACAATGTGAGAAATAGAAAATGGTTTTCATTGGACCTGTCAGGGACCTGTTTCACAAAAGAAATGACAACTGAAATGAGCCTTAAAAGAAGAAAAGCATATAGAGGGAGGGCATTCCAAGCATGGGGAGGGTCTTTGTGAATGCTGGAAAGGTCATTGTGGAGGATCTAAAGTGTCAGGATGCAGTTTATATTTTATTGTGTAAGCAACAGGGAGCTACTGAAAACTTTTTATCATGGGAGTGACACCTGTGCCCTAGAAAGGTTATTTTGACAATAGTGTGAAAGGTAGCCATCTATAGAGGGGAGAAACTAGAGGCATGGAAACCACCAGTTAAGATGATATTGTATTATAATAGTCAAGGAAAGAGATAGTGATGGCCAGAACTAGTGCAGTAAGAGAAAACTAAAAGGAAGGGAGCGTTATAGAGGGCAAATCAATTGAACTTGGTAACTTAATATAGTTTGGGGGTTAGGTAAGAGGAAAAATTAGAACTTAGAGTGAAAAGGAAGCTTCAGGAACAACATCTTGTCCACCCTGCTTATTAGACAAAGAAGGAAACAGGGTCCAAAAGGGTCAAATGACTTGTCCAAGGTCATAGATGTAATAAGTAGCAAAGCCAGTACTTTAACCTATGTCCTTTAATTGCAAATATTTTTTTTTATTTTTAAAAAATAGATGTTTTATTAATTTTTTCCTATTTAAAAGCATTGCTGTCATTTCTTAATAATGCCAGCCCTTGCAAAGAATGGATGGATACATGAATCATGTCTGATAGTGAATGTCTCACTCCAAAACAATAGTTCACCATCTCTCCATGAAGAGAAGGGAAGTATACCATATCACCAGACCTCTGGAATAAAGACATATCATTTCATTGATAACTTTTAGCACTCTTCTACTAAGATCAAGGTATATTATGTTCACTCTACTCAGCATTAACTCTTTTAAGGTTTACCTGAATTTATCATTTCTTATATACTATTTCTTTTGGTACAACATTATTCCCTTATATTTATATGCCATAATTTATTCAGCCAATCCTTAATAAATGCACATTCAGCTTTTTGTTTCCTCAAAAAATGCCGTTTTAAATATTTTGTTATATATGGAACCTTTCGCTCTATCCTTGATCTCCTTGCACATATATATATATATATATATATATATATATATATATATATGCAAGTATAGTATAGTTCAATCTTATTTTTTTGAACCCATCACTTCACCCATTGTGCATCCATTGTGTACCACTATTTCCATAATCTTTCTGTGGTCCCTCCAATATTGTCAACTTCCATCTTGTATCCTCCTTGACAATTTTTTGGATTTGTAGTAAAACCTCAAAACTGCCCTAATTTTTACCTTCTGGGCAGAGCCAAGATGGAGGAGTAGAAAGACTCACATATGCTAGCTCCAAAACCACAGCCCATGGATTTCCTCTAAAAAGAACTCCCAACAAATTCTAGAACAGTGGAAGCCACACAGCAACACAGTGAAGGAGATTTCTGTTCCAGAGAGCCCTGAAAAATCGATCCCAAAGGTCCATAGCGCACCGGACGGGAGCGGAGCCCTGCCCTGCCCCAGCCGCATGCCATGGAGAGGAACAGATCCAGCAGATCCGAGCAGGCTTCAGGGACGGAATCTCCAGTGGCTGCGAAGGTTCCTTCCACCCACAGACTCACAGGTCAGTGAGAGAGACGTCTGGACGAGCTGAGAGGGGAGCAGAGTGTCTCCGTAACTCGGGCCCTCTCGGGACACAGCAGCAGAGGCAGCAGGTGGCCAGAGGCTCCCGGAGCAGGCAAGAGCTCAGCAGCAGCTCCATTACTGAAGGTCTTTGCATAAACCCCCTGAGGGAACTGAGCCTGGGAGGTGGCCCTGCCCCCACCTGAGCACCAGAAATTAAGCTCCCATTGAGTAGCAGCCAGGCCTGCCACCAAAAGCTCTGAGGCTGGGGAGCAGCATTTGAATCTCAGACCCCAAGCACTAGCTAGGTGGACCTAGGCAGGGGTGGAGAGGACTCTCAGAAGTCAAGTAACTGGCTGGGAAAATGCCCAGAAAAGGGAAAAAAAAATAAGACCATAGAAGATTATTTTCTTGGTGAAAAAATGATTCCAAGCT
>CM053769.1:628418653-628467737 GCA_028658325.1 Potorous gilbertii | reverse complement strand
GGCTTCCACTGTTCCAGAATTTGTCAGGAGTTCTTTTTACAGGAAATCTATGGGCTGTGGGTTCGGACCTAGCATAGGTGAGTCTTTCTACTCCGCCATCTTGGCTCCGCCCTGTTATTGAATTCTAACAAATGCCAAAGCAAGAAAATCGCATAGGTCTTTCATAGGCAGCTAGGTAGCTCAGTGGATAGAGCGTTATATCTAGAGTCACGAAGACCTGAGCTCAAATGTAGTCTCAGATACTTCCTAGTTATATGACCCTGAAAGGTCACTAAGTCTATGTCTGCTTTAGTTTCCTCAACTGGACTTACCAATAGTACCGACCTCCCAGGGTTGTTGTGAGGATAAAATCATATTTGTAAAGTGCTTAACACAATATTTGGCACATATATACATGTTGCTTATTGTTATTATTTCATTGTGAAGCAAAAGACCAAGGAACAAAAATACATATGTCAAAATAATAGGTCTTCCATGTAAGTCCAACAAATGCTTGTTGGATTGGATTGAAATCTACCTGGAGAGTCAAGCAACAAGATAAAGAGCTAACACAACTATCTATTGTTTTGTTTTCTCATTGTTACAACTGATTGTCTATGGGTAGTACAGCAGGACTACCATGGTAGTAGTGGTAATAGTAGTATATGTGAATAATTTAAAAGTATCATGGTTCTGTCCTTAAAAATATGGAAATACTATATTCACCTTTTTCTTATATCTCAAAGATTTTTGGAGGATTAGAGAAACACTATCCATAAAGTACTTTGAAAGAGATAAATATCAGAATAATAGACATATTTCTATAGGGTCTTACAAGAATGCTTTAGTTACAAGATCTCACTTGATCCTTCCAAAAGCCTTTTGACTTTTTATTAACTTTACAAAGTTAGTGTAAGAACTTTATGCCCATTTTATAGATGAAGAAACTGAGATTCAAAGAGAATAAATCACTTGCCCAAAGTCACACAATCTAATGAGTAACAAACTTGAGCTCAGCTCTCATGAGTCTAAATCCAGTGGTCAGTCTCTGTGTAAATTTTACAATTTTGGATATACCTAGATTTGAAGCAAATAACAAGGCATGTGTGTGAATGTGTGTAGGGATGCGGGAGCTGGATGGGTGAGTGTGGGAGGGTGCGTATGAGTGGGTTTTTTTTTTGAGGATGTATGGCTATGTATGTGTGTGTTCATGTGTGTATGTGTGGGTCTAACTCAAATTTCTGAGCCTCTGAACAAAGCTTACTTAAATATGTCTCTTTCATGTTGTATTATTCATTTTGATTTTTCCAGCTCATTAAAAGCATTCTCCTACCACGTTGCTGAGTGAGTCCCTAAAGTGTTTTATTGAACCTGGCCCTAAAGCAAAGGATGAGTTTTGATGGTTTAACAACATATTGGCATGTTTGTTTTGATATGAGTATCCAAAGTAACTGAGGACTCAGTTTGCCTAAGGACTTTGTAAATACTCTAAAATAATACGTTTTTGTGTGTAATCCTGTGGAATGCAAAAAAGCACACACACACACACACAAACACACACACGCAAAATGGTCATAAAATAAGATGCCATTTACTGAATGCTTCTCCCCTCCCCCCTTAGTGGCACAGGATGATGGGATTATAGGATTTAGGGCTGGAAGGGATCATCAAACACAGCACCCTACTTTACAAATGAGGAAAATGAGGCCTAGAGAGAGGGAGGAAGGACAAACATCACACAGGGAGTCATTATAAAGCCTGAGAGAGAGGCTGAGAAACAGAGGAGAGAGACAAAGACAGAGAAACAGAGAGAAAGAGACAAAAAGAGAGTGGGGGAGAGAACAGGGAGGGAGAAAAAGACAGAGGCAGGGAAAGAGAAACAAAGAGAGAAACAGAGAAAGACAGAGATAGGACAGAGAGTAAAGGATACAGAGAAAGAGAAACCAGGTGGGGGAAAAGACAAAGAGAGGAAAGAGAGAGACAGAGACAGAGAGAGACAGATGACCTCATGATTAGTCATTTATCTTTCCAACAGAATTTAGCTAAATCTTCAATTGTATATACATTTAGTAAAATGCCTATTAGGTGCCAGATCTTTTGTTGGGTTGGAGAAGGGTAGGGAGGAAGGGGAGGACACAGAAAGAAACCAAACCAATCCTGGCCTCTTTCATTCTACAGGGGCGGGGTGGGAGAGTAGGGAGAGGAGAAAGGTTTCACCAGGAATAGAGATAATTTTAAAAAGAAGGACATCATGCAGAGGAAGAGGCCTACCAACTGAGGTGATCAGGAAGTGCTTTACAAAGAATTAGGTACTTGAGTTCAGTCATAAAGAAAGGTAAAGATTCTAAAAGGCAGAGACAAAGCAGTAAATGCATTCCAAATCTGAAGAGGTGGCCTGTGCACAGGAATAGGAGATGGAAAGTTAAAGAACAGTCCTCAACAAAGTTTAGAATCATCATGAAATTAACTTGGAGGAAAAGGTAGATTTGAGCCAGATTTTAGAGGGCCTTAAAAGCCAAATTTAGGGATTTGTATTGATCCTAAAAGAAATGAGGAGTCCCTAAAGAAAGATGTTTGAGTAGGAGAGTGACATGGTCAGACCTGAAACTTGGGGAGAGTATCTTAGTACATGGAGGACTGTGGTGTGGTAAAAAAAAAAAAAAGAAAAGAAAAGAAAAGAATATTGGCCCTGGAATCAGAGAACCTGAGTTCAAATCCTTCCACCAGTACTTACTCCTATGTGATCCTGGATCATGGGCAAGTCACCTAAACCTGACTCCCCTTTTGTAGGATAAAGGGCTTTAATCTCTGAGGTCCTTCCTATTTCTATCTCCTAAATTTCTATCTCCTATGTCCTAAATCAATTTTAGGATTGATTCAAGGACACAAGAAAGAAAGGACACAAATTGGGAGTCCATTAAAATCATCCAAGAGGGGAGTCATGGAGGCCTGAAGTGGCTGTGTGCGTGAGAGGAGATGGACTTGAGAGATGTTTTGGAAGAGGAATTGACAAGACTTGGAAACTGGATGGAGAATGTAAAAACAAATTTGTTGAAAACAAATAAAAATGAATCAAAGGTTCACAAATGTTACATTTCTTCCCTTAGCTTGCATAAAGACAAATGCATTAGGCATATCAATGTCTTGAATCTTTACTCTTTCTAAGGTAGAAATCATGTTATATTAATGGGTTTTTTTACACCATCAAATCACATCTGACCAAGTGATATTTTAAATAACATTATTATTAATACATGTAACAATGCCCTCCTTTCAAGAAGCTCAAAACTTTTAAAATTTATTCATTTAGTTATCATTACCAGACCCTTCTATGGAAAAATCTTTTTCCATAACTAATTAAACAATTAGAGTTCAATTGACAGACTTACTGTTATATAGACATTCCATCTATGTCAGGGGGCCATCCAAGGCCCCCTAACTTCCAAGTAAATAAATCAATAATCCTCCAAATGTCTTTTCAATAAAATACTCATTCATGTGTGATCCTTAGAGAAGCTAAATTAAATACTATTTGACTAAGCTAATTAAATTCTAAAGACCAGATTCTCATTATGTGTAACTGTACAATCATAATCTTAAAATCTAAATCTATGAAGTCAATAGCTGTTCCTAACTCAACTCCTTCCTCTGCAGACATGATTTTCAAGCATCAAAAAGGCTTGGAAGCAAAGTTCAGAGGAGGAGGGTGAAGAATAATCCTTATAGTGTAGTTTGAGTCCTTAATCTCTTAGTACTCCCTCTAGACAGTCTTAAATTGGCGGAGAGCTATGGAAGAGGAGGCCCGATGGAAATAAACCACAGAAAGGGTGTGGTTGAAAGGGAAGGGAATCACTGAAAAGGAGGAGTCAGTGGGAAGGTGGAGGCACTCATCAGATCATAATTGTAGCTTTAGGTTTCTAGTTATGAGGAAGTAAAGTAAGCTCTGTCAACATTACTGTCGCAATCAAATCCTGTGTTTATCTTGTAGAGTGCAAATATGATTTTCCAAATTTGAAGGTTTATATTTTTGCCCATCTTTTGAAACTAAACTGACAATTTTATTGTCAACTGAAAGAATCTCACTTAAATATCCGAAATAATTTTCCCTATCAAATTCGGTGCTGCAAAATATTAAAAGTTTTATATAATGAAACATCTTAGAGATGATCTAGAATTGAAGTATTTTACGTTAAAAAAGTAATGAAAATCATAAATTTAATAAATATGTATAATGTTTACCACATGCAAGAAATTATGCAAACACATTTAACTGATGATTGATTATTTCTTGTTTGCAAGTGTTTTCCAGAGTTCAAAATGACCAGAGTTTCCAAGCTGATTGTCTTGGAAGTGAAGTTTGGCAAATCAAAGTAAATGCAAAATGAACATTACTGTCAATAATATAGTATATGGAACTGGTTTGTAGATCTAGAAGGTAATGGGAAACTTGTACTTTGCTCACCAATTTATAACTGTCCAATACCCTGAGTGGAGAATACCAGAATATATAAAGCCACCTGGATTGTTTCAGACACATCAGTGAAAAGTTATCCAAAAAAGATCAGTAGAGAAATATTTAATGCCATGGTGCTGCCCACAGTGATGTATTTTTCATCGTTGTCTCCAATGAAACGCAAAGTAGAAGCTTGTAGTCACCCAGTATAAAATAGAAAGATCACCTCTTTATGGGACCAATTGAAAAATGAGCAACTCCAAAGAAGATCAAGGGTTGTACATATATTGTATAATAGGCAACTTATGCAAAAAGAAGCTGAGCAAGATATGTAGCATTCAATCAATCAATAAGCATTTATTAAGGAATTAGGTTATGGACAGGCTTCCCAACTAACAGATTGTAACCCATGTGATGATACAATAGAAAGAGCACAAGATGGGAGTAAATGTCATAGTGCATGGAACACTGGCCCTGTATCAGAAGGACCTGAGTTGAAATATGATCTCAAGATACTTACTAGCAGTGTGATCCTGGACTGGTTACTTAACCTAATTGCTTTCCTCCCAACCCCCAAGAAAAAAGAAAGAACACTGAATGGTAGGGTTGAATTTGAAGAAATTAGACCTAAATTTGAATCCTCAGTTTGTTACATATACACAACCTGTGTTACCATGGACAATCATTTAACTTCTCTAAATTGTTTACTTTTCTGTAAAAAAATTAAATGACCTTGAGGTTCCATCCAGCTCTAAATCTATGATCTTATGGGCTTATAGGAACTCAATGGGATGAACCAATGGTCTATCAAATATAATTATAGATTCTCGTATTCAGAGGATCTGCTGAGCAATGGCAGATTTAAATACTACAGAAATTAACCAGTCAATGACTAAGTCTTAAAGCACTTTATATCAATATTATTAATTAAAACTCTTTTACAAATGAAGATTGGAAGAATGAAAAGTTAAAATGATTCATTCACAATTAGAACAGCCAATGAGAAGCAAACTCCCAGGTTTTCCCTTGACTTTTTTGTAAACGCAGTTAATAGTTACTCCAATGACCTTGCCATCTTTGTCCATCCCATTTCTGGCCTTCCTCTCATTCTCACTTTGGTGGTTATGTTTCTTACTGAAGAAGAAATTTCTTACTTTCAGAAGGAGGCCTTACTGAACTCTTGAAGGAAAATCTGGTTAGTCTTTTCTGGCCATGGAAACTTTGTGAGAATTCAGTTTGGACCAAGTCAAAGGATTTCTGTCACCAAATATGCCTAAGAAGACCACTCCTCCCTTCTTCCCAATCCTGCATTGGTTACCTGGTGAAATGTCACGTTTCTCAATGAAATGTAAATAATCATGGCACTGAGGAACTAGGGTAACCAAACACAGGGCTAACTGCATTATCCCTTGGGGCAAGGAGGTATTTCCCTTAAGAAACTGCACATTGAAATGAGACCAAAGGGTTTTGGGTTTTTTTTTAAATTTAATTCTCCTTCACTCAAGGAGAAACCAATTATTTTTATAAAAGCTATCTATCTTGAATGAGCTGCATCCAAAACATTTTGTAAAAGGTAATTTTACAGCTTCATTGAAGTTAGGTCAACTCTAGGAAGGAAACTTTGTTTCCTCTTTCTACTGATTAAGAGTCTACTGCTTTACCAGGCAGCTCCAGACAGGGAAGGGAGATCTTATCAGGACCTTTGGAAAAGTTCCTTTGTTGTGGGGCTCTTTATTTTTTCCTTAGCCAAAAGAAACAAGGAAGAACTATTCCAAATAGCTGCATGGCATGTCAGATGTTCAGTCTTTAAAGTCCCTTCTTTACTAGGCTTTTTGTGATGCCCTAGTATTTCAAAGGATTGAGAGCCAACCCAGGTACAGAGAAAGTGTTAGAGTCCCTCACTGAATTAGCTATCACTGAGCTGTATTTCACACCAGGTTGCTCATAACCAGCACCTGGCCATAGGTATATAGTGAGTTAGAGGAAATGGATTTTTTACACTGATCATCCACCCCTACTTCATGCCCTTCCAAATACTGTATGAAAGAAGTCTTTTTTGTCTGGTTGATTGATCATGCCCTCCATTTCTTTCTTCATAGTATTTTATTCATGCAAAAATAATTTTTTAACATTTTTTTATTTTGAGTTTTGAATTCTATCTTTCCTTCTGTCCTCTTTTCTCCTCCCTAGACAGTAAACACTCTGATACAGGTTATATTTTTTCATGCTCTCCATTTCAATTTTTTGTATTGCAAGCAGTTAGGTATTGCAATGGACAGAGTACTGGATTTCAAATCAGAAAACCATGTATTCAAATCTAGTTTCAGCCATATACTACCTATGTGGCCCTGGGTAAGTTGCTTAACCTCTCAGCCTCAGTTTCCTCATCTGTAAAATGGAGGAAGCAATAGCTTCCACCTACCAGAGCTGTTATAAGATAATACTTTCACGATGTAAGAAGGATATGTAGCTTGCCCAGATACATAAAGTAAATCTAATTGGTTTGAGTAGACAGTCTATCTAAATTAGGATGACATTACAAATGGCTACTAGACTGGAAATGGAGATCTGAGCTTTGCTATAGGCTACCTAGTTAGAAAGGCTTAGACCAAAGAATTCTGTTATTTAATGTCCCTTCATCAATTCAGAAGCACCTTTGGTGCTACATAAATGCTATATATTATTACACTGCTTCTCATGAAAACTATAGCAATACTTACAGATTTTAAGTCATTTCATCAAATGACATGACTCTTTTGAAACAAAAATGAGTGCTTTCTTCTAAAACACTAAAGCAATTTAAATTTCTCTGGTTTGCAGGCGATGGTGATGAGACTCAGGGGAAGAAAAAAACCACTTCCTTATCCCTACCTCCACCCTCACCAGCCTCACATCATTTTCTTAGAGTGACTCAAACAATTTAATTTTGAAAATGAAGAAGGTGTGCCGGATTATTACTTCTGGGTAGCAATTATTTTCTTTCTTTAAGAGGGACACCAGCCTGTTTACCTTTGCTGTTTTTCAGAGGATAAAGAATCATGTCATTTTTCTTAAGAGATGAAAAGGAAGAAGTGCTACCTCCCAGAACCACATTGAGTTCTTTGGATCCTTGAAGATTATGGGGAGAATATATTGAATTCATGAGGATGGAAATAAAGTCATCCTTGTTCGAAATTTATGAAAGCAAAATCTTAAATCTAATTGAGGGAAGACCTCAGAGGTCATTTCTTCCCAGGTCACTTCCGACCCCCTTTCATTGTTGTGTTTGTCTTTCATTTTCAAAAAGGACCATGAGATCAGGGAAATGATGACATGACTCACAGCTGACTTAGACTTGAGTGAGAGAGGGTTGTGCAAGGTCACCAGCCTCAGTTTCTCCTCCAGAACTATTCATCAGGATGACTGGAGATGGCCCTTTTCAGATACTCACTTATAGGAAGTAACACCCATTCAATGAATAGGCGTCTTTCAGAAGTGAGTCAAGGGATGGCCCCTTTAATCATGAAAAAAGAAAAAAAAAATCAAGCTGGGAGGGGAAGACTCTTAGGGTTGCTGTTTCAAAGACTTTGACATTCACTGTAAGAGAGGAGAGCCCAAAATACAGCCATTAAGTGGAGCTTAGTCAAGGACTGGAACTATTGTGGTCCAACCTGTGAGTTTCAGAGTAAACTGGTTTTAAGATTTTGTGAAAAAAATAAAGGAAGGAAGGAAGGAAGCGAAAGAAAGAAAAAGAAATTTAGCTAGTAAACCCTAAGTTAACTGGGCAACTTCTGACCATAAAATTTACCTACCTTTAGAGAGGTGAAGGAGAGGGAAAGGGAAAGGGAGGGGACAAGCTGAGTTATCCAACTGGTCGGGTCCCCATTCAGGTAGATTTATCTGCTCATAGGTTGTGTTTGTCCTTCATTTTCGAAGAAGACCATGACATCAGAGAAATAATGACATGACTTGCAGTTTACTTTGATTTGAAGGAGAAAGGGCTGTGCAAGGTCACCAGCCTCAGTATCTCCTCCAGAGCCATCTAGGTTCAGTGACCAGATATTCATCAGGCTGACTGGAAATGGCCCAGGATGCAAGGGAGACCCTAACCTTTCAGGGGAAGGCCTCCTCAGGGATTCTCTTAGAGTGAGGTAACACCCATTCAATTAACCCATGAAGAAACTCAAGCCTGGGGAGGTTAAGTTATTTGCCTGAAGTCAATAAGGTCAGTAAGACTCAGAGAGAGAAGAGGAAAAGGAGTTCTCTGACTCAAGAGTCAGTGTTCTTCCTTGGGACACTACCTCTTATCTTATAGAGTAAATTCAGAACTGTAAGACCCACTAGGGCTACTCAGTTGGTGCCATCCTTCCACTAACTGGTTTTGCTTCTAAAGAAGGTAAAATACTCATAGAAGTCAGGCAAAGGTAAAAGAGCTCTGTCAATCAATAGCCAATAACCCCATCCAATTGAATTGTCCTTTCATCAGTTTTCCTTGTCTAACCAGAATTATGTACGTCTTTTCAAATAAATACTACAATTGATACATATTCCTTACTTCTACAGCATGTTAAAGTTACCATATATGCACATACACAACATTGACTGTTTATATCTAATCCCCATCCCAGCCTTTTTTTTTTCCAGACTCCAGCTAGGGATGAACGGTTGCCCAATTATCCAAAGAGAGTTAACTCTTTGCAATGACTCTTTCCCATGTTTCTAGAGTCACCACAAAGGTCAATCTCTTCAATGAAAGAAAACTGGCTTTAAAAAAAAAGTCCTTTTCATAATAAAGCTGGGGAGATCTTTATAAGGTCATATAAATGAAGAGAGAATTTGATTTGAAATGGCAAGAACAGAAACCTTGAATCACTCTGTATAGTTTGTTGACCAAATGCAAGGGCAAAAAGATATGTAGCTTGCCCAGATACATAAAGTAAATCTATTTCGTTGGAGCAGATAGTCTATTTAAATTAGGGTAACATTAAATGGCTACTAGACTGGAAATGGAGCTCTGGGCTTTGCTATATGCTACCTAGCTAGATAGACTTAGACCAAAGAATTCTGTTATTAAATGTCCTTTATTAAATTCTATTATTAAATGTCCTTTATTAAATTCTATTATTAAATGTCCTTTATTAAATTCTATTATTAAATGTCCTTTATTAAATTCTGTTATTAAATGTCCCCAATTCAGAAGCAGCCTAAAGGGAGTTTAAATATTTCTCTAAAAAAGGTACAGTAAGATGGAGAATTATAGAACTAAACAGGAATCCACAGGACTCCCAGTTCACACATGGCCACAAGATGTTTGATGACTAATGAAGCAGAAAGGCAAATGGAGTCAATATGAGAGACTTCAGAAGGTAATCTTTCCACCAAGCATGACACCAACTCTAAACCAAACTCCTAAATGCATGGCAGCATTTTTTCTCTGAGTACACCACACAAAGAATATCTAGAGATGTAGAGATGTCACTAGAAAGGAGCCAAACATATTTCCTTTGACTTGAGATGCAAAAGAGTAAATAAGGGAGAAGACACTTGAGAAAAAGGAATATACTCTCTTGTACATCTATCATCACATCACAGTGACCAAGGGAAAGACTGTTGGCCTTTAGCTCAAGCCAAGATTATTCATTATACTCAGAGGTTTAATCTGACTATATCTTAGCAATACTCAGTAGCGAATATTTTCTTCAACTAAGTGAGAAAATAATTGTAGATTTTGGAGACAAAGTAACATATCAACAATTATTCATTTCTCTTGTTTTTTTTCAGGTTTATAATTAAGTCCTTGTTCTCTAATACAAAGGGTTAACAAAAGCCTGCGCGTTATTGCATCTGAAGAAGGAAGTGGTCTCCTTCAGACAGCTGCAATGATAATGCTATACAGTATCAATGTAGCCAATCAAAGATGGAACTGATCAATTCTGTCAAGCACAGCTCTAAGGGATTTTGACAACTTGTGAAAACTTTGAGAAGTATGTGTTTTTCATTTTCAAAAGCCACTGCTTTCCTGGGTCAAACCGGGATCCAAAGTGGAAGTGCTGAAATATTCAAAGAAAAGAGATCTCCATGTGATATTTCCAGCCCAAACAGAAACAGGAAATTCCAGAAATCTCTGGAGACAAAATCAGTTCCCCTGAGATGTCCCCACTTAACTTTCCATATTGAATGAGGTCTGGATGGCTCAAATAATGTCCAGACCCACATGTGAATGATCTCGGCTTTTACTTAGCTTTGAGCAAATTGCTCATTTGGAACTAGTAGTTATTGGCCTTAACATATATCGTGCCACAAACATTCAGTGCCCAACTTCTCAAGAAAAGGGAAGATGGCACTACTCATCATATGATTTGGGAGGGTCTTACTTCAATGTTTCAAGCATCTGGGATTTCATTAGTGTGAAGCCTTCCTCCAATGAAGCAGGTTACTACTTGGGATGTGCCAGCTCCAGCTCTATCCTAGAACCAATCATTAAATGTTCACTGTCAATATTTATACTTCAGAATTCTGCAAGCACTAGAAATCAGGGCTTCATATAAAGTTGACTGTCTGGACTTTAAAGTATTAATAATGCAAATTTAAAATTAAAATTGTTGTATACTTATCAGCATATACTTGTCCTGCTCTGTGAACATCACTTGAGCTCTGCAGGAAATGAAGTCATTAAGTCAGAAAAGGACAACAATGATGATGATGATGATGATGATGACGACAATGGCTGTCATTTACACAGTAGTTCAGGGTTTACAAAATGTTTTATACCTACTATTTCATTTGACTTTCATCACCAGCCCTAATTACAACCCTTCTCTTTCAGTCTCTATGACTGAAAAAGTCATCACCCTGCAGCACTTGGCAATATACTTTCTCTAAATTTAATAGACTGTTCCTCAGATAACAAACATCACCAGGCCCATACTTTAATTCTTTTTACCTTTGTAGACCTAACAGAATTTATAGTCTTTTGGTCTAATTTAGAGGACTCAGGGTCATAGAGAGTGGAACTTTAGTGGAGGGTCCTGCCAGAACCATATCTGGGTTAGAGCTTTGGCAAGGGTGCTTGAATTTGGAGGATACTGACAGTACTTAAAGTAGGAAGTTACCAGATTGCTAAATTCCTATCTCTCCTCTTCTTACACATCTGATAGCTACACTTCAGATAAGATCCTTCCCAGAACAGCTTCCTCTTGTTTTCTCATATGTAAAGGTCCCCCAGGGCAGCATCCTAGGATCATGGGTCATTGTGTCAGTAAGTCAAATCAAGTCAACAAGCATTATTAAGTGCCTCCTGGGTACTTCAAGCACTGTGCTAAGCCCTGGGGATTCTATATATTGTATACAACCAATGAGAAAATTTGTTTTGCTTGACTATTAATATTTATTACAGGATAATTTATTTCTATCTTTCTTTTCAATAGGATGGGGAGATGGAAGGGGAAGAAAATAGATTTCTGTTAATTAACATTTTTTTTAAATAGAAGGGGGTAGTATTACAGATATGAAATGTTTCATGTACTTTCCGATAAAGTAACTATTTCTATTTTAGATTATTTTACTTTGTCACAAGACCCCTCTCATGGAAGGGGAGTAATCTGCAAATGTTTGGGAAGGAAGGTAGGAAGGAAGGAAAGAAGGAAGGGAGGGAGGGAGGGAGGATGGAAGGGGAAAAAGGAAAAGAGGGAAGAAAGGAGGGAAGAAAAAAAGAAAGAAAAACAAGTGGTTCAACCTCAGCTCAGCTTGTAGGCTAGACTTCACCTCCAGCTCCATCTTGTAAGAGTCCAAGCAGGCAAGGGAGAAGAAAGGATGGAGGTCAATTTAGATGATAGGACTGAGGGGAAAAAAGAGAAGCCCAGCTTCAGTCATCAGTGTTGTCAGGAGTCATATTGTCTCCTGAGAAATGGGTCTAAGAGAGAGGGTAGGTATGGGCAGTGGATACTTAGATCATCGACTGTTCCCGCCCTATCACAACCCCACAGGAGGCTTGGACAGCCCTTTAGGAGGACGTTGGGCTTCCTACGCTGGGGTGGATAAGTTTGGATCCAATTATGCGTGGGACCCCATTCTCGCTCATGACTCACTCATTGAATCATGAGGCCTGGATTGGGTATTCAGCAAACGCTGGTGCTTTTCCAGACCAAGTCTTGGTCCTCTCTCAGGCCAAATTTCAACAAAATTCCTGAAAGAGAGCTGGATCAGGAGTCCACAGACAGGCAACTCCAGGCCCTGCTCTGCCCCTAGCCCTGGGTTTCTGTTTCTTCCTCTATAAATAAAAAGGTTAAGCAACAGCTCTAATAGACTGAAATTTTGAGATCTGGTCTGATTTTAATTCCACCTGATCCCAGCTTAAATCTCAGGAAAAATTAAATATGCATTCCTCTGTGACTCTAGGTTAGTAATTTTCTCTCTCTGAGGCCTGATTTCTCTATAAATTCAAGGGAGAAGATGAAGATGATCCCTAAAGTCCCTTCTAGCTCTAACATTCTAACATGATGCTTTGAGAGGCTGGTGAGGGGGTTGGGGGGAAGTTCTATTGAAATCCTCTTGCAACTCCCTCCCCAACAGCATTAGTTTGCTGAAGAGCTTACTGCTGTTCCCTCCCAACCCAAGTAATCAGACTTATTGGATGACAAATATAAAGAAATAACTGAACTTAGCACCTAGTTATTAAGAAAAATTAATTAAAATAGGATAGTACACTTCCTTAGGAGGGAGGAAAGAATTTCCCAAGTAGCAACTTTCTACAGGTGTTAATGTCAGCTAGGTTATATAATGGTTAGGGCAATGGACCTGGAATGAGAAAGGCTCAAGTTTGAATCTTGCTTCAGACATCACTTAACCCTTCTCAGCATCTCATTCCCTACTGTAATGGTCATTTAAATGGGGAGATCTTTCCTATTCACTAATAGGCCCATGTGAGCTGCCTGGGTCATGTGGAAGCTTAAGTTACATGAGTCTGAGTCCTATGGAGCCTGTGGTGGGAAGAGTTTGCTGAATGGGTAAAAGAGAAAGAGGGAGAGCTAGAGCAGAGTTGAGAGGAAGCTAGTCTTGAGAGCAGTCAGAACTAGGAAGGATGCAGGCAGGATGGCTGCTGGCTAGCATGAGTGAGAGAGCTTGTTTGTGATTTGTTTAATGGAGCTGGCTTGTGGGAAGCCTAGCAAAGGGGGAAGGTTTGGGGATGGTGTACTCTGCATTGTTATTGTGTATAAATCTTTGTTACTGTGATGGATTTGGCTTTCTGGTGTTGGAATAAATGTTTTGGTTCTGTCTTCCATGGGATAGTCTGTGGTATTTCATGATTCAGAACTGCACCAGGATATTCATGGCTGCTGTAGGCTCTGTGAATATCGTATTGGGGCTACACCTCCAAAATGGGAATGGTAGCAATACTACCTGTCTCATAGAGTTATTGTGAGCACCCAATGAGATATTCTGTACAAATGCTTTCTATTCCTTCAGCCACAGGATAAATGTTTAGTTATCACCATCATCATTGTTGTGGTGGTTATTTTTATGGCAGATGCTCAACTGAGAGTACCTTTCATGAACTTGCCCTGGACATTGCTTGTGAAGCTTGACTCATAGGTGGGAATTCCTATTTATGCCTCCGATGGTATTTCCTTCTTATTAAATAGGCATCATGGTACAGTAGAATGACTTCTGACTCTGAATTAAAGGACCTGGATTTTACATCCCATCTCTGATGTTTACTGCCTATGTGACATTAGGCAAGCCATTTAACCTACATGAGACTCAGTTTCTTCATCTGTAAAATGACAGGGTTAAACTAAGTGGTCTCTGATGGACCTTCCAGTTCTAGTTATGATAGAAAAGAGACCAACTGTCAAAAGGTTGTCACAATCAATCAAGAGTTGTTACAGCTAAAAATAAATTACATTTACTCTTAATATGCATCTATTGTAAATTATTGATAGAATCCCCGTTTGTCTGAGTTGAAAGGAGGAGGGGAAATACAGCAAAATAGAGGAAAAAATAGACAGAGAGACAGAGGGGGGAGCAGGGGATTCTGACTTATTAATCTAAAATAAACCATGCATTAATGCATTAAATGGAGGCTGAAACGCAATATTACTTTAAATGTATAGATCCTTTTATTAATGGCCTAGCTAAAGAATCTGCAAGGTAGAGAATTCCTAGGCTTTCAAAGTCTGGGAGTAATGTACTTTCATCCACAACTCCAGCCTTTTCTCAACCTGGCCTATGGTCCTAAGTAGAGTGCACTAAGGAAGTAAGACTAATGTCTCAAACACAGAGATCTGCAAGGGGTACCTGGCATTCATTTAGAATGTAATTGGTACTTCTGATCATCTTTCTTAATCTCTATGGAGCTCCTAAAGCATCCTGGGCCATCTCCAGTCATCCTGATGAATATCTGGTCACTGGACTCAGATGGCTCAGGGGGTGACCTTGCACAGCCCTCTTTTACTCAGAACAAAGTCAAGTTCAAGTCATGTCATCATTTCTCTAATGGCATGATTTTCTTCAGCAACGAAGGATGAACACAACAACACCAAGTTCAGGTAGCTTTCTACAAGGGAAACGGAAACCACACCACTGGAAGTGAGAATGCTCTAATGTTCTATATGACAGAGGGGACAATCAAAGCTTTCATGGTGTGAATACGCTGTGGAGCAGGAAGGTCCATAATAGGAAACATGGATGAAAACTGTATGCTAAGGTGTTCACTGTTGGTATCCTGTCTTCCTGTTGTTCTCCTTCCATGAAGGAATCAGATCTGGGCAATGACTACTGCCATGGATGCTAATGGCAGGGGATCTCACCTACATATGGAGGGGCAGGAACCATTACCGGTGCTGCACTGAAGCTATGGTGACATGGGGGGAAAAGACAAAAACAGAAATCATTAGGCGGGAGTGATTCTGATCCTGGAGTGTAGATGAGATCCAGGAGTAACAAGCAGAAAATATCCATAGTTGCCCAAACTGCCAGATATTTTCATTCCTACTGGATGGGTGAGCAGGGGTGAAAACTGATTTCCTTCACTCTCTTCCCTGATTTCCCCTTTTCCATGATGCTGAATTGGAGTACAGACATATACTTTCTCCTATTTCTTTCCCATGATCATGGGATTTGGGAGGGCAACCATGTGAAGGTTTAGCAAATAATTGAAAGTGGATCTCCTCTATAAAGTAGTTCTTGATCTATTTTCTTTTCACTTTGTTCTATGTTCAATAAATGATGTGATCACATCTGTAAATCCTATGGATGCAGTGAATTGACAGAGAAGAGCCCAAGTGAGACAGATACATGGAGACATAAAATTTTATGTTAATATTTTTGAGCAATTGTAACCCCTGTCCCAAAACCCATTAGTATAAGATTTTCTCCTTATTGATGGAGATCAATGACTTGCCCTGTGTGAGGGACAGGACAAAGTTGATGAAAGGTCAGAGAGCTCTAGTCTTCTCCAGTTCCCTTTGGGACTCTCCAAAGACCAGGCCTCCCTTTGGGAACCCTTCAAGCAGGAGTCCTCCTTTGGGACTCTCTAAGCAAAGGTCTTTATTGAATGTGGCAAAGAGTTGGTTTTCAACTTTGAAGGATGGACAAAGCCAAACCTACTTCAGATTGCTAAAGGAAAAGACTGGGAAGATATGAGACACTCCAGCAGGCTCCATCATATCCCTATTCCCAGCTTTCTACTCTAGAGACTTTGGGAGTTTTCCCTTGGGTGAAATCTAGAACATTCCCTTTTGGTTCAATTGAGTTATAATGCTCCCAATAGAAGAGTTCCTTCATTCTATATTGTCTGGTATATATTCTCCTCTGTATGCCTTCTCTGATTTCTGTTTTACTGTGATTTGGAAAAATAAGCCTCTTTGCTATTCTCTGTATCTGTTCATTATGGACCTGGTATTTGGTAGAGAAAGAGTCAAGTGTTACATAGAGAACTTAGGGTCCCTCTTCTCCTAAAAATGACCAAGTGATAAAAAGTTAGATAAAATACAATTATATCCTGTAGATTAACAATATATAAGGCAGTAGATAGACATACTACTAGTCTGTTACACCATCTCTCTGAGGAGAGCAGAGGGATAGTCTCTGGCCTCAACCTCCTGCTTCCTCTCCTGGCAGGAGTGAAAGTCATCCTTAGAGAAGAATGAGAGGAGAAGAGGCTAGAAAGGTCTATTCTGCCTTCCTTTAATCCACATACAAGGATAGACCCTCACCATACATGTGCCTTTCTCTATGTATGGTGATCTCATCTACTAGTTTAATTTTGAACCCAGTCAGTACAGTTTAATCCAAACTGCTAATAGCCACCAGCAAAATTTGGATTGGGGGTGGGATGTGGAAGGAGGGGGAGTTTAGATATTTGTAACCTTGATTTCTTCTGGTGATCATAGGAAATATAGCAATCTCTTAGGAAGGCTTCTTCTTACACAAACCAGAGAGAAACCGACAAGATCACTAGTTTAATGGTTTGAGTAGCCCCCAAATGGTGGACAACTCAGATATAATTTTCCCTTGCTGGATAATTAATGCAGGATGTCCCCAGTAAAACTAATAGACTTATTAAAGCTTAAAATTGCATTAAGACTTTGAGGGCACCCTGTATAATAATTTGTGAACTTCCTATAAACTAAAGAAAGGTAGCACTCAAGTTACAGAAACTTAAGGACTTAGATGGAAAGAGGTCATAAATGTCACATACTAGTGCTTTTATTTAATGAATTTTTCTTCTAAGATGGAGAAAATCTATCCAACACACATGGAAAAGGGAAGTAGAGGGTGAAGAAAGCTGCTGTAGACAAACACTATAAGAAGCATCGATCTACCTACTCATCAACCTCATAAGTGAACCTTCTTGGCACTATATTGAAGAAACCTAAAATTAACTTCTACTAAAAGTAAACTTAGTATTTTGTCTGCTTCCCCATATGCCGTGACAGTAAGTAGAAAGAGTATAGTGGATGTTTGTTTCTGACAGAAGTAATCCATCTTGCCTTTAAAGACACCAGGCAGATTTTACATACTTTATTTAGTCAGATCTAAATGGACCATCAGCTTCCCAGGTCTACAGATCTCTACCTTTCAGATCAAGTTCCCACTCTGTACAAATAAGAATTTTTATACATTAGTTATAAACTTTAGTAGGAATGAAACAAAACCTTTTAATCTATGTCCTTCCTTCCACATTAAAAAAAAATCTAAGACTTCACATCAAAGAAGACAAACTAGATAGACAAAACAACATGAGTTGTTTAGCAGGATTTAAACCGGACATTATCCTCCCTAGTTATGACTGACCCACATTTATCTTCTAGTTCAACAAAATCCACCGATATATTTTTCATTGTTTTAAAACTCCACAGTGGAAAACAATTAAAATGAGAGTTGGCTTAAAGATTGCCCCCAACTAACTTCATGAACTTGACTCTGATCCTCTTTTTTTCCTTTTTTGCAGCTAATGAATTAGATCAATTGATGAGGTTGTAACCTCTAGGGCTGATTTCAACTCTCCCTTCTAAAGGATAGGAGTAATACGAGAAGGCCAGCTTAGAAAGTGGGTACGTTAAGGAAAGAGGATGTCAGGCAGGCAGGAAGTCAACTGAGAATCGAATAATGCCAAAAGAGAAAATTTTGATTGGCAAGTTAGATCAATATTATTTAGGGATTAGGATTAAAGAAGGAAAATCTATTTATTCGCAAGACTAAGGAGAATAGCTTCAAGAAAGCTGCTAAAATAAGTTTTACTATTATATTTATATTTATAAAACTATATCTGGTGTAAGCAAAAAATATGGGAAAAACACGGGAAACAATTTACCGCACTGAACTAGAAAAAATAATGATACAGAATAATAATATTAAACCACATGCAGCACTTCAAAGTTTGCCTTACTTTATTTCATTTGAGTTTCACAAATCTGTGAGGTCATTATCAATTAACAAGCATTTATTATGTGTTTACTTGGTGCCAGACTGCGCCAAGTGTATGGAATGCTAAGACAAAAGCCACAGAAGTCTGCTCTCCAGGAGTTTACATTCCACTGGAGAAGGAGAGATATACAAAAATAGATTTATGCAAGATACAGACAAGGTAGATAAGACCACCTCATGGGGAAGACACTTACATCTGGGGGGCCTAGGAAAGGCAATCTACTTGAGCTGAGTCTTAAAGGAAGCCAGGGGAGCTAAGAAGCAGAGGTGAAGTAGGAAAACATTCTAGACATAGGTTGGGGGGAAAGTGGGAGACAGTGATTGCAAAGGCAGAGATGGAAGATGGAACACCCTATGCCAGGAACAGCAAGTGGATCTGCCTAGACTGTAGAGAGTGTGGAAGGAAGTAATGTGTCTGAAAAGGAAGGAAGGGGCCAAGTTGTTAAGAGCTTTAAATGTCAGAAGAGTTTCTATTTGATGCTAGAGCAATAGAGAGTCACTGGAGCTTATTAAACAGAGGGGTGCCATGGTCAGACCCTAAACTTTAGGAAGATCACTTTGGCAGCTGTGCGGAAGATGAATTGAAAAAGGGAGAGACACAAGGCGAGGAAACCTATTAGAAAGCTAAAAACAAAATAATCCAGCCAAGAGGCAATGAGAATTTTGAAGCAGGATCATCACTACATGAGTAGAGAGAAGAGGACCTATGACAGAGCCATTATGGAGAAAGAAATGACAAGATTCAGAAAATTTCAATTCAACCTTGATGAAAGTGATGAGTCAAAGATGACCCAGAGGTTGTAAATGTGGGCACCGGGGCAATGGTGGTGCTCTCAGCACTGCTATTACATTCATTTACATGGGAGGAACCTGAGGGAAAGAGAGTTTCAATAACCTTCCAACAATCACACAGGTAGAGAGTATGTCAGGCAGAATCACATCTTCCTGACTTCAAGTCTAGAACTATTTCTATTCTTAAAGAAGACCCGTTTCTGTTCTCAGCCTCGTGCTGTGGTTCTAAGACCATGGCCCAATCATCACAACGCCCTATGGTGCCTCAAGTTTCCTGTCAAACAGTCATAATAACATAGGCTTGTTCTGTGGATTAATAAGCAGGGGAAAAAAATATCTTAAAAGCTTTAGGATCTCCCCAGAGAAAAGAAACTTAACAAACAATGAAAGGAACTTTACACATACTAGTTTATTAGACAATTCACAGAGCTCATAGCTACCTATATATCCCCCAATTCATTCTTAGTGTGTTTAATGAGAATTAAGTAAATAACCTAGGACTAAGTGCAGGCCATATTTAGCTGAAGTATCTTCCTACCCAAGTTAGGGGAATTCCTAGAGAATTGTAGGAGCTGGGAATACAGCCAGATAGGGATTTTACTGTTGCCTCTTCCCCTGTGGTACAAACATGCCTAAAAAAGCCTTATGTTTTCTATATTTTGTGAACACAATAGTAAGAATGAACACATATCCACATCTCTAAATTCAGGCCACCTTTTTTTTATTTGTAATCACTTTTAGCTAAGTTCACATTTGAATTGTAGAAAGAAAAAAGGGGGTAGCAAGGAGGGAGGAGATTGCTATTCCATGTGCTTCTTTCAAAGATATAAATTTCTCCCATATGGCTTGAATCATAGGAATAGGATTCTCTAGGATTTTCTTTGCTTTAAAAAAAAGTGGGGGGGGTGTTGCAATTTTATTCTGGCTACTTAGGAATCCTGGCTCAGGGTGTGATGTCTCCTGTAGAAGAGCTGCTGCTACCTATATATTTTAAGGAGTTTGTAGTATTATATGGTCTCAGTTCCACATTAGACCATATAAATATTCTCTGGGGTCTCAATTGAGTAATTAATCTTTTCTGCAACATCAACTACACCTTATCTGATTTTGCCCCACAAAGATTTCCAAGATTGTAACGTACAGGTTTAGATTTATTTTTCTTTCAAAAAGGTAGAAACTTTTCCCTCAAATTAAAATGGGAAAGTCACAATCATCTGTTTTTTCCACTTTATCTTTCATGTCTTTTTTTCCTTTCTCTGTCTGACTGCCCTCTTTCACTTCAAAATTACACAAGGATCTAGTTTAGTCATTTTTATCTGAGAGGGCTCCTGGGGCACCCCAGTTGTACCTTTCTACATATCTTCTTGATAGAAACCTTTAATCTTATTACCTTAATTGGGCTGTTGGTCACCAATGATCAGCCTTAACACAGTCTCAGATTAAAAGGTGAGATTAGCTAGGGATTGGCACAGGAGGCTGTATAAACTACAAGCCCTTTAAAATATCTGTTACTGTACAGATAACATTTAATGCAGCTACTTCTTATCACCACGTACTTCTTTCAATGGCAGGCTCAACCAATGAGAGAAGAGAAAATGTGACTCGGAGACTTAATCAAGACTTTGGTTAACAGAAAAGTCCCATAGTTTGAGATACTTCTCCCACACCCTTTGCTTTGTTCTCTCCTCCACTATCATCACAGCTGACTAAACTTCATTCAAAATGCTTTTCTTAATGACAAGGAAAAGAAATTGGTCCTGTTAGTTTTTCTGGGCTAGACGATACAATATAGTGTACCCAAATCAAGCCGGACAATCGGAAAGACCAGACTTTATATTCCCGCTTCTGATACTTAATGGCCATGTAATACTGGGTAGGTCAGATAACACCTCAAAGCCCCAGGCAACTCTTCATCTTTAGAAGGGCTTTCCTCCCCTGTGCCACAGATCCAGACAAAAAGCAATTTGGAATTACACAGGTAATACACATGAAGAAACTTTACTTTTCCATTGGCGCTCTTCTATTTTACTGGAAGATAGTCTTTAAAGTAGATAAGTAGCACAATACATAAAACTCCAAAGCTGGAATCAGAAAGATCAGAGTTCAAATCCTGCTTCAGACATTTCCTCAGTTTCCTTATCTGTAAAAAAGAAAGTAATAATGGCCCCTACCTTCAAGGACTGATGTGAGGATAAAATGAGTCAATATTTATAAAGCACTTTGCAAACCTTAAAGTACCACGTAATAATAATAAATTATTAGTAGCAATAAATAAAATAACAAATAAATAATATAATAAATTATTGGTAATGATAAATAAATAAAATAATAAAATAAATTATTGGTAACAATAAATAAATTAAATTTAAAATTGTTAGTATAGTATTAGTATAGGGGCAGCTAGGTGGCACAGTGGATTGAACACTGGGCCAGGAGTCAGGAAGACCTGAATTCAAATTTGGCCTTAGATGGTTACCAGCCGTGTGACCCTGGACAAGTCACATAATACTGTTTGCTTCGGTTTCCTCATCTATAAAATGAGCTGGAGAGGGAAATGGAAAACCATTCCACTATCTTTTCCAAGAAAACTCAAATGGGGTCATGAAGAGTCAAACATGGCTGGCACAACTAACCAATAACACGACAAAAACATTAGTATGGTATCTTTCATAGGCACTGTGGTTAAATTAAAACAATTTTAAATCTATCATTTTGATAATTAATTGTAACAGCAATTCTTTCCCTTTATTCTATTTTAAGCTATTGATCAACATTTTTAACTGTGAATTTATGTCCAGGATATAGAAGGTCTTCCGATGAAGACAGCTAGCCTCTTGATCTTGATCAAGCTACAAATCTAGGTGGATCACCTGAATAGAACTTGATTGCCAGCCATATTATACCATATTGATCCCTAAAAGGTAGATTGACTGTCAAATTCCCACACAGAGGTGAGACGTGGTCAGGGTTGTTACTCCAGAACTAGTCTTATAATATCAGAGGAGCAACATAATGTACAAGAAAGATCTCCTCTCTTGGAGCTAGAAGAGATCCTTTTGAGCTCCTTTGGCATCAGGATGCAATGTAAAGGGTGCTGGCTTTGGATCAACAGGACATAGTTCAAAGCCAAGCTCTGCTATTTTTCATTTACATGACCTTGGGTAAGTCACTAACCCTTCCAGCCTCAATATTTGCCCTACCTGGACCTTTGGTTTTCATCTGCAAAATAAGAGAGTTGAACTAGATGACCCTTAGGACATCTCCATGAGAAACTTTCTATAAAGTGGAGAGCCTTATTTCAAGGAAGTCTCTAGTTCCTCTGTCTTTTAGAATTGACATCCCCAGCAAGGCAGGAGTCAGTATTTTCTGCTTGACCTCCACTTCCTTTAAACCTTAGAGTCCAGAAGTGTGTCTGATCAAAGGGGCATTTCCAGGTACCATGTATCCATTAATTTTTGGCATCTAAAGGACCAAGTATCATTTCCAAAGACTTGGCCTAGAGGGAGGGAAGTGACATAAGAGGTAGAGCATTGGACTTGGAATTAGGAAAGACATGCCTCAGAGAGTATACCTATGTTACGTCTAGACGCTCATCTAACCTTTCTCAGTCTGTTTCCTCATCCTTAAAATAGGGCAATAATAGCAACCACCTCAGGGTATTCATGAAGATCAACTGAGATAACATGTAAATTGCTATATAAATGCTGCTGTTATTGTTATTTTCTTATCTGAACAAATGGGGTAGTTATGAGCATCAACTGAGATGTCACATGTGAAGTGTCAAATAAATGCTATTGTTATAGTTTACTTATCTGAAAACCGAGGATAACAGCACCCCATCGGTTTGGAGATCATATACCATATTGTAAAGTTCTTTGCAAACCTGAAGTGGCATTAGGAGGAAAGCAGGAATCAACAGGAAAGAGAGCTGACACCTATAAAAACTAGAGCCACTGTTTCATATGAACATTTAAAGGCCAACCTTGTGTAAGATATGCAGACACTGGAGCAGATAACCAATGATTCCTCTTCCAAAGCATTGTAGAATAATCCTAAACCTGCCCCATCTGTATCTGATGTTAAACAAGAAAAATTTTATTGAGAGGAATGAATCAAAGGAAATGCATCTCAATGCTATTGTTAAGGAAACTAGGATAAAGCACCACGCTGACATTCCTAATAAAGTAAAAATTTTGACTGCAAGTCATAAGACTTTCCTGTTTTTGTCATAGGGTACCCAACAAAAATACACATTTTTTTAAGTAACAGTTATTGTGTCTCTATTATCTCAAGGAGATAGGTTGACCACATATCGCTTCTGTTTTGTAAATCAGAGAAATATCCCTGTTCTTCAATCACAAATTTTGTCTTCTGATCCTGAGTGGGGGGACTTATTCAAGGTCTCATTCCTCCCAGACTGTGCCAGGGCTTTTCTTTTGACACTGTATTGCTTGGCTGGTGCAGCTAAATATTTTTTAAGGACAACCAGAAAAGCAGACAATGAGTTGCTCTGTAAGTTCTGGAGTCTGGACCTATTATAAGAAATACAAGATAGTAAATAAATAAAACACTCTACACTACAAAATCACTTTTAATGGGGGCGGGGATGATAAATAGAAATTTTCATCTTGTTTTTAGAGCTGTGAGATTTTCTTTAAAATTTCCTTCTAAATATGGGTGAAAGTTGGATGTTCTTTTCCCCTACTCTGGGTTACCTACATTCAATTGGCTACTTCACCAAGAAAATTGCCATTTGTGTAAAGGAACCTTCTGAGCCTAAATTCCTCACATAGACTATCTGTCATTCCATCAATAAGCATTTATTAATTTAAAAAATTATTTATTTATTTACTATGTGCCAGATACCATGACTAAGTATACTTAAGTTGACCGGAGTTTTCATTTTAAACTCAGAATATATTGAATTTCAAAATGGAATTGACTTCAGCTTCATCTGCATAACTTCACAATATAGCTTGAGGAAAAAGAGTGCTGTTGACCTGCAATACATGTTGCTATCAACATTGGTCAATTAACACTAATATTATTCTCAAAACATAAAAGTAAAAACCCCACAGAGCTAAAGCTAGATGTCAAACCACAAAAAATGTCTTGATCATAACTTAATTTTGTAACCAAAAACTCACCTATATCAATATTTATTACAAAAACAGTTGCAGTTGTACATGTTTAGAGTGACATCAACCATGTCATCAAATCTGAAAAGATGACAATGCATCGTCATTCTGTAAAGATTTCCTTAATGTTTTCATCTTAAATATATCTTGAAAAGACAATTCCTTTTTCCACAAATATGTCAAGACCAACACTACTAGAGGTATGTTGGAGCCAATTCTAGCTTTGTCATGAGAGCCTATTGTTAAATTTTCAGTGTGAGCATTCACGGTTCAGAAATCAGCAAACTCTACAAATCAGAACTTTATATATTGTTTTGTTAATTAACTTAAGAAAGTGATGGAGAAAATATTAATAATGCAAATGAAACTTAAAAGTGTGTCCTGATTATATTTCCCCTCTCCAAAGAGCTGGTTGTTAAACATTTTTCAGCTCATCTCTGGTGCCTACCAAAAGGCAAATGTAAAGCATTTTCTTCCTTTGTGGAGGAGAAGTCTGCCAAATAGTACTGGGTTTTCCCACACTCTCAAGACCCAGTGTGCTTTCAGTAGTATTGTGCACCGCTCCGTGAGCATGTTGATAATCTAGGTCTGCTGATGTAAGCTCATACTATTGTCAACCACATTGACTTCACTGCTCAGAAATTTGTCTCTAGCATTGTTCTTCACGGTCTACAATAGCATACCAAGTAGACCCTTTAAAAAGAAAACACATTTTTAAAAGCAATCATTTAAATGCCCAAGAATTCAAGAAAAGAAAATAAATGCTTACTTAAAATACTTTTAATAACTACTGTCTAAGTAGCACCAACATGGATTTGTGGCCTAAGAAACAAATAAGCAACCCCTCTCCAGGACCAGAACAGAGATGACTCAACAAACCCTGAATTCAATGATTTTCCTGTTTAACACTTGCTTGGTCATTTGTTGTTTTAAATAAACAGCCACATCTAGAAAAATCTAAAAGGAGTCACATCTGGAAGGGATTTCATAGATCAGGAAACTGAGTCTCAGACTTTCTTTCAAAAGCATGCAGGTAGTAAATGGCAGACCTAGAAGAAGAGCCCAGGTTTGGAGCTAAATGTCCCCTTCATCATCCCTCACCCTTTTTGTTTCTATGTCTGGCTCTGGATCTAGCTCTGGCTTTGTAACTTGTTCTAACCAAGGTGTGCACTACATCTGTCTTACTCTATCTCTGTGCCCGTGTTCACATGGCTGTCTAGGGTCATAGGACTCAGAGCAGGAAGGGACATCTCCAAGCTTCCTGAGACCAAGGAGCTCATGTAGTTACCCCACACCTTCATTCAGCCCCTCTACTCCTGATTCCAAATGTTTCTTTACTCAGACAGGGCATGACACTTTTTCTACTTGTTCATTCTTCCTGTAGGCATTTCTTATGGTCTCTTTTGTATTATAGTTACTTGTCTATCATTTTATAACATTCCTCCCCATCCCACCTTCTGCTACATCAGAAGCTAGATAAGGTCAGGAGTAATGTCTTCTTTTATTTTGAAGTGCCTAGCACAGTAAATTGTATGTACTTCAAAAGTGGGCACTTCTTCCACCCATGCTGATGGCAGCCCCTCTATATCTCAGCAGATGATTTCATGAGCTGCTCTGTCCAACAAAAACCATCATTTGGTGGTTAATTTTCTGGTGAGGAGCCTCTGATCACTTAACTAGACTGGTTCTGAAATCTCCACCTTCTTTTACCCAAACTTTACTCAAAGTCCTTCTAACCTGATGGAACTTGCCAAAGTTGGCATTCTGGAGGCACACCCTTCAAGAGTCCAAGATCACCTCCAACCCACAATGGTACATCAGAGTAGAACTTTATGAGAGAGCTCTGCACATAGTAGACTTTTAATTAGTGTCTATTGAATTGAATTCTACCCTTTTAATGATGGCTTACATGGATTTTTATAGGACTTTACAGTTACAATGCCATTTACACACATATATATTTCTCCTTTAATCCTCACAACAATCTTGTGAGGTGAATAACGCAAGTATTATAATCTCCATTTTATAGATTAAAAAAACTGAGACAGAGACATTAGATCACTTGCCCAAGACCACATGACTAGTAAGTGGCATGAGGCTGAGACTTTAAGATAAGAGAGTCACAGAATCATTGATATAAAGCTAGAAGAGACCCTCTCATTTTACAGATGAGGAAGCAGGTCTTGTGATTCTAAATTCAACATTCCTCCCCTCTCCCTTATCATGCTGCTTGTCTAGACTCCAACAGCAGAGTGGATTAAACAGGAATCACTAACTAGCAAGTGAGAACCAACAAACCAACTGAAAACCATAATATAGCATGGGTCATATAGATAGATGGCTGGAATGATTAGATTCATGGAGTAGTTTAATCATTTTAAATTCAAATTAGTTTGACATTTAAGTAAGATCACAATCGTAATCTCTGGATCTGTAAAACAAGATTAATATCACTTTAGCTTTCATTTAAGATTATGTGAGAATTATTTAACTCAAGACTGTTAAAATGGAAGAATATCGTATTTGTTGAATCCCGCTGATATTTTTTTTGCCGTACATTATTTGCTACACTAAAGTCTCACACTTTCTTCTCAATAATTCTATAGGATTGTACTAGGTACAATGAGGTCTTCTAGTACTTCCAAATACTGAAACCCCTTGGATAAGGTGGATATCTTATTTTAATTTTTCTTTTAATAATTTATTATTTAATCCATAATCATTTTTAGAATTAATCTGACCCTTCTACTACATACCCTCATTCACACTGAGCAAATTATTTTTTTTAAAAAAACCTCAATACACAATTCCTTAGTCTGACAAAACAAATTTACCCCTTAGTTATCCAAAAATATATGTCTTTTTCGGCATTTAAGTTAATCTCTCTATCGGAAGATGAGTGCCATGTTTTATCATTCTTTTGGAATCATGGGTCATCATTATATTGACTAGAGCTTTCAAAATTGTTTTTCTTAATCATGTTTTTATTATATAAATTATTCTACTAGTTCTGCTTCCTTTGCTCTGTATCAATTCATAAACATCTTCTCCATTTCCCCTGATATTATCTATTTCATCACTTCTTATGGCACAATAATATTTTGTACAATTTGTTTAGCCATTCCTTAACAGGAATGGCCTTAGTTTCCTATTTTTAGCTTTAATGAAAAGAGTTGCTAGAAATACTTTTTGCGTATAGATGCTTTCCTTTCTCATTTATTTCCTTGGGGCATTAGCCTAGTAGTGGTATAATGAGGTAAAAGGATGTATACAGTTTGGTAACTTTTGGGAATAGTGCCAAATTGCTTTCCAGAATGGCTAGACCAATTCATAGCTTCACAAAGGTATATTAATGGACAAACAGTTTCACTTTAGCCCTTCCAACATTTATCATTTTCTTCATCACTCTTGCCAGTTTGATAGCTGTAAGGTAGAAACTCAGAGGTGCTTTGATGTTCATCTCTAATTTTTAGCAAAGTAGAACATTTTGATAAGTTGAACTTCTTCCTGTGAAAATTGCCTATTCATATCTCTTAACCATTTCTCTACTGAGGAATGTTACAAAATGAAAGATAATATTGTGCCAAAGACAAGAATGCCAACATTTAAACATATTGTAAGCAGATTAAAACAAGATGTTTTTAAAAAGTAAATTCACTAAGGAAATTTCTTTGGTTTTGTAACAAAGTCCTATCTGTGTATTCAAAAAATAGGTAATGTAATATATCTTGTGGGAAAATAACAAAAATAGAAAGCACAGATAAGCAGAGCAACTTTGAAAGCTACATGTTTTCTTACTTGAAAAGTAAGCTTTGCATAACAGATTTGCCATTTCATATTTAGTATTCTCCTTCTGTTCTGTGATAACATATGGAAAGGTTCATATTACTGATATTTATTAATTATTTTTAAAAGGAAATTCTTAAAATAGTTAACATTTCTTTTCAATCAGGTCCTACTCCAATACCTGCTTCTTTGTGCCATGGAGATTGTTGAAGACAATGTCAGTAAGGTGCAAATTCTGATCCTACCAAGAAGAAAAAGCTTTGAACATAGGCTCAGCAAAATTCTGTCATCCAAGGGCCTATCTAGCCAAACTCTAAGAAGCACATCACCAGCAAACTTTGAATGTCTTAATCCAGAGCAAGTCATGAAACCATCTATTACATAAGTAGGCGCAGTAGTGTAATGGAGAAAGCACAAAATCCTGGGGCTTATAGATCCAGATTCAGATCTGTTCTCTGTTCATCTCTAGGTATATGGCCATAGGCATGTGATTTCATCTTTCCTAGGTATTCCATGAATGAAATAATAAACATTTGAAGTATTTAGAATTATGACAACTTGTCACTCAATAATCTTCAAGAACTTATAGCGTGGCTATTATTCCCACTGAAATGTTATCACTGGCAGCACAGAGGTTATTCCTAGACCTTTTATTTAGATCAAAAGTTTTTATTATTATAAACCTGATAAGCATCAAAGAATGCTTCTTTCTACAAAGAATGAAAGGATTGGAGAGGATAGTGCTAATTTCTATTACATATAGATTAGGGCTTTGTTTTTGTTTTCTAGTATATTTTGAATTTAAAATCGCAATTCCAATACTCCCTTTCTGTTTCTTTCTACGTATTTTAAAATGTTTCCTTGATGCCATTTTCTTTATTTTGCTCTTTTTTTGTTATTAGTATCACTACTCTCCAAAAATAACAACCCTCCCTTGTATAATCAAACAAAACAAATCTACACATTGCACTTGTTTAAAAATCTTTGTCTCATTTTGCAGCTCTGATCCAACACCTCTCTGCTAAAAGGTGGGAAGTATGAGTTGACATCACTTCTACAATCATGATTGTTCATGGAGGAGATCAGAGTTCTTAAACTTTCACAGCTATTTTTCTTTACAATGACATAGTCATTGTATAAATTGTCCTGCTGGTTCTGCAGGATAGAACCTATCCGCTGTGTAATCTAACAGGAATCTGGGTGGTACAGTAGGTAGAGTGCTAGACCTGGATCCAGGAAGACTCGAATTCAAATCTTAGCTCACACATTTACTAGCTGTGTATGATACTGGGCAAATCATTTAGTCTCTCTTTGCCTCCGTTTCTTCAACTATAAAATGAATATAATTCTCCCTTTTGCCCCCTCTCTCCTATTTGTTCTCAGCATCAAATGAAATAAGGTTTTTAAAACTCAGCACAGTATCTGGCACATAGTCAAGGCTTAATAAATACTTATTCCTTTCCCAGCCATTGGACAACCACTTTGTTTCAAGTTTTTTCTTCAATAAAAAGTACTGCTATAAATATTTTTATGTATATGAATCCTTTCCTTCTTTCTTTGCTCACTTTGGGATACACATCTAAGGAAGGTATTACTGGGTCAAAGAATATGCACCATTTAAGGGCTTGTGGGATATACTTTCAAATTCAACAATGGTTGGACCAGTTCATAACTCTGCCAAACATGTGTTAGGGTGCCTATTGTCCTGTAGTCCCTCCAACAATTATTTTCCATTTTTGTCATCTTTGCCAATGTGATGGATGTGAGGGTGGAGTCGTAGAGTTGTTTTAATTCTATTTTTCTTACTAATAATTTGGAGTACTTTTTTCATATAGTCATCGATAGCTTTCCCTTTTTTTTTTTTTGAGAGCTGCCTTTTTACATCTTTTGACCATTTATCCATTAGGGAATGTCTCTTGTTCTTATATATTTGAATCAACTCCCTATATCTTGGATAAAATTTTCACTAGTTCACCAAGTCACAAGGTCAGCTTTTAGACCTCTTGCTTGATTATTTCTCTCATGTATTTTCCTCTCATTATTAAGCTACAGTTGATATATCATTCAGACTCATTTACTTTTTTTCACTTGAATTGGTGTTTTATTGATTGTGCATAACAATTTTTTTGAAAATTAAATTATTTTATTTGTTTTCAGTGTTCTACAATCACTTCCATATATCTTAGATTTTTTTCCCCTCCCTCCTCATCCTTGTCTACTCCCTCCCTGAGAAGGCATACAATTTTATATAGGTTCTACACATACATTTCTATTAAATACATTTTACCTTAGTCATGTTGCATAGAAGAATTAAAATGAATGGGAGAAATCATAAAACAAAACACAGCATAATACAAAAGAAAATGGGTCCGCTTCATTCTACAATCAAATTCCTCAGGATGTGAAAGGCATTTTGCCTCAAGATTTAAAGAGAATTTTACTATTCCCTACTAATAAATAACAGTGAAGGAAAAAACCTTCAGTATTGCTTAAAATAGTACATCTACTTGCCTTCATCTTTGGAAGATTCCTCCGAATAATCACCTCTTACTCTACTGAATGGTGAATGAAAGAACACCAGTTTGTAAAAACATATTTACTCATTCTTTATGTCCACAAATGTGAAACAGTGAGATTAGGATAAGCACAAAGAATAAGATAAAACAATATTATTTGCCATATATTTGTAGAATATATGTTTAGACAAATGCCAGAATCCCCATCGTAGATCAGTGACAAGAAAAAGCCTGGCATGGTGAATGAAGTATCAGACAGAGACTAGATGTTGCAGGTTCAAGACCTGTTTTTGACACCTATTACCTGTGTGACTCTGGACAAGTCATTTAACCTCTCAACGTCTCCAAGCAACCATCTGTCACTCTAAGTTGCAGAGAAAGTGCCAAGCTGTACCTCCTGTAGAGAAAATTTCTCACTGGGAGTTCCATACATCAGTTAAATCACAGATTGAGCCCCACAAAAGTTAATGACGGTGGCCACATAATACAGAAGTTTAAGAAATTACCAAGAAGCTACAAGTTACATGGCACTGGAGTGTATACTGAAAAATAGACACAGTCAGTATCACTTGATAGTGAACATAGCAAACAGAAGACACAGACATACAGACATATCATGCCTATTACTATTAATTTATCAAAACCATTGAATTTTAGGGTTGGAAAGACCCTCCAGGGTTGTCTAGTTCCCCTTTGCATTATTTCCAGTAAATGGCCATACATTATGTTAGGTGAAATGTTGTTACATGGGTCATTAGTTCCAGGGTAATAGCATGATTGATACCAGCTGCCAACTTTCAAGGTATTAGAAAGGAAAGGTGGGGCTTCAACACCTCGCCAGCATAAGACATCAGCTTTCGCAACTCTTGCTGAGTCAAAGTGTTCATTCACCTACGTTCTTCCTCTCTGGTTTCTGTCTTTGTTTGCAACCTTACTGTTGATCTTGGCTTTCATTCACAGACACGTTTCTTCTCTACTTTTTGCCAAATCAAACTCCCTTTATGACCCCATTAGAAGTCTTACCTGTCACATTTGATCACACTGTAGTCAAATATCCTACTTTTAACCATTTAAGAAACTGAGGACCAGAGAGGTTTTGCCAGAGCCATCTCCATGCCACCACTTCTTTTATTATAATTAATAGACTTGTGTGAGTATAACTCTGCATTTGTTATCAAAACAAAATTTTAACAAAAACATTTTGTGAGACAAGTCAAAAATCATACTAATGGGGTGAAGAGACAGTGTAATAGAAGACAAAGAATACTAAATTTTGATTTAAAAGATTTGAGTTCATTTCCCTCCCCTACCAGTTGTTAACCCATGACTCACATATTACCTCTGAGTTTCATCAGCCATTAAATGAAAGCATCAATCAATGTCTGTAGCTGGGTGAGGCAGAGTAGCACAGTATTATGGCTAATTTTTATTCTGTAGAGAGAGATTCCCCATCCAATTGAAATCACAAGTCTGAAAAAATCAAGCCTTTTTTTATTCCCTACTTCTAAAGGTTGTTGGAGGCTCAAAGGAGGACATGTGAGAGAGGGGAGAATAAAGAAATATCTCTTGGGGAAGGTGACTTTGAGTCATGATATAAATAAGGAATGTCACTTTATGTCCTGATGGGACAAAAACTAACTACTCAGAGAATGAATTTAATTATAAAGAGGCAGGGGCAAATGCTGGGGGGAGGTTTGTCAGAAATATTCCAAAATCTAAGCTGCATTATTAAGATGTGTGTGTGGATAGATAGATAGATAGATACATAGATAGGTACATAGATAGATAGATGATAGATAGATAGATAAATGCTTTCATTGTGATAATGCCTTGGATTTCACATATTATTATGGATTCCCAATAGAGCATCCAAAATCTAAAATCAATTAGAGGTAGGAGGTAAGAAAGAAGCATTCATAAAATTCAATTCAAGGCAATGAACTTATTAAGTGTCTAGTATGTACAAAGCAAAGAGACAGCATGATGCAATACAAAGAATTGACCTTGAAGTCAAAAGACCTGGGTTCAAGTCCTTTTTCTGACACAGAATGGCTATATGTGACTGGACAAGTCTCTCAATCTCTCAATCAAGAAACCTCTAAAACAATGAACTGCAGAGCGGTTGTTGATCTGCAGTATTAGAAAGGAATTTCCTCATTGTAAGTTCCCTGTACCAATGAAACTATAGGTCCTAATATGTATCCGTTAAGGTGCAAAGCACGTTGCTCAATGTGGGAGATACAAAAACAAAAATGAAATAAACCATTCCTGTACTGGCCCATATTAAAGAAAAAGTCCTGTATACAATACCCTTCACTGCTCCATTTCTGCTACACATGCACTCAGTGTGGGCAGCAGCAGGGGACTTTGGAGATGAAGAGAGGAAGTGACTTGATGCAGCTGGGGCACATTTCCTGCTCTCAAGGTCAGACAAAAGGGGATGTCGGGTCAATGTCAGCGTGGCTTCTTGCCAGAACTGACTAGTAAATCTACTCATCCTGTTCTATGATGAGTTAGTTCAATCCCAAAGTAGACAGAGGTTCTCACAAATAACCAGACTACTAAAACAGGAAAAATCCCAAGTTTCATGTCCCTGGCTGATCCAGGAATCCCCAAATGATAGCTCCTCCAGAGCTTTTTCTGACTCTTCATTTAACCAGGCAAAATGGGGGAATGGCAGCCCTTACTACAAACAAACTCAAAGTATGTATTTCCTAGAACTCCTGGGTGCAGATCCATCCTAAGCTGGGAGTGGGGAGTAGCTACTTCTTTTAAAAAGTTTAAAAGAGGCATTCAGCCTCTTGACAGATATTTCATATGTCTTTCTAGTTATTGTGCTCTGTTTATTTACTTAGTAATCCTATGTTAAGAATAAATGTGGTACAATAGATAGAGTCACAAGCCTGGCATCAGGAAGACCTGAGTTCAAATCTGGATTCTGATACTTCCTAGCTGTTTGATCCTAGGCAAGTCACTTAATCTCTGGGTCTGCCTTAATTTCCTCAGCAGTAAAATACATGTACTTGTCAGAGTTCTTGTTAGCTATTATTATATTTTATTATAATTATTTTATTTTTTGGAGGTCATCTAATCCAATCCAAAGTATGAATCCCTCCAGAACACCCAGGCAGGTATCTGTCTAGCCTCTGCTTCCCCACCCCCAGTTAGTGGGCCTCTCAATTCCCATGAAAATCCATTTCATTTTTGAACCAAATTGATAGAAAATTATTCCTTACATTAAACAGAAGTCTGCATCTTTCTAACTTCTACTCTTTGATCCCACCTCTTTCCTCTGGACCGCAATAGTCTAAAAGGCCTTTAGGAACAAGAACAATGTCTACTTCCTTTTTCATTTCCTTTGGCATTCAGTGCTCCTGAGTAGATCCCGGCTTTGCCATATCTTTTAACTATGTTGTGGTGGTTCAGTCATGTCTGACTGTTCATGGCCCTATTTGGGACTTTCTTGGCAAGGGCACTGGATAAGTTTGCCATTTCCTTCTCTGGCTCATTTTATAAACAAGGAAACTAAGGTAAACAGAGTTAAGTGACTTGGGAGTGAATTGGATTTAAGTGAGGGAGGGCTGTGCAAAGTCATCAGTCTCACTGTCTCCTCCAGAACCATCTGAGACCAATGACAAGATATAGGTTAAGATGACTAGAGATGGCCCTGGATGCCATGAGAGACCTTGTTTGTCTGAGGCGTTCAGTGATTAAAGATAGGTAAGGGCAAAAATGGCCTCTTTTACATACTCAAAAAATAAAAAATAAAAAACAATCTGGGAGGGGAGGATTCTTGGAGTTTTTGACCAGAATAAAAACAGTTGCTATTTATACTTGCTCTGAGTCATCAAATCCCAAACAATGACCATTCCCTTTATTATTAATCTATAATTGAGCATGCAGTATTGGGGTGGATAACATGACAGGCTTCCACCAGTAGCTTCCTAAAGGTGAGTTTGTAATTGGATTTTGAAGTCAGAGCCACCACTGTCAAGGAGGAGGCAGGGCATTGTACCAATCACACAGAGCTGGTAAAACAGGCATGGAAGCTAGGATGAAAAGCCATATTGATTATAAGGCATTTTCCCTTCTTCAAACAAATATAAATCCCTTGATTTCCAATGGAAATGAACACATAATGGTTACCTGGGGTCTCTACCAATGTGGAGAATTCTACCATGTAATTAAGTCAATAGCAGGAGGTCACTCCTGCCATGTCTAGGGAAAAGTAGCCTGTGGAGAAATTTTTCTGATACCATTTAATAAGGATACCATCTAATAAATACCATTTTATCCTAGAATGGAGCAACACAAAGAGAGTACTAGACTATGTCATCAGACCTGGGTTCATGTATTGTTTCTGCTACTAACTACCTGTTTGAACTCGGGTGGATTGCTTCAATTCTCTACAGTCTCTGTCTTCTTCATCTGTAAAACAAAAATGTTGGACTCCATTTCTAAGGTCCTTTCCAATCTAAATAATTCCAATCCTACAAATATACATTTATTTGATGGCCACTAGTCAATATCATCCTAATAAGGACAGAGCAGAAAAGAATCTTGATTGTGAAACAAATAATTTCAAAGAAGTTGCCGTGTCCACCGACTTTGTTTGCAAGGCCTCTCTAAAACATTGCATTCCCTGAAATCCCAGGCCAGTTCTACCTTCTTCAGATATCAAACCTCTTCAAAGTAGGCTGTATTGACAAATATCCCCTAGAATTTAAAGAGATTATTTAGTCCTTGGAGGGTGAACATTCTTGCATATTGCTGAGTTCATCTTTATCCAAAGACCACAAGAATTGTGCTTAATGTATTCTTCCAGTCTGACTGAGAAATTTACTACCCACTAGGGAAATATCTAAGTAATGTAACACTAGACAATCTGCAAAAGGTTTGAGATTGGGCCTTTTTCCCCCTCTTCTTCTCCAGTGCTCGGCCTTTGTGGAACGAAACATATTTTTCTACTGCTATTGAAAAGCTCTTTGCAAAGCTAGCCAGTCATAGGGCTGTTCTGATTAAGCATCTGATATACTAAATGACCCAGTCATTCCCAAAACTCCAAACAAATGGAGGATAATTAGCCACAATGATTTTTTTCCAAGAATATAAATATCACAAGGTATCGTTAGAATGACTCTGGCTGCAAAATATGAAATACTGGAAAAGTTCTAGCTCATATCTCAATAATTTTCTAAAATGTTTTTGAAAGGGTAAAATTTCTTCTCTTGGCAAATAGCTGATGACAACATTTGTTTATTTAACAGAGACATATAGCTGAAACTGAGAAAGAATCTTAGTTCTCAGGAGAATATCTACATTGACTTTGTATAGCTTTTGTGGTTAGAGTCCATAATATCTATCCTTACTGATTATTTTTAAATAGATAACTATAGAAACCTAGACTCTATGAGGTAGTTGGAATCAAATGTAATAGTTACTAGCATTTAAATAGTGCTTTAAGGTTTTGTAATATGCTTTACAAATATTACCTCATTTGATCCTTTATGCACTCCTGGGAGGTAAGGGTTGTTATAATCTCCATTTTACAACTGGAGAAACTGAGACTGACAGAGGACATATAGCTAGTAAGTTTCTAAGGCTGGATCTGGTCTCAGGTTTTCCTGACTCCAGGTTCAGTACACTTTCCATTATATCACTAGGATGCCTCAATTAGAATCAAATGCAGTAAAGATTAGTAACATCAACTTTTAGAATAACTTAATTTTTAAAAGTTCAAAGCTACACTTAGTCCTTCATGTCCCTTTTGGTTGAAATTATCATTTTCATTTTACATCTCAAAAAAATACTGATTATGAAATTTGGTTGAGATCCTATAGCAAGTTGTTAGGGTCATCTAATGGAGAGATCGGAGCCCAGTTAGGATTTAATTTTTGTGCATTACATGAAAGAAGACCTCCAGTTTAAAACACATGTAAATCATTCCTTGATTCATACATTTCATTCTGAAAGATCAACATCCTGGAATTCCCAGTGCAGATTTCTTTCTGAATGGGCTAGCCATAGGCACTATGATGACTGGCTCTGAAGGCAATGCCAAGGGAAGATGCAAACAAAACATCTATTTTTTAACACTCACATAAGCAGGATGTGAAGGGTATTGTTTTCGTAAGTCAAATCTCCTAATGCAGAAAAAGGAATCCTGGTCAAATCTTACTCTGATTCACAAAGCTGTTTGCATGTTTTCTAACTTTACTGTTAGCAACTTCTCCACGCAGTATTTCCTTGAGCTATTTTTTTTATTTAAAAAGCATTCCAAATTAAGTTCAGGACTGCCTCCCATTTACTTTTAATCTGCTCCCAAATGAGGGATATTTGTTGTCAAATTATGCTTCTGACAAGTTTCAAAGTATTTACATATACCCTCCCTTCCTGTTCCCCCCTCTTGAAGAATTCTAGAAAACAGAGATAGGTAGGAGGTCATTGACAAAATTATTATGATAGCATTTCTGCTAATTTGGTAAACATGCAGACCCATGTCCATCTTTTCTTGTGAGAGTCAGATCTCAGGGGACAAGAAAGAGTTCCTAATTATCCAATTATTTGTGGAATGAAAGATCAGAAGGAACATTATAAAATAAGTGTTTGCAGTGAGATGGCATAATCCTGGCGAGAATTAGTACAGGACTCAGAGGAAAAACATTTTCTCTCCAGTCTCATCAGTGCTTTGCCATATGGCATAAAGCAAGTGGTCCAGAGTTTACTTAATGGAAGAGGTGAAAATTAAGGGTCTTGATTTATCCTCCCTTGTTCAGGGAAATTTTACTTCTTCTCTAAAGGAAAATGAGTGTACTGGTTGATGTGGGGTCATGATACCAGATCTGCTATGGTGATGCTGATGTTGTCGCATCTCGGCCTCTAGACACACTTGAGTGGAGGTACTTAGTCTGAGACTTACAGAGATATAGAAAATGACATTTCAAGCCTTGAGCCTGGAAAAAATGTTGTTGGTGAACTGAAATGTGCTCAAAATAAAGAGATAGATGTGATGTAATGAAAGAATCAATGACTTCTCTAACCAAAGACTTAAATTCTAGTCAAGATTCTGCACTAACTGCAAGTCACTAGAAAAGTACAGAGCCAAAACTAGTCACAATGGCACTAAGAGCAATTAGCATTAAACACGTTCTCAAATTCACTGCAATTGGGATAGTAGGAAAAGATCCAAACACTAGATCTAGTGGAGATCCTATAGTATAATATAAGCCTGTTGCTTGGCAATCTGCTGCCTGGGGAGGAACAGAGAGGAGCCAGATAAGTGAATTATCTGGCTTCCCTAGTATACGGCCTCTAAGAGAGAAAAAACCAGGAAGCTGGGAGATTCCTGACTTAACTAAAAACAGAAGGAGTCAAAATTTATCAAAAGGTAACTAATCTAGGGCAGCTAAACAGCACAACAATCCTGGAGTCAGGAGGACCTGAGTTCAAATTAAACTTCAGATACTTATTAGCTGTGTGACCCTGGGCAAGTCACTTAACCTTGAATCACCTCTCCATCCCTGTAACAAAGCAAATAGACAAACAAAAATGTAACTAATTTTTAAAAAGTTACAATATTTTAAAGTCATTATTTTAAAATTTTGCAAACTCTGAACTTTACAGAGGAGACAAAACCCTAGTCATTCCAAACTAGTTATAGCTGTTACTGAAAATAATTTCACCTTTCTTCTGTGTCTTAGTTTAAAGATATTGGACTAGATGGTGCTAAGTTCTCTCTCAGCTCCAATATTACAGAACCATCATCTTCAGGAAGAGATTCCTACCACCATACATCTCTAAGGCATTCAGATTATATACTTGATGATAGAGACTAAAGTGTCTCATTGATGATACCAATAATTACTCTAAACACATTAGCCTAGCAATTCATATAGAAAACCTAAATAGAAGAAAGGTGACTCTCCTATTTCTAAACAATGACATGCTGTTGGATGATTGCTGAGTTAAGTTAATAGATACTAGGATCAGGAACTAGAAATGACTAAATTGGGTCAAAATTTTTTTTAAGAAAGGAAAAGAATGGACTATATTGTATTTAGGAACTTGTACAGTGAACTCAGTGATCCCAACCTACTACTTGGTGCAAAAAAATATGTTTTAAAAAACAACACACAAATGTTCTTCTGATTTCTAATTGCCCTAGCACTCAATAATTATGCATCTTGAAAATCTGATAAGGAAGCATGAGTTAGCACATTGGATGTCCCTGAGAGCTGTTGCTCCACTCAGTTCACTGGGTTCTTCAAATTATTTCATTAAGCATGTCAGTGGACAAAGGAAGCCTTATTGATAGGAACAATAAGGAATTTTACTTCCCTGGTAGTGTTTAAGAGTGGGAGTCTGCAGTGCTTCAGTGTAAATTATACTTCTGATTTATTACAATCTATTTTATACAAGACTTCACCCATGCCTGCTCACTGCAGATGTCCTCTCCTGTGGTAGTCAGTACATACATGCCACCAACTGACATGGGATGGTCAACTGAAAGTCTTTAGACTTAGGCTACTAAATATTCATTCTACATTCCATTAAGGAAAGAAATAACTTACTAATAACCTTAAATATACTATTCCAGGCAAAAGAAGCATCAGGTCAAATTAACAAGCCTATAAAAAGTGTTTCTTACTTTATGCTAAGCACTTTGTTAAATGCTAATGATACAACAAAAAGGCAAAAAGACAATCCGGGAGGATCTTATGTTCTAATGGAGAAGACAACATGTAAACAACTAGGTTACCATGTGGTATGTGCAGAGTTGATTGAAAAGGGTAGGCATTAATGGCTGGGGAAACTGAGAAAGGTCACCTGGAATAGGTCAGATTTGAACTGAATCTTTAAAAATGTTAAAGCAACTAGGAGGCAGAGGTGATAGGGCAGTGCATTAGCTGTTTGAACTTGTTGCCTTTTATTTAGCTTTAGGGTTCTCATCTGGGCAAGCTATTCTGTAGGTATTCTCCCTAGGTAGCAAAGGTACTAACCTGCACTGGTGAAAGGTATTTCCATACCCAGGAACTCCCTTTTTGAATGAAATCATAGGTCCAGTCTCTATCCACTATTCTTTCTCCTCTGTAAAAACATTACTTACCTACTTATAGAATTGTTGTAGATAGATAGAACCTGGTGTCAGACACCCCTAGTTGAATAACCATGGGCAAGTCACTTAACAGCTGTTGGCCTGTTTCCTCATCTGTAAAATAAGGATATTTAGAGCCTCCTAGGGCTGTTATGATCAGATAAGGTAATATTTGTAAAGTGCTTTGTAAGCTTCAAAGCACTACGCAAATGCTAGCTATTAGTATTATTACAGAGTACAACTAAGGTATCAGTACATTTGAAAGTACGTTTAAAAAAGGACACATATGAAAATTATTTTTACCTTCTACAAGATATTTTCCTACATGATAAAGATGGATATTTCCCCAAAAATGTACCCATTTTACCTGGCACCTATTTTTCCTTTATGACTTTTACAATTGCTCACCAGGCCAAACACAGTCCCTTGAATCCCCACAAGACTCTTCACCACCCTAAACTTTCTGCCTTCAGTCATTCTCATAGTTCCAAAGCCAGACATCCCACTGGAGATCTGCTGTTTACACACAGCCAATAACAATATCAGTTCTGGGAATTTTCATTTCCCTGGACCTATGGCCAGCTAATTCCAAATCTTCCATCTCATGCCCTAAAAAAATTACTTTCCTTTTTGGCTATGCAAGACAGGCCATCACCAAACCTCTCAGAAGCTCAAATGTCTGAGGCTCTAGTGTACCCAGAGATTTCCAGGAGTTTTTGTATCAACTGTTAGTCTCCATCAATGAAGGAAAAGATTAAAGTTTCCCCTGCTCAGACAGACTCTTCTCTTAATGACTAATGAAAACATCTACAAGTTCTGACAAGCTGTGTTCATCCCCCTTCCTAACCACCACACTTTGCTATAAACTTATAGAAGTGCTTTTCTCAGATTTACAGTCTTTCTTAGGCTCCTGGAACTGGGAAAGTTAGCTTCTCTGATAAGATACACAGTTTAATGGTCAGCAGGGAGGGATAAACTTAGACAGAAAATTTGTGCCAAGGCCAATTTTGGGGCTCATTTCTGCCTGCCTTGAGCCAGAGCTGCCTCTTTTCTAGTGGATGTAGGCCAGGGACAGTTCATGCTGTGTGGTCCCCTATGCATCCTCAACATTTTTCCTGGGAAAATCAGATTAAGCCAAATATCAAGGCTAGTAGCTTCAAGGGACAAAAGAAGTCACAAAAGGGTGACTCTGTGTGTATGTGTGTTTGGGGGTGGGTAATTGCACCACAGACTCCAGTAAATAAATGCTTTTTGAACATCTGTGGTATGGTGGAGAAAGAGGGCAAGACTTGAAGTGAGGAAAACTGGGTTCAAATCTTGGCTCTGACTTTTGCTGACTGGGTAATCTTTGGGTAAGTCATTTAGGTGGTACAATGGATAGCTCAGGGCCTCTGGAGTCAAGAAGATCTGAGTTCATCTGCAGTACTGGATATTTAACCTGGGAATCACAACCTCTGCTGGCCTCATTTCCTCCTCTGGAAAATAGGCATCATAATAGCAATTACCTCTCAGGGTATCTCTCTGGGCCTAATCTATAAAATGAAAGACTTGGATCTTTCACCTCTAAATCAATGATTTTGCAAGCTGAACTGAATTAAAATGGAAAGAATTGAAGGGGAATTCTAGTATTGCTTCAGGGACCCAGAGGCCAGAGGAAGGATTTTAAGTCTGTATGTAATACAGACCTCAGATCCAGCCCTTTGTTCTCCAGTCAGCTGCTTTTCTACACGTCTGAGAGGAAAGTAAAAGGGCAAGGTCCAAGAATACTGGTCTGGGAGGAGGTGGGGTCTAAAGTTTAGGGACAGGTAAGCCTCAAGCCTAAAAGGTTCCTACACTCAAAAAAATCATGACTCACATAGGACTTCACTATGTACAAAGCACTTTCTCTACAGCATCCTATTTGAAACTCATACCACCCCATTGAGAGAGACACTCCAGTCATGACTAACCTCATTTTACAGAGGTGAGAGCTGAGGTTAGAATTTCAGCACTCTGCTAGTGTCAGAGGCTACATGTGGACCCAAGTTTGTTTGGACCCAGGACTCACCTTTTTGCTGATGTGTAGAATATTTCACTTGTATTCTCAGACTAGAATGTGACAGAATTTTGGCAGGATTTTTGTACCAAATATTCTTGTTGTACAACATTAGTAAATATCCTTTTCTAAAATCTGCTTAAGGCTGACTGACTAAATGATTCTTAAGTAACAAACTTAAGGGAAGCACACCATGGTTGGGATGGGAGCTAAAGAGGAGAGTTAGCCGATGAAATTTTAGAATCATTCCCAACCTCTCAGGGGTACCTCTAGAACCTTCAAGAATGGATGCATTTAAACTCTAGTACCTGACTCATTAAGGGGATTGAAAGCTAGGATAATGAACCTTTTAGTTCATGTAACCTACAATACAAAAAATACCCTGAAAATAAACACTGTGGAATTGTAACGTCAAAGTCTGACCTTGGAAAAGAGTTGAGCAATGTACCTGCCTCCCTTCTTTGAGGAGCTAAAGGCCTATGGGTGTGGGATATTAATAGTAAAAGCTGACATTTATATTTCACTCTTAAGATTTATAAAGCATTTCACATATAATTATCTCATTTAATCCTGACTATAACTCTATGAGTAGGTGCACTATTAGCCTCATTTTACAGATGAGGAAACTAGGGTTAAGTGACTTGCCCAGGGTTATAGATCTAGTAAGCACAGAAGGGTGGATTTGAACCGAAGTCTTCTTGATTTCAAGACCTAGGTTTTGTTGATATGTTGCTTGCATTTGCTGAGCTTCCTTTTTTCTGTCTTTAAAAAAAAATTATTTGTTAAAAAGAATGGTTTGACAGGAAGTGGAGGGGTCGGGAGATGTTTGGAAATGAAGATGATGTAAAAACACAAGATATCAATAAAAATATTTTAAAGTATCCTTTGAAACTAAGAAAGTGAGGGCAAAACACACACACACATGCACGCACACACACACAAATTAACTCTATATCCACACATCAAATTTGAGTCCAGTTTTTATGTCATTCTCTTAACAAAACAGTCCCAGGGCTTTAAAAATAGATTTGGAGGAGTTACATGATGTTTTCCTCTGTAAAGGGTAAGGGAAGAAGGCTTGGATTTGGAAGTCTCCTGGGAGGAGCTGAACTGGCTTGGAGGGTGATCATAGGATGTTATGGTCCACAAGTTTCCTGCTTGGTAGGAATCTTCCTCTGTTGGGTTGCACTTTGTCACGTTGAAATAAATAAATGATCACCTTAGCTAGAGGTTAGGACAGAACTTGGTCTAATTTAGGGTGATTCAGTCTTTGCAATCACTGAAGTTGAATTTCTATCTCCCAGAGCAGTCCAGCATGAGTTTAAATTAGGACACTTGAAATGAAAGCAGTGTTGGGTTGGGAGGACCAGGTCAGCTAGTACTATAGAAGACTTGGGGCCCATATAATAGCCAAAATTAGCAACAGCACATCCCAACCCTAAAGACAAACCAATGGGGATTGCCCTTAACTTCTTGTCATGAGCCCAGGAATATGTGTAACGTTTTTATAATTTCTTGTCCCTTCCAAGGCTGCCCTTTGTTTTCATTTTAACTGCATTTATTTCTTTAAAATATTAGAAGGACAGAAGATAATGCTGGATCCAGTTACCCATAATTTTCTTTCTGTTATCCCCTCCTTCCCCCCATTCCATTACACTATAAAGCCTTAGTACCTTCACAGAACAAAGAAAGGTGGATATTTGCCAATTAATTGCTGAATCCCATCTACAGAGAGTAATTAAATAACAGCAGAGGCCCACATTGACGTCTAAATGATTTCATTTATATGATTTAGTTATATTTTATTTATTGAAAATTATTAATTTAAATGTAAATGGTCATTAAGATACTTTGTGTTGATGTCTGATGTTAAATTTTTAATGAAACATTCGGTACATACTTGATAAGTTCAATTGTTTCTATCAAAGGAGTCAGTCTTATTCTCAGTTTGTTGCACCGAGACAAAATGCTAACTGTCCCACCCTTGTTTTGTGTAGACCAGCCTGAAAGTTAGAGGAATTTGCCATTAATTCTCCCTCTGGTATGGTTTGTGAGCAGCTGCCCTAAGCCTTCACCTGCCTAAGCCCCTGTGTCAGTTACTGAATTCCAAAATCTCAAGCAATTTACATTTCCATAGCCAGGAAACCACTTAGTAGCCTAGAATTTGTAGCACACTCCCATTTTATCTAGGTCTAAAAGACATCAAGTTTGTGGGCTCAGATGAAGGTAGGCTGGCCAAGGACGTTCAACAAATCTACAATTTCCCCTACTCTCTCATCTCCCCCTGACTGCCATCAGCAATTCTCAAACTATTCCTGGGGGATTTAAATTTTGCAATTATCACTTCACGGATGAGATTTACATCAAGGGCCAAACAGCCAAGTCTCTAAGAATCTCTTCTGAGTCTATCCTAGCCCGGCAGTGAAGTTGCTATTGAAGGTCCCCACTTAAATTGTATTGGCCTTAAGTTGTTCACGTGTATGCGTCAAAGGAATCAGTGTATGGGTGGATAAAGAAAAGTAACCTGCTATCTAAATCTGAGCATTCCTGGGAGAGCCAGGAGCAAGCTTGGACCACAACCGTTTTGGAGCCTACATTTTCTCAGCAGATTTTTACTGTGAAGTTATTGATCATTAATGAGGCCAATCATGCAGTTGGCCCTAGGAACCTAGATACAGTCACCATCTAAATGATGAAGTAGGTGATATTTCTCTTCAGTATATTCCACCTCCCCTTTCTGTGCTCTTTCTTTCCCTTTTAACACCCAACACCTCACTACAGGTCTAACTCCATTGTTACTAGAGTCTAGTCCAGGGGTGAGGAACCTGCAGCCTCAAGGCTACACATGACCTTCTAGGTCCTTGGGTGTGTGTGATCTTCTGAATGAGTCCAAGTTTTATGGAATAAATCCTTTTATGAAGGGGATTTGTTCTGTGAAGTTTGGATTCAGCCAAAGGGCTGCACTTGAGGGCCTAGAAGGTGACATGTAGCCTAGAGAGTCACATGTAGCCTAGAGGGTCACATGTAGCCTTGAGACCACAGGTTCCCCACCCCTGGTCTAGTCCTTTCTGTCACTAGAGCTAATAAATCATTTCATACTAAGATATGTGGGATAGGCATTAGTATAAATTACTATCTTAAGTATAAATTGACATAAATTGACTTTTAAAGAAGATGCCTGAAAAAAATAATCAAAGACTGGATCAATAATGGTAGAATCTCATGTGCTACCTGTAGTGTCTGATGTAGATACTTTGGAGGAAGGAGCTCTTTCCAGTTGACCCCCCCCAAAATAAAATAAGAATGAAGAAAATCATAGGGACATAGGATTTTGTTGTTGTTGTTGTTTTAACTTATCCATGGGATCTTTTTCAAAAAGAGTATTTTATTTTTTCAAATTACATGTAAAGACAATTTTGAACATTCATTTTCTAAAAATTTTAAATTTCAAATTTTCTCCTCTCTCCCTCCCCGCCCCATTCCCTAAAAAAGATAAGATTTTAACTTTTTTTAATGTTTTATTAATGCTATTTTCTTTTTTTGAAGCATTACTAACACTTTTCACTAACTTTCTATTACTTTCAAAGAAAATTGCCTTGTAAATAAGTAAACAAATTTACACATGGATCATATCTGAAAATATATACCTTATTCTGGTCCTCTAGTCTACCACTTCTCTGCCAAGAGACAAGAGACATTCTTCCAAAGGTAGGAGTTTTAAATAGGTTATACATGTGCAATCTTGTAATATGTATTTCCATATTAGTCATGTTGTGAAAGAAGAAACAGACCGAAAAGATAAAAACCACCAAAAAAGATAAAGAAAGTATAAACAGTATGCTTCAATCTGAATGCAGTTCTTTCTCTGGATGGGGATAGCATCATGAGTGCTTTGGAACTGTCTTAGATCACTGTATTGCTAAGAAGAGCTAAATTATTCACAGTTGATCATTGCAAAATGTTGCTGTTGCTATCTATGTCCATGTTTTCCTGGTTCTGTTCACTTCACTCACTGTCAGTTCATGTAAGTCTTTCCAGGTTTTTCTCAAATCATTCTGCTCATCATTTCTTACAGCAAGGAATATTCTGTTACAATCATGTACCACAACTTTTTTTAGCCATTCCCCAGTTGATGGACATCCCCCTAATTTCCAATTCTCTGCTACCACAAAAGGAGCTGCTATAAATATTTTTGCACATGTAACTCCTTTGGCCTTTTTTATGATCTCTTTCACATACAGACCTACTAATAATATTGCTGGATTAAAGGGTATGTACAGTTTGCTTGCACTTTGCGCGTAAAGGAACATAGGATTTTGAACCTGAAAGATATCTAATCCAACTTCCTCATTTGACGTGTTAGGAAACACAATAAAAGGCAAAGTATCTACTTGGGGCAGCCAGTTGACTTATTGGATAGAATACTGGATTTATAGTCAAGATCCCACCTGAATCCCACCTCAAACACTAGTCAGGTTACTTTGAACAAGTTAATTCATCTCTCTCAAGATCCTCATCATTAACATGGGGAAAATAATAGCATCTGCCCAAAGAATACCCATCTACCCAAGGATCAAATGAGATTACAAATGGAAAGTTTATTGACAGTATTAAGGTGATATATAAATATTATTAATTGTTTTTATTGTCATGTCAATGCTATGGTCATGTTACAAGTCTAGAACCAATGCTGGTTTTCTAAAGAGTCTATGTTAGATTTATGAACTTTTACAAACTTCTCTCTGACCCTGAATCCATTAATTTGGTGTTTCCCTAGGGTTCTTCATCCTTTCTCACCCCAAGACCATGCTGAGGACATCTCACTCTTATTACACAAGAGTGACCTAGGATTTCAGAGATGAAAAAGAGACATTAGAGTCAATGACTGAGAAAGGTAAATTTGATTCGGAACAAGGCAGGAAGAAGGGATTTGACTGTGAGAGTCCTAGCAAGACCACAAATGAAAGAGAATATAGAATTATGAATGTTTGCAAAGAAAGAGAATAAAATTTTGGTCCTTTTCAATCCCATATCCCTTCACTCAACTGATTTAGAGCATCAGGTCATTTGGAAGCCGATCCTGAGATTGCTGATATATCTGGTCACCCACACACAAGCACTTTACAGTCTAGGATATAAAATTGAAATAATCATTTAATTCAGTAGCATAAAGATAAATTGTACATCTATATATTAGACCCCATTGATGGGCAATAAATGTGTTTTTAATAGCCTCAGTTATGTAATTAAACATGAGACAAGTCTGTATTGTTAGGCAATAAATTATGAAAATGGAAATTGCCTGGCTGGGAAAAGGCTGAACTCAACAGACAATAGGTTGCCTTCTTGGCCTACAGCTTTCTGACAACTTCATGGTAACAAGTAAACCAGCTGTTAGTCTCTACAGGGTTCTCAATGTTCCTGGACATCTCTTATATCATAGAATTAAGTCATCATCTTATTGAGTTTGACAGCTCTCCTGGGAGTCAGGTAGCAAAAAACCATTTTACTGATGTAGGAATAAAGTTAAATGATTTTCCCAGTATCGTAGCAGAAGTTCCCACCATTGAGAGTGAACTCACAGGCTCATGAAAACAAATTAAGTCAGAGCCAAAAGAACTAAAATTCAAATAAAGATTTTCCTAACTTCAGGCCAATATGGGTTAGTAAATAAGTCCTTATACCTTGTGATTTTTTTTTTATGTGTATGGAGAAATTTTCCTTGTGGCATTTCTTGTTCTTGAAAAATCCTAGCCTCTCCATTTCATTCTATCTGATAATTTTCTTAGAAAATATAATGTACCATACATAGATGCCTTTGATCAGTCTGATAAAAACTCTTCTCAGAATAATGCTTTTAGATGCATAAAATAAAATTCATAGGCTTGCCAAGGAAACCAATTACATTGAAAATTTATCCAAAAAAGTTTTAAATACAATTTCACATACCCCAAGTAAAGAAAACCTATTTCAGATGATCTCCAACTGCCTTTTATTTAGTGCAGAGACTGTGTAAATTGTGTTGTTTGCCTATGGAAGAACATTTCCCCTCAAATATCAATTTATTGAACTGAATTAATCTCACTCATTTTATCTCCCAATCCCAGCTAAACTTTTTTCCAAATACCTCAACAGATCTGGTGTCAATTCTTAAATTCTGAGCCCCAACCAAAGTATTTAAGAAAATTCCTCCTTTACTATCTAGCAAATATCTAGATCTCCAGGAAAAGAGGTCGTCTTCCTTTCTTCCCCTCTTCTTTTCAATGTAGATGTTCCTTGAACAGTATTTATGCCTATGACTAGAACTTAGTTTGAGCCATGCCATGGATAAAGTCAGCACTGACACCCAAGCATAAATTCTGAGGCTTGTCAGCAACTTCATCTTCTGTTAATTTCACTGTTGAATCATTAACAGGCTCTTAGCTAGTTTCTCCCACCCACAGTTATGATGATTACTGTCAGCATCATTAGTTTTGTAGTCATAATTAATACAGAAAGAAAGCTTCTTGATACAAAGAATTTAAAATACAAAACACTGCCAGTCTGGCTAATAGGGTTAGAGAAATTTTGCAGTTATCTTCCCAGAATCAATGGATTTTCAGAGAGAATTAATTAATTAAAGGCAAGGTCTGGTTATTGGTAACTACTTTGCTCTGGGCTTCCCTGATATATTTAGAAAAGGTGCTTCTCTAGTTTATAGAAAGATGTAGGAGAGGCGGAGCCAAGATGGCGGAGTAGAAAGACTCACATTTGCTAGGTCCGAATCCACAGCCCATAGATTTCCTGTAAAAAGAACTCCTGACAAATTCTGGAACAGTGGAAGCTGCGCAGCAACACAGTGAAGGAGATTTCCGTTGCAGAGAGCCCTGAAAAACCGACTGCAAAGGTACCCGGGACGGGAGTGGGGCCCTGCCCTGCAGAGCGCTCCCCTCCCCCTGCCCCAGCCACGTGCCACTGAGAGGAGCGAGCAGACCCCAACAGGCGTCAGGGACCTGAATCTCCAGCAGCTGCGAAGGTCCCTCCACCCACAGATGCACAGGTCAGTGAGAGAGACGGGCTGAGAGGGGAGCGGGGTATCTCCGGGACTCGGACCCCCTCGATAGGCTGCGGATGTGGCAGAGGCAGAGGCCACGTGGCCAGAGGCCCGCAGAGCAGGCAGGAGCTCCACCCCAGCTCCATTACAAAAGATCTCTGCATAAACCCCCTGAGGGAACTGGGCCTGGGAGGCGGCCCTGCCCCCACCTGAGAACCAGCAGATAAGCTCCCATTGAAGAGCAGTCAGGCCTGCCGCCACAAGCCCTGAGGCTGGGGAGCAGCATTTGAATCCCAGACCCCAAGCACTAGCTGGGCGGATCTAGGCCAGGGTGGAGAGGACTCTCAGAA
>CM053769.1:628398887-628418153 GCA_028658325.1 Potorous gilbertii | reverse complement strand
AGAGGGCAGATTGGTGATATGGGTAATTAGAATGTCCAGTGTATCAGGGAGCGGGGAGGGGACAAATGGGGAGAAAATTTTGGAACCCAAAATCTTGTGAAAATGAATGTAAAAAGTTAAATAAATTTATTTAAAAAGGAAAAAAAAAGAAAGATATATAGGACAATAGAAAGAATACTGCCCTTGTTGTCTGGAAAATTCAAAACTCACCTCAGACATTTCCTAGCTATATGACCCTGAGCAAGTTGCTTCACCTCTCTGAGTCTCAGTTTCCCCTTCTGTAAAATGGGTTGGAGGGTGCGGGAATAACTCTTGTTTGGCCTGCTCTCCAGGATTATTATGAGACACTACTTTGCAAATATTAGGAATCCTGGCAACAGGAGCTTCTGTTATTCAAAATGTAAGATAATAAAGAGACAAGAGATAATGTATTTGACTCCTCCCATCCCCACCACTTTCTTGAATGATATTTAATAATGCCTGAGGGGATAGAGCACTGGGCCTGGAGTCAGGAAGACCTAAGTTCAAATCCAGCCTCGGATACTTACTACTGTGTGACCTTGAGCAAGTCACTTAACTTCTGTTTGTTTTAATCCACTGGAAAAGGAAATAGCAAACCATTCCGGTGTCTTTTCCAAAAAACTCCCATGGACAGTATCAGAATGTTATGGTGCACAGGGTCATAAAGAGTTGGATCTGACTAAACGACTGAAAAACAATTATATATGCATATTTGTATATATCACACATATCTATCTACACTTATCTATATTTACATCTATCTATCTACTCTAAAACAGAAGTATAAACCAAAACTTTATACTTTTATACTACAAAGTATAAGGTCTTTGTCTTTGGGGGTCTTTGGATTTTCCTCAGAAAGCATAGATGCCACTTAAAGTCTGGGTGTTTCATTTGTAATGTCTCAAAGCGTCCAGAAGGGATATGGGAGGATATAGGGGTTAGAATCTTTCCTTCCTCATAGCTGAATTTTAGAAATTCTCCAAAGAATATTGGGGAAACCCTTTCTTCAAAAAAAAAAAAAACAACAGGATTTGGTATCAGTCAGATGATATTTACTGCATTAGAGAACGTCTGAAGTTTACACTCAAAGACAGGAATATTTTGTTTCTTTTGCTCACTTGAAATGTAAAAGAAGCACTCATTTGAAACATGAGCTCCAGCTTGGGACAGTCATACTATCCCACACATCATTCTCAACTGGACTGTCTCTAAAAGTAAAATACTATAGTAATTCAGCCTACTTTGCAAAAAGAGGCAAGAAGTGCCAAATGTCCTGGCTTGGTGGAAGCCAAAGATTATTTAGTGAGAACCAGATGAGAGGTAATGTAGTGAGGAACAAGAGGGCTGCCCTCAGGGTTAGGAAGGCCTGGCCAGGTTCAAGTCTTTCATCTGACACAGTCTGGCTATGTGACCATACAACTCTTCTTAACACCCCAGTCAGCTTTTGAGACTATAAATATAATTGCTGATCTGCATAGGTAGAGGAAGTTTCCTTGTCCAGAGTTCCTTATATGGATTAAATAAATCATGTCTGAACCAAAAACAAAACAGAAACCTATGGAGTTTAATATTTCTTTTCCTCTTTCCCATTCCCGTTCCAACTCTGCTAGAGGTCATAGGATTTAAAGCTAAAAACAGACTTTAAAAATCTAGTCATCTAATCCCTTAATTTTTACAGAATAGTATAAATGACTAAGGGCAACTGGTTGGGGAGCAGTGACTAGTCAGGAAGACTCATCTTCTGAGTTCAAATCTGGCCTCTTAGACTTACTAGCAATATGATCCTGGGCAAATCAATTAACCCTGTATACCTCAGTTTCCTCATCTGTAAAATGAACTGGAGAAGGAAATGGCAAACCACCCCAATATCTTTGCCAAGAAAACTCCAAGTGGGTCCATGAAGAGTAGGACACAACTAACAGAACTGAATAACACAAGTGACTTGCCCAAGGTCACATGGCTGAAAATGTATCCGGATTTGAAGTCAAGTCTCTTGATGAAAACCCAGGACTTTTTCCACATTCTTCTATTTTATTTAACAGTCCCTAGAAGTTAAAAGCTCGTGTCAGAATGATGTCAATTTGAGGTAGATTCAAATCATCCATCCAACTAGGAAAGAACATTTCCACACTCCCTATTATTTGAAAGAGACCTCTTTATAGTGAGGATTAAATTAATCCTCTGTCCCTGTGATCTTAAAAATAGAAAGCTGGTCCAGATGCTTTCCAACTCAATACCCATTTACATTGTTTAGAGACTCCTTTTGTTCGTGCCACAGGTGTAACAAGGGGAGGTTATTTTAGGTAGCAGGGCAATCTAGCATGCATGTGACATGACACCTTCTTAAAAGACCTCACTTCAGACATCTCTGTTAAGAAAAAAAATCAGCAAATGCCTCTATTCCTGTACATTTCAAGTGGGTAATAAAGAAAGGCAGAACTTTTTTTCATTAATATTTCCATGCTATGGAATGCCTCCATTTGTGGTGGTTAAAAGGGACATAATTAGGCTAAAAGTAAAAAGTGACTGTAGAAAATCCTCTGGGATTATCACATTACAAGCCCATAAAACCACCAATGCAGCTTGAGCAATTGACCGTTTTTGCCGTTAAAAGTAATATATAGTCTGTCCTGAGGTCTGAAAGAAAAATGCTTTAAAGAAAAGACAATATTCTCTTTGTTACCAGTTCCCCAAACTGAAGACAATTCCGTCTGCACCCTGTTTCCTGCTGGCATATTCTTGAAGAAAAAAAAAATCAATTCTCTCTTTGTGGATATTTAGAAATTATGTAGGCATTAAAAAGAAAAACCCTCAATAGATCTAATGTCACTGGAGACAAAAGATGTAAATGAATTTGAGGAAAGAGGAGAGTGGAAGGAAAGCTCACTCAGAGTTTGAAGTATCATACACTAGGGCCCTGGGGTGATTTAAGGTCTCTGACCAAGGGCAAAGCATCAATCTTGGTGTTCTGATTTCATGTTGATCTTTTTGTTAAACTTTAACCAAGCCATAGCATATGTTTTCACTTGGGAGGAAAAAATCAGGTATTTGGTATTACAGAAAGAACAGGAGACTTGAACCCACAAGACCCGGGTTTGAATGCTGGCAAAGCATTTGGTTGATATGTGATGCTGGCAACTTCACCTCAGCTGAACTTTACCTCAGCCTTGCTTCATTTTTCTTCCTTGCAAAACAGGGATAAAAATACCTACCTTGAGAGTCTGACAGCGTTGTTGTAAGATCAGATTCATTAAATAAATAGTTATTAATACCACTGTGCCAAAGAGATCCTGGGCAAGACACAAAATTGACATAAAACACGGTTGCTGCCTTTGCTGAGATTACAGTCAAGTAGGGCAATAAGATACCAGTACCAATCAGTGTATAAAGCACAATATTACATATTAAGTACATTAAAACAGCTGAAAAAGCTAAGTAAGAAGTGTGGTTCAGAGGAAAAGGTTGTTCCTGAATTAATGTAAAAACACTTTGTAAACTATAAAATGCCTTCCGAATATGATATGCTATTATTTTCATGATGGGCAGCCTGAAAAATTAATATGTATGCCTTGGACAATCACTATAGATGGATAGTCAGATGAACTGGGAATTGAGTCAAAAGAGACCAGATGGGATCAAATTGGGAATTGTAATGTTTTCAATGATTCCCAAAGCCCATTGAGTTAACATCATTATTCTCCTGTGATACAGAAGAGAAAGGACAGTCTCTGGAGACAAATGATCCAGCCTTTGATGCTAAATGTGTCACCTTGAGTCAGTCACTTGTATCCTTAGGGCTAAGCTCCACCATCTGTACAATGACAAAGGGATTGGATTGGATGATCTCTAGGGTCCCTTCTAGCTCTAGAGCTGTATATCCTAAATGACTGGGCATCATGGAATTTCATGATCTTGTAAGAATTAAAATAATAAACAACCCAAAAAACTGAAAAAATATGTGGTAAGTTTGGACTGCTGTACCATGATTGACAAAAAGTGACATGAAAGACATAATCCAAGATACATACAATGAGAAAAGGTTATAGCAGGAGACTAAGACAACAAACAGACTGGTACCCTAAGACATTTTGAGCAGCTAGGTGGTATAGGGAGTGAGTGGAGTACTGGGTCTGTAGTTGGGAAGAGCTGAGGATGAATCTGGCCTCAGACCTTTACTAGCCGTGGGATGCTGGGCCAATCCCTTACACTCGTCTGCCCCAGCTTCCTCTTCTGTAAAGCAAGAATAATAGTGGTATCTTTCCTCTAGGATTTTTGTGAAGGTCACACGGGATACTATTTGCAAAGCACGTTGTAACCCTTCAAGTACGAGGTAAATTCCAGTTGTGATCGTTATATCCTCTGAGATACAACAAAATAAAACAAAACAACCCAACAAAAGATGGCCTCCAGCACATTGGATAGATCCTCCATGGCACACCAGTGGAGAAACAAGAACAAGAATCATACAGGATGGATTCACAAAGGGTTTTTGATTTGCGTCAACGGATAGAGTATCCATACTGATGATGTCAAGTATCTTTCCAAGTCTTGTATCAAGTAAAATAATAGGAATAACAGCAACGTCAATGAATTTCAATAGTGCTTTGAGATTTACAAAGCATTTTACAAATAGCGACTTGTTTGATTCTCACAAGAACCTTATGAATAGGTAAATGCCTATTTTTAAGGTACCTATGTTAGACACAAATTTGTTTCGACCTTTCAGGGTAACAAAACAATTTTCTCATAGCAACTCTTTGAGTTAAGTAAAGTAACTTTCGTTGTCCTCATTTAACAAGTGAGGCTTATACAGGTCAAGTGAATAGTCATGTAGTTGATAAGTGTCAGAAGCATCTAGATGAGTGGATAATGGGCTGGGCTGGGAGCCCAGAAGAGCTGAGTTTAAATTCTACCTCGGACACTTATAAACTGGGCATTTCACTGGCTGGACCCTGTCCCTGGAACTCTCTCCATCCTCATCTCCAGCTCCTGGTTTTCCTGGCTTCCTGCAAGTACCAGCTAAAAGGTCATCTGATAAGAAGCTTTTCCCAACCCCCTTAATTCTAGTGTCTTCCTTCAGGAGATTATCTCCAATTTATCCTGTTTATATTTTATTTGTAAATTGTCTCCATCTTTAAACCAGTTGCTTCTTGAGATAGGAAACTATTTTTGCCTTTCTTTGTACTCCCAGCACTCAGCACAGTGTCTGGCACACAGCAAGTATTTAATTTAATAAATACTTGTTGACTTGATTTGATTAATTTCACTCCAACAATGTTATTTATTCTCTTTGTGCTTCATTTTCCTCACCTACAAAATGGAGATAGAGATATTTGTTCTACCTTTCTCACAAAGTTGTTATGAAAAAATTGCTTTGTAAGCCTTAAAGCTCTAAACAAATATGAATTAATATTATTGCTATTTACTCTCATTGTCTTATATAGTGCCTTATCCAAAGGTACCTAGTAAATGTTGAATGATATTAATTTTTACATTTGATTTTTTAAAATATTTTTAAACACCCCTCATAGCACATAAAGTGGTTTTAGCTCATCTCGTCTTTTCATTTTAGCAAATACAATCTATATTTGAGGCTTAAGTAAAAAAAACTGTTTAATGGTGATTTAATATTTGGTCAGTTACGATTGTTAATGGTGTCACTGTACATTAGAGACTGACTAGGAGCATTAAAAAACAAACAAACAATAAACCCCAGCACTAAATCCAGATCTGTAGTAAGTAGGTCAATGTAAAACAAATACTATCAGATTTATCCTCCAGTTTCAGTTTAGCAAGATTATCTTCTTGTTGCAGTAAAACCCTCTTTTAACTGAGTGAGATGTTTAGGGTGTCCTGCTTAACTCAGGAGTAAGCAGAAAAACCTTTCAATTTCAATCCATGTTTTTAAAAATCTCTCTAAACTGTATAGACAACTGTCATATAATCATGACTTCAAAGAACTGATGACAAAGCACATCTCTAGTCCCGTGGCAGAGGTGGTGAATTAGAGGTATGCAATAAGACATACGTTTGCAGACATAACCAAGGCATTAATTTATTTTCTTTAACCATAGTTACTTGATACAAGAGAGGTTCCCATATTGAGGATCCATGAGAGTCATAAAAGGTGATGTCATAAGTAAAGAGATTGTCAATGAAACATTTAAAAAGAAGAAAAAACAAAGTCCAATTCTCTATTAAAATAAAATAGTTACATATAAATGGTTTAGGACAGAGGTAGGGAACCTGTGACCTTGAGACCATGTGTGGCCCTCTAGATCCTCAGGTATAGCCTTTGACTGAATTCAAACTTCACAGAACAAAACCCTTTCAGTCAGAGGGCTACACTTGAGAATCTAGAGGACCACATGTGGCCTCAAAGTCACAGGTTTTCCATTCCTGGTACAAGATGTTAGACTGAATTTGTATCAAAAAAATTACTATCCTTAACAACAGCAACAAAAAAGCAAGCAATACAATTATTATTCTATTGTCACTTCATTCACTTAAGTCAAATGCCAAAAAACCCTACTTACCTTAAGACTCTATTAAGTAAAGGTTGGAATTAATCAAGACATTTCTGGATTATTTTGTGTATTAAACTGTTCATTCAATTGCCCCTTAGTAACCAACTGGGGGTAGCGGGAAGCATGGATAACACAAAGCTTAGTGCCTATGGCAATCTTCTGTCTATGCCTACTTTTTCTTTTCTCCCATCAGAGAACTAACTAGGGCTGCCACTTTTCAGAATTGACTTTAATTTGTATCACATAATGCTCATTTCACACTAATAATTTCCATAACTGACCTAAAAGCAAGGAGAGCAGATTGGAAGGGCTAAGAGACCTTCTAAAATAAAGTGTGACAGTTAAGAAAGCCAAAAAGATAGTCCCAGACCACCCATTTCCCCCTAGCTAGACCTCCTTGCACCTTATAGAACCTCCCATTTGTACACAGAATTCAGGTCAAGGGTTAGTTAACCTTTTTGTGTGCCATGTTCCCCTTTGGCAGTCTAGTGAAACCTAAGGCCCCTTTCTTAGAATAATGTTTTCAAATCATTTAAAGTAATGCTAAATGTAAACTAGAAGTTAATGAAAATAAAGATGTAGGTTTTTTTCATCCCAGGCCACAGACCCCTTGAAATCTATAATCAAACTCTTAAGAACTCAAGATCCAGAAAGATGAGAGTAGGGTGGAAAAGAGAAGTAACATTCATGGCTGCTGAAGATGTAAATGAATCCGTCCTGTTTTTCTCAGCCATTGCTTTCCCTGCAAGGAAAGACTTGGTAGCCCAGAAGTAAAGATTTATTAAAGTTGATGGTCATCTCTTTATAAATAGCTATGTTGCTACATCACCTCAGCAGTATATTTAGTCCTTTTTATCAGCATGACCAATGTTTTTAGTCCATAGTTTTTAGAATAGTGTATCAAACCATCTACTAAAAACAATAGTGGCAGCATTTTGTGTCCTGACTCCTGAAACCAGCCAATGTCATAATTTCTAAGAGACCTCCCACTCCCTAGCAATAGGGAAAATGTCCTAGGCAAACTCACTTACCAAAACAAGCCAAGGTAAAAGACTTAAAGAATAACTTTTGTTTTCAAATGTCTCAATATATTTTGTGTTCATTTGAGAAAATAATTGACTAAGTCACAGCAAGTTTAGCAGTTATAGATTTAACTCCAATGCCATAGGATTGGAGTTCTGGTTTGTAAATAATCTTCTATCCTTGCAGTGAAATGCTCACACACAAAAACAGCACCCTAATGACAGATGAGCAGCAAGAAAGAGCTGTCCACGTTTACAAGGATCACTTAAGATAGACTCCTTTCAGAAGCTTGAGTGAGCCAAAATCCCCCACCAACGCCTTTCAGATCCATTCCCATTTGAGTACATTACTGACAAGTCATCAGAGACTGTTCAACCAACTGACTGAAGAATGCGTTTTCCAAGGATGAGCTCAGATGTGGTACTGACCACATCCGCCACTCTTCCTTCATCTAGCCAGGAAGAAAGGGTGCATTCCCAATTCTACTCTCTCTCTACCACCATGTGGGTATCAAAACATAAAACTGCAAGGTTACAAAAGCCCATCCTCCATTTGAAAATTTAAGGGGTGAACAGGATCATATTTGTACAAAATATCCATCATAGAATAGATTTTACTCTGACCCTTTCTATTTCTTTTTTCCAGGAAAGTAATAGCCTAACTAATTCCAGGACTCTTGGCTCAAATTATGTCCTAAGCCACAAAAACTTCAATCATCCAATGAGTCAGCGGCCTCTCAACCACACTTTAAATAAAAGCTTTTTATCATGATATTTTCACACGCGTTTTCTCTCAATTGCATCCAGTGTCAGTGCTAAACTCTTTAGAGTCCCTTCCCTCTTTCCAAGGAAATTATAGAATAGATAGATCTGTTCCAGCAGCTATTTTCCTGAGAAAAACTTCCCTCCTCCTTTCAAATGCCTAAGCAGTAAACTTGGCAGTTAATTTCAGTGTTGGTTTCCTGTAGACTACTCTAGTTTTTCTCCATGAACTAGTTTTCCTTTGGTTTACTTCAAAACCACACAGTACTCATTATCAAGCCAGCAGGTTGTTCACCAAGGTATTGCTGAACATCTCTACAGTTAATTTCTTAGGCTGAACCTCCGCAACATAGATTATCTATGTCCCTTATGCTTCTCCTTGTTTTTACCTGCCCATCTTCCAGCCCTTTGGCTATTTCAACGCACCTCGGCAACTTCACCAATGCTTGGGTAGATAGAAAGGTGATTCTAATTTGTTTGCTTATTTTTTAGAGGTATGAGTAAGGAGACTGAAACTCTTCACTCAAGGTTTTAGGACTGTGTTGAGTTTATAATTATCCAGGTTATTTTTGTTCCCCATCACTGTGGATAATTGAAAAGAGTCTATATTAGGAACTGCCAACTGAACCGTATATAGAGAACTTTTTCTGACTTCTAGATGAGCTTCTTTCCTCTCCCTAGAGATAACCCTTTGGTGTCCTAGTTAGAGGACAGCCTAAAAATGAACCTAAGAACATTTCTAGAGAGCAAAATTTTAACAGGCTAAGATTTGACTTCTGAGCATTTTAATATAAATAATGAGTAACAAAAATTGCCATGCCTTGTTTTTGTTTTGAGAAGTGAAACAGGAATTGGAGTAAACAATTTGTGGGTACAGATCCTAGAACATGATCCAGTAAAAGGAAGAGATCAATTACCAAGCATTTATTTAAGCATTTAAGTATGTGCCAGTATTATAAGTGCTAGGAGATACAAAGAAAGGTAAAACCACAAAAATCATCCCTGCCTGCAATAGGCTTCCAAACTAATGGTGGAAACAACATGCAAGTAGTTATGTGCAAGATACATACTAAGCAGAAGGATGATAGCCTTAAAGGAGAAAGCTCAAGTGACTAAAGGGATGAATTGAGTCTTGAAAAAAGCACAGACATCAAGGGATAAAGATGAGGATGAATAGTGTTGAAGGTACAAAAGATAGCTGGTGCAAAGGCATGGAAATGGGGGCCGGAGTATCATAGAAGAAATAGAAAATAGGCTAGTATTGATGGATAGTAGAGTACATGGAGAGGAATGAAGGGTGAGAGAAATGAATAGCCATGAAAAGGTCAGATCATGAGGACCTGAAAATGCCAGAGAATATTTTATATTTCATCCTAAAGTTAATTGGAAGTCACTGGAATTTATTGAGCAAGGGGGTGAAAGAGTCAGCTTTCACTTTAGGAAAAAAATTTTAATGGAAACAAGTAGCATCCATTTTTACTCTAATTTTTGTATTGTTTTATTTTGATATTCAAAAGTAGCTATCAAAATAAGTTATTAAATATTTAGAAGAAGTAGCAAGTTGTGCATAATAGATTTGCAGCTTCATGTGCAACATCTTTTTTATTCTACTATGTTATAGAAATGCTTATTTTGGTAAGTTCAGAATGAAAAACAAAATTTAAAAGGTAATATTCCTACACATATAAATTCCTGGAGCACTTTTCTCCTCATTTAATTTCTTGATCAGCATTTATATTAAGTCAAAAAGTAGAGAAATAACTTAATTTTGCTTGGATATCTGTGCACAAGAGTCCTCTACTAGCTCTATTGTTTCAGGAGTTGGAAATACTAAAGCAATTGTCTTTAGCACTATAAGAATAGAAAAGTATACTGTGGAATGAATCTCCTTTTTTATTTTTTCTTTGTTGTTTTTTTGTCCTTTACCTGTAATTTCATTAGTACAAGGAACCCCAGATGCTGAAAATCCCTGTACCAATGAAGACTGGTAGATTTATACTCTTGGGCAGCTAGGTGGCACAGTGGATAGAACTCTGAGCCTGGAGTCAGGAAGACCTGAAATCAAATATAGCCTTAGGCACTATCTATGTGACCTCACATAGTCACTTCATCATATTCTGCCTCAGTTTTCTCATCTATATGATGGAGACAATATTAGTACTTATCTCCCAGGGTTGTTATGAGGAACAAATGATATAATATCTGTAAATCTCTTAGCATTGTACCTGGCACATAGTAGGTACTCAATTAATGCTTTCTCCCCTATCCCTCTTGGAGAGTTACCTGATGTACTTAGAGGTTACATGACTTGTCCATGCTCATACAGCAGGGAGTAAGCTTCAGAGCTTCTAGGACTTGGACTTAACATCTTCCCGATATCAAGGCCATACTCTGCCATACTGCTTTTCAAAAAGAAGCAGATCATGAGTCATTACAAGGGGCTTCCCAAAATTACCATTCTCTACGTTAATTTTAGGGAGACATGACTGGAGAGACATGAAAAAGACTTGAGGATTTTAGTGGGCTACCACCTCAACATGAGTCAATAGTATAACACAGCAGACCAAAAAGCTAGCTTTGGGCTGCATCAATATTAGTGTAATGTTAAGAACAAAGGAGTTTATCACCACCTCCATTATATGAGCCCTGGTCAGAACGTATTTGGAGTAATGCATTCGGTAATGGGCAGTGCATTTTATGAAGGACTATTCCACATTTACTGCAAATTCCTGTTCTGCTTCTCAGCATCCCTACATCATTTTATACAAGGAAGAGGTTCCTGCTAAGCTTTGAGTATTTGGAGGACAATGATCAGGGTATCAGAGGAAACCAGGGACTAAACCATGCAAGGATAGGTTGAAAGAAATTGTGATGTTTAATCTGGAAATGAGAAGGTGAAGGAGGGGTTATGGCAGCTGTCTTCAAAGCGGGGCTCCTCCCACTGTTTTTTGCCTTTCTTTATATCCCTAGAGCTTGGCACATGCTAAGTGCTTAATGAATGCCTGTTGAAGACTTGATTAGATTTACATTTTTTGACCTCAGAGCTCATAACTAGAAGCAATGGGAGAAAGAACCCATATTCTATTTTTCCATGACTTTGCATTGGATTTCCGCCATTCCTGGAATGTTCTTCCTCCTCATCTTTGCTTCTTGGGACTTATAATGTCTTTCAAGGCTCATCTCAAGTGCTTTCTCCTTCAAGAGATATTTCTTGATTCCTTTGGGTTTGTGGGTCCCCCTGTTGCCACATCGCTGTGGGTTTGTTTCAGTGTTTGGGGTGGGGGGGGTAGGGGAGAAGTATGTATGGCATGAGAAGCAATATCTTGAGGAGAAATCAGAACTAGGAGCCAGGAAGGACTAGGTTCAAATGTCACCTGTGACACAAACTGACTATATGACCCTGGGTAAGACATTTAAGCTACCAATGTTCTGAACAAACTTAGGAGTTCCCTATAGCAACGAAATCATGTCTACTCCTTATCCCCATCTATTCTATACAAATTACGTTGCATCTCCTTGATGGAATGCATGTTCTTTGAGAGAAGGGGCTATTTCACTATCCCCAATGCTTTAAACAGCAAAGAAAACATAGCAGGTATTTAATAAATACTTGTTGATTTAATGATTGGCTTTGGTAAATGGCAGATTTCAGTTTGATAGAAGGAAAAAATGCCTAAAAATTAAAACTATAGGGAAATAGAGAGATTCATGTCAATAAAAGGATTCAAGTGGAGGTTAGATGACCATTTATCCCAAATCCTGTAGAAGGAAGGGATGTGTATTGGACTGGGTGATCTCTGAAGTCAGTCTACCTCTGAGATTCTGGAATTTTCTTTTTGCACAAGTGCAGTTTTATAGAGAGATCATCCCATCTAAATTATCTTTCGGCTTGTCCCACGTTAAATATTCTCTCTCTCTCTCTCTCTCTCTCTCTCTCTCTCTCTCTCTCTCTCTCTCTCTCTCTCTCTCTTTCTCTCTCTCTCTCTTTCCCCTCTGTTTCTTTTTGATTCTTCTAACCTGAACTATTATGTAATGCGTTCTTGAGGGCCTTTATCAACTCCAGAAGTCATCTACTTTCTTGGGGTAAATAACTTCACAAAGACAGGAAGAACCAGGAGGATGGTGGGCATAGGTCAGATTCCATTACAGGGGCACACCCTGTTTAGGTCTGTTTAGGAAAAGTACTTTGTATTGAAGATTATCTTGGTATCTTAAGGAATGTGAGCTCCATATTTTATATACATCTTAAAACACAACCAAAATCCACTCCTCACAGAATATTGTAGGACAAACGTATGGAAAAACTTGCCAAACAGGCAGAAAGCAGGAAAAAGTCAGGGGTAGGGGGGAACAGCTGGCAAGGGACTGAGTGCTTCCAACAGTCATCTTCCTAGTGGGCTGATCACCCAAATATTTCAAAGCTCATTATCTGACTTGGACTCATCAAGGAAGAGCCAGCTGACTCCATCTCCTGGAGCTGTTTATCACCTCCTTATCCTAAAATCAGCAAGTGTTCTGCAAGGGAACACAAAAACCACAACAAAAAGCCCCAAATGTTATTTCTCTGTACGAGCTCTAAACAGCTGAAAAATTCATCACCATTCCAATTTAGCTACTATTCTTCTCATTGTTGTAGTAAACATTACCAACAGACACAAATACATCTTGCAGGTACTGAGAAAATCTGTGCCAAAAATATCTTAAGCCCCCTGCCTGCAAACTTCCTTTCTCTGACTTCCTTTAAGACGTTTTAGGTCCTGTTCACATTTGCCTGACAAATAACAATGCACACTACTGGCTTTCGTTACGTCTATCCTGCTTTCCTGCTCCAAATGATTGTGTTGTGTTGCTGGAGGCTGTTAGTGGCCAATCTGAACAAGGAAGCAGTTGTATGGTTCAGGGGTGACTATGCCCATCAAAAGGAAAGAAGAGGGAGTTGTATTCTGGCTCTGTAAAGTATCTAGGTTTGCTAGATTCATCACCATTCTCTCATAAGTATCTGAGTCACCGTGTGGATAGCAGTACATGGGAATAAGTAGAATTAGGCTGGAGGAAAATGCTTCATCTTCTCCCTTACAGAACATCTCTTAGCAAGTTTTGACTTCTGGTTCTTTTGGCAATGGTGATGATTTTATAGGGGAGGCTGACTGCTGCCTTATCAGTATAACAGGCTACATAAGCCTTCAGCATTTCCTTTCTTTCTACCCAAAGCCCTTTTTAAGGATGCTCTGTGGTGCAGAGTAGTGGTGTCATAGTCAAACAGAAATGGGCAGCAGTAAATTACACATATCCTTGTGACTCACATATGGATTTAGAAAACCATATATTAATACTTATTTTATTATCAATCATTTTATTGTATTTTTATTTGTTTTGTTAAATACCTCCCAATTACATTTTAATCTGGTACAGTGATTATTATTAAGGTAATTCCTGGAATCTCTACTTAACACTATAGTGTGGGCTATAACATGTTGTTAGTAGGTCAGTAAACATTTATTAAGTGCCTTCTTTGGTCCAGAGACCTTGATAAGTGCTAGGGATACAAAGAAAGGCAAGTCCCTATTCTTACAATATATGAGAAGCTCTGTACAAACAAGTTATATACAGGAAAAAATCAAACATAAGAGAGAAAAGTCACAAGAATGAAGAAGGATCAGAAAAAAGCATCCTGTTGAAGGTAGGATTTTAGCAGAGGCTCAAAGGAAGAGAGGGAAATGAGGATGTGGTGATGAGAAGGAAGAAAGTTGGAGGCATGGAAGACAGTCAATGCAAATGCCCGGAGTCAGGAGATGGAAAGTCTTGTTTGAGGAACAATGGTTAATACTTGAAAATTTTCACTTATCATAATTTACTTTATTAAAAATGAGCACTTTAAGGTTTGAGAAGTGCCATATGTGACTCATTCCATTTGAGAACATATATAAAGGGTTTTGAAAATCTTAAAGCCCTCTCTCTCTAAACATATATATGTACATATATGTGTATATGTGTGTATGAGTTTACTAACATTATCATTCCCTAAAACAGCTTTGTTAGGTAGGTGTTATGATCTCCCTTTTAACATGGGGAGGTTAAGTGACGGGCCAGAGCTAATAATTTTTAGAGACAGATTGAACCCAGCACCAAGCTAAAAAATCAATTACATAACAAATGTGGAAATACCTTACACAATTGCACATGTATGTCCTATATCAGATTGCTTACTGTCTTAGGGTGAAGGGAGAGGGAAAAGAAGGGGAAAGGATGGAATTTGGAATTCACAACAAAAATAAACAAATGTTAAGAAATTGTTTTTACATGTAATTGGTGGAAAAAACATTTTTTTTAAAAAGTCAGTTACAAATTTTATTTAGAGAGTGAATGCACCCTTTCTGCTTTCCCCCCATACTCTCCATTGCCTCCTTTACTCCTTTCTCTTTTTTTCACATTTTTCTCTCCCTCATTTCTTCTTCCTATATCTCTTCCTGCTTACTATCTATTTTTTCTTTCTTATTTTCCCCCACTTTTCATTTTTGTCCTATTTTTTCATTTTCCCACTTTCCTCCTTCCTTCCTTCCTTCCTTTCTTCCTTCCTTTTTCTTTCCCAGGCAGGAATCTGTCTAGCATTACTAGGACTTGAAAAGAGATAGTACTAAGGCATAAAAGAAAAAAGTCATCTCTCTGCACCTAGAACTCAGGATAGAAGCAGAGAAGAAGGGAAGGCAGAGATAAAAGAGAGGTGAGAAGGAGGAAGACTGGAAATAAAGAATACATTTCAAGCAGAGAACAGGAGAAAGTATAAAAGAAGACTAGGAAAAAGATAAAGAAATAACCAACCAGGTTAATAGGAATAATAATGAAAAATAATAATTAATGTTTATATAGCCCTTTGTTTACATTTTACAAACAAGAAACCTGAGAAAAGGTGAGTGACTGAGCCCTGGTTATAACTGGGAGGGGTAAGAAGGAGGATTTGAACCTAGGACTTTCCGGACTCTCCACCAATGTAGCTAGGCTATGGGGTGGATAGCACACTGGGCCTAGAGTCAAGAAGACCTCAATTCAAATCTGGTCTCCGACACTCACTAGGTCTGTGACCCTAAGCAAGTCACTTAATCACATTCTGCCTCGATAGATCCTGTAGAATGCAGATAACAACAGTATCTACAAAATGGGGGTGACAATAGCATCTACCCCACAGGTTATTGTGAGATTCAAATGAGATGTAATATAAATGCAAAGTGCTTGGCACAATGCCTGGCGTAAAATAGGTGTTTAATAAATACTTATTTTCTTCTTTTGTTTTTTTCTTCCTTCCTCCCTTCATTTCTTCTTCCTAGTGTAGAAGATGAGAATATCACTATTGATAACTAATTGGTTTCTTGAAATGACTGGTCATTAATATTCAATTGTAATAAAGGAACAACTTAATGAAAATGCCCCCCTAAAACAACTTGAAACCAATATTAATAGGCCAAGGAATGACATCACCCTTCCAGGAAAGTCAATGCATAAAGACTGGTTTTGTAACAACACACACAAAAAATGTGAGGGAATGGGTGTTTTTCTAGTCTATGGTATATGTACTTCTGCTGAGGATCAAGTCAGAAGACCTCTTACAGGGTCTGGCACCAAATACTGGCTCTTTGACAGAATGCCTAATTTAAGGTGATCTTTTTTCTACCATGCGATATCAAACCTTTAAGACAAATACCAGGATTTATTCCAATAAGGAAAAAATGCTGTACTGGGATGACTATATTATATACTGTCACTAAGAAGAAATAGGCATTTTAAACTTTTTTCTTTAGGTAATTTCTTTTGGTTCTCTTTCATTTTGCTGCACCTGATTTCCATGTCACATGAGCCTTATTTCCCTGGGTTCTTGGCAATTCCAATGAATGAAGATGATTCCAAGACCCATGGGTAATTTCTGCCAAGTTCCAAATGTGTTTCATTCACCACACCCTGATTAGTCATAAAGCTCAATAAAACATTAGTACATACAGAAGCTGACAGACAAAATTCATTCCAGAACTCTTGACAGAAATAAATGATACCCAGGGAGCCGCTCCTACCCACAGTCAAAACCACTGTACTTACACCTAGAAGCCATTGACATTCCCTCTTCAAGTGCCATCTTTAAAATCAGTCCAACTAAGAAGAGGGTGGGGGCACTGTGATGAGGGAGAAATGCCCTGAAAAGATAGGAAAATTCTTTCTTTTTTGTTAATTAAAATGGAACATAGCCAAGAACTACTTGGCCATTTTCCGAACCTGCCTCTTCTGGGCCAAAGTTGGAATTGCTCATAGCTCCATCATTAGAAAAATAAATAAATATAAAATTAAAAAATAAATTAAAAAGGAATAAGAAAAAGAAGACCTAAATTGTATTGTGCCGGCTTAACAGATTTGTTTCTTTAAGATTTTGAAACAAGTCCGGAGAGAGGTAAAAAATCCCTTAAATTTTAGCCCTGCTCATTTAGTAGTAGTTAACTAGTTTTTAATACAGTTTACAGTACAGTTCATGTCACTGAAGGAGAAAAAAGTATTCACTGCTGGCTATGGTTACATTTATTCTGAATAATGTCCATTATATACTTGCAGTTTTAGTTATCCCTGTGTAATTTGTCCTCTCACTAAAAAGCCCAAGGCATCTCACAGATGCTATTTAATTTAGCCTCTCCTCTGATGCCAGTAAAAAAATTTTAACTTTTTTCCAAAGGGTATATATGTAGGATTTTCCTTGTAGCCATATTTTTGGCCAGTTAAGTCAGCAGAGGTGACAAAGTTTGCTCTGGGCTTTGCAATGTGTTAGAAAAGAGGACAGCAGAAGGTAACAGGGGAGTTTGCCCCTTTCTTTTTGTTGGAAGGCAGGGTCAGACACTATCATATCACTATCACTATCACAGATCATTTGGATCTGTGATCTCAAAGGTTTCACAGGAAAACTCTCACAAAAACCCTCTCAAATACTGAATTCACAAACTTACTAAACCTCTATATGAGACTATTCAGAAATTCCTTTTTTCACTATGTGCACGACTCAGTATGAATTGTACAACTGAAGACTTTTCTTACTCTGGTTATCAAGATAGGAAAAGCAGTTGGATTAGGCCAAGAACACAGAGGAGAGGTCTGTGTTAGAGACAGGACAATTTTGAGGGATCAAGCAAAATATACAAAGGAAAGAAATATACTAATAAAGGTCTAAAAAATATCTTAGATATGGGCTACATCTGGGCCCTTTTCTCCTTCTACTTTCTTTCTTGGTGATCTGTAAGTTTCCATAGGTTACATTTTCATCTGTGTGCAGATGACTTCCAAATCTACCTATCCACCCTTTATCTTTTACATGTTCTACAAACCCATACCACAAAGTATATGTTTCAAATTTCCACCAGAGTCCCATGGGCATCTCATATTCAACATTTTCAAAGATAGTACTTACTATCTTTCCCCTTAAACCCAACCCTCCTTCTAACTTCTCTGTTTCTGTTAAGGATGCCACCCTTCTACCAATCCACCAGGTTTATAACCTTGGAGTCATCCTTTACTTTTCATTCTTCCTCATCCCCCTTCACCCCATCTGACCTGTTAGCAAGTCTTATAGATTCTAAATCCTTAAGGTCACCCTATCCTTTCCCTTCTTTCCAAACAACCATCACTCAGGCCCTGATCACATTCATATAGTCTATTGCAATAACTTCTTAATTAGTGTCTCTAACACTGTGTCTTTCCTCTGCACATTATCCTCCACAGAGCGAGCCGCCATATTGATATTCTTAAAGCAGAGTTCTGACCATGTCATTCTACTGCTTAATAAAATGGGAACTCCAATGTTTGACATTTAAAGCCCTTTACAATCTGGCTCCAACCTATATTTCTAGACTAATTTCCTATTACTGTCCCTCATGTATTCTAAATCACACTCAAGCTGACCTACTTTCTAGTCCCTGTCTATGACATTTCATTTCCTGCTGCTGAGCCTAAACTGACTCTTGCCTTTTCCTCTTAGAATCCCTATCTCCTCAAAAATACTCCTCAACACTCATTTCAAATACCACCTTCCTGATTCTCACCACCACCACCAAAAATCATTTTGTACTTATTTTACATATCATTTTATTGACTTATTGCCTAGGGTATGCTAGGAAATGTTTAACAACTGGCTTTTCTGGAGTGCATGAAATGTACACATGACATACTTTTAACTTTAATCTGTATTATTAATACTTTTTCCTTCCCTTTCTTAAATCTAGACAGCCAACAAAACAATAAATTAAGAGGTGATTTTGTAGCATTTACTGATGTCTGAGGTATAAATGTTCACTTTGAAAATTTAACAATGGATTTATATACAAGCTGGCTCTAGCACATTTCTGCTTACATGTGAACAGGTAGTTTTTCTTCAGTAGAATGGAAGTTTCTTGAGAGAAAGGAACGCCGATGGGCGGAGCCAAGATGGCGGAGTAGAAAGACTCACCTATGCTAGGTCCGAACCCACAGCCCATAGATTTCCTGTAAAAAGAACTCCTGACAAATTCTGGAACAGTGGAAGCCACGCAGCAACACAGTGAAGGAGATTTCTGCTGCAGAGAGCCCTGAAAAACCGACCGCAAAGGTACCCCGGACACGGGAGAGGAGTCCTGCCCTGCCGAGCGCTCCCCTCCCCCGCCCCGGCCACGCGGCACTGAGAGGAGCCAGCAGACCCAAGCAGGCGTCAGGGACCTGAATCTCTGGTGGCCACGAAGGACCCTCCACTCACAGACGCACAGGTCAGTGAGAGAGACGGGCTGAGAGGGGAGCGGGGGATCTCCGGGACTCGGACCCCCTGGGAAGCGGCCGCTGCGGCATAGGCTGAGGCAGCTCGGCCAGAGGCAGAGGCAGCTCAGCCAGAGACTCCCAGAGCGGGCTGGAGGTCCACCCCAGCTCCACTACAAAGGATC
>CM053769.1:628348425-628398387 GCA_028658325.1 Potorous gilbertii | reverse complement strand
TCTCCTTCACTGTGTTTCTGCGCAGCTTCCACTGCTCCAGAATTTGTCAGGAGTTCTTTTTACAGGAAATCTATGGGCTGTGGGTTCGGACCTAGCTTAGGTGAGTCTTTCTACTCCGCCATCTTGGCTCCGCCCCCAAAAAATTTATATTCTACTGGATTTACAGAGTGCTTTTTTTATTATAACACCCCTGTGAAGTAGGGAGTGCAAGTACAATTATCTTAATTTTATAGATGAGTAAACTGAGGCTTAGAACTGGTGAAATGACTTGCCGAGGTAGTGACAAAGCTATAATTAGACTAGGGATAGAAGTTCTCTGTTCCAGGGTGGGGAAGGGCTTCTTCACTGAAGTAACTATCCTCATAGTGAGGGCCTTATTGTCTTGAGGGCCTTCGGTGGCCCACTGAGCAATCAGTTCCCAGTTTACCGCCCCAAAAGTTTCCATCATTTTGGCATACCTGTTGACAGCCTCTTTCCTCTTCAATATTTTAAGAGCAAAGATTAAACTTCTCCTTGTTGTAGGGCAACTACACTAACCGTCTAATTGTCCTTGCTACTTATCCCTCACTTACATACACCTTTGCCATTTCATCTGGGGCTTCTTCCTGCTAAACTTGCCTCTCTTACCCCTTTATGACAATACAGGTCTTGGTTTTCTTTTAAAGGTCTCCCATGATGCCTCTTCCTGGAGTGGAGATTGGGAGGAACCTCAGTAGCCATCTGGTCTACCCTACACTGAAACAAGCATTCCTTCTACAATACACCCAACAAGTGGTCATCCCTCCTTAATTTAAAGACCTTCAGTGAGAGAGAATCCGCAATCTCCCAAGGCATTTCTTTCCACCTTGGGATAGTTCAAATCATAAGGAAATTTTTTTCTTATAAATTTATATTTCTGCAACTTCCATTTGCTCCTTGTTCTGCCCCTCTGGTGCCACACATAATACAATCATTCTTGTGCACAGTAATCTTTCAAATTCCTAAAGATAGATATCATCCTAGCTCACATGCTAGTCAATTTCCTTCTCTGAACTTCAACTTTGCATCTGTAAAAGAAGGCAATGTGACGGAATAAAAAGAACATTGGGTTTGTCACTAGAGGACTTCTATTCAAATTCAGTCCTACCACTTGCTAACTATGTCAGTTCCCATCCCCACTTCCAACTATTCTTACCCTAGGTAAAAATATTTTTAGTTTCAATCATGGGTTCTGGAACCATAGTTTGGATCCAAGTCTTCTGATTCCAAGTATGTCTCTTTTTAGTATCTGCTTCAAAGGAGTCATCAGTGTAATGTGGTACCGTGTGGCATGATATGGAATGGAGTGGTGTGGTGTAGTATAATATAGTGTAGTATAAAGTACTGTAGTGTAGAGTAGTGTAGGGCATTTGATATCAAAAGACAGAAGTTCTGATCTCAACCTAATTACACGTACTTAGGAAACTTTTTGGACAAGTAATTTAACCTCTCTATGTATTAGCTTCTTCATTTATAAATGCAGTGAGTTGGACTCAGACTTCTGCTCTAACATTCTACATGATTCATTTTGCAACTGCGCGTTTGTATGGGTTTAAATTTTTCCAATACATTAATAATGACCAATATCAAATTGTTACTAGCATTTTTTAAAAGATTCACGGTTAAAAGCAATATATTGTAGAAAAAGGAATGGAGCATTTAGATTTGGTAACACAAGGTACAATTCTGTAACCTACTTAACTGGATAATCCTTTGATCCTGGACAATAATTTACTTTATTTCTCAGAACCTGGGTAACACCAGAAAAGAGAGGACTTGTATTTATTTCAGTCACATCATGTATGTATAAAATATCTGGACACTCTTAGTTAAAGAATTCAACAAAAATAAGAAAGAGAAAATGGGGGCATAGCCCATAAATTATTTCCATAGTCAAAGCCGGAGAACTTTAAGCAAGCAGGCAACCAAAAAGGTCCATATGTAGAGGTCCATCCTTGTCTACGGGAGTCAAAGTAGCAGCTTCTTTAAACTATTCAAATGGAAAATGAAACAAATCATGCCTAGCTCAAGAAAAAAGGTGAAAGAGAATTAGAAAGGATAAACATGGCCATTTTCACCACCACTTCTTACCAAAACTACCTTATCTCCTAAATTGATTGTTTCATCATATTCAAGGCAGTAAAGACAGGTCATCATTCACATAATTTATAGTATTTCTCAGGACAAAATGATTAAGCTCTCATCCTCTGTCATTTTAAAAATTACCTCCTAAATCGATGTATTACATTTATGGAAAACTTCATTTGTACTCCAATAAAGTTTGTACTGGATCATTTCTACTTGTAAATTTTAATCTAGGAAAGATTAAATGTATGCCACTTGGAAGTGCTATATAAATATGTTACTACTATTATCTTTATGTGCAGAAAAAATAGTATTAGGAGCCTGTAAAAAAGACATTGAGTCATGTGAATTTTGGTACTGATCTGTGTGTTGGATCGCATTATTTTGATTTTGAGGGATGATAGGAACCCCAATTTTTTCATTGCTTGCTTGTATCTTACTGGAAAAGTTAGAGATTAAATGATTATGTAAGACCATGAGTAAAGCATCGGCACCTCGGACAAGTCAGTAGAAGCATTCCTGATTGCCTGATAGCATCTGGGAATTTTGATTAGCTGATAGTGAGTCTAGAACCGTAAAACCAACAGCTACACTCCATGGTGTCCAAATGGGAGAATTCCAGAAGCAGGGACACGTGTTCTGAGAATGAAAGCTATACAGATTAAATTATATGACAGAATACACCAGAGTAGCCTCTTCAGCTTGAGAGTAATATGAAATCTTACTTCAGTCGTGATGAGAACAACCTCACTGGAGAAGTCTGCTCTTAGTAGGTGGTGGGAATCACAAGACCTTGTATCAACCGGCTTTCCTCACATATTCTGCGGCTCCAGTGAGATCTGTCACTCCCCATCCAAAAGTTCACACTTTCTCTCTCCTCCATCTTCTTTTTCTTTTTTTCTCCAAGAAATCTCTGCTAACCAATCAGAGGCCCCTTCAGACAGACAGACAGACACACAGACACACACACACACATCCATCCAGTGTTCTGCATCCTCCGAATCTGAGACTCCCAAAGCAGGGGAGTCTCACTTATATTCTTTTTGAATGCCTGGATTCTTTTTTTCCCCTTTGTCAATAAACCTTAGAAAATGTATCGTTATGATCTATACTATAAAGTGGCAAGATTAGACAGGGAAAGAAAGAAGTAGGTGTTAGAACTGGAGACGCAGATGAGGGACGGGTTAAGTAGAGACAAGGTACAGCACTTCTCTGAACCCAAAGAGTAAAGCTGTTCAGGGACCCAGAAGGTCAGGGGACTCAATAACTTGAGATGGGATGTGGTGAGCAAAGAAGGTTTAGAAAACAATGAAATATGAAAGCCCTGAGGCCAGTTCTAAGAAAGTGCCTAGGCTTCAATAAGATGAGCTGGGATCTAGGCAAACTGATGTAATTCATTAAGATCTAAAGTCCAATGTGATATCTTTCACAATAACCAGGAGAATTATAAATCTATTTTAAAAAAACAGACCCGTTCAAAGTTTTTGAAGGATTATAATTTTGTCCATTCAAATATATATGCATTCACATATGTATATAGATCTTCATTTAAAACACAATGCATTGATGTAAAACCTTTCTAAACCTTCAAGTTTCACAGTTTCACTTTATGCCTACTTCCTCAACTGCTTTAAATTGGCTAAACTGTGATTTGATTGTGTCACTAATGTCCCTTTCATAAAGGTTTACCTCACAAAATGCATTGATCTTGTATATATTCCACGCATGAAGTCTCTAACCATAAACAACCTTCTAAGATTTCAGGGAAAGCAAGAAACAAGATGTAGTTTTACTATCCAGAACAATATAGGAAATTGGGTGTGCTGCTAAACTGTAGGAACTCTTCTCTTATTTCTATGCCTTTGCAGTCAAGAGATAGTTGGAAACTATCCTTAAGCTTTTTTTCTTACATTTACCTTTGCCCATAATTATACAGTCATGGTATCTACCCATTCAGGTAGACTTGGTTTAGGGCAAGTAGAAAGGTAAGAAAGATCCTAAAAGCTTTGGGTAAGCACCGATTTACTTTAAATAAGTCTCATCCTATGAAGAATGGTGTTGAATAGGAAACACCCTAGGAATAAAAGGATCCTTTGGATAGCTTCTAGTCTTCAGCAATGTAAAAAATGAAGAGAGAAGGGCAGATTCTTGAATCTGCTTGCCTGACCATCCATCTCCAAATATTCAAATGATTTAAAAGTAATAGTTTCCAAAGTGAGTAATTTTCATTCCTGCCACCAGATCATTGTGGTATTTTTTTGGCAGTCTAAGGAAGGTAAAGCAATAAAAATTTAGTAAAGCCAGGAAAAAGCAAGCCAGGAAGCAGAGTATATTTGTGACTAGAGAAAATATTGTACGTGTCAGATAAGCACTCCCTGCCATTCCCCTCATTGGTCATGCTATGTATATGTGGTGGACATGTGTAAATATGTATGCATATATGTGTCTATGTATGTATATATGTGTCTATGCATGCATGTGTGTTGTTTCACTGATTTTCACTTAAAGCTAGCATGTTGTAAAGGCCTCTGAGAAACTTCCAATGTAGATTTATTTTTGACATCAACCAGATCAGATGTTTCAAGTTAAGCAGATGATGTGCCCTTGGCAATTCTCAAGTCGACCTTCCTCCTCCATTCTAGGGAATTGCAATCTATTCTTTCTAATCATTGATGACTGTGGGAGATCTTGCCTGACCTCAAGGGTGATTAGTTGTTCTATCCTGGCCAGCCAAAGACCAGTTACTGCTAAGAGGCCCTGCTTGAAATCCAGCTACAGTATTTGACTTGTTGACTATTTGACCCTCTGCACCAGTAAATTCCTCAAACTGACCGCATGCTGTGCGTAAAACTATTTCATTTTACTTGTTCTTCATTTCCTTTTTAAGTGACCCTTTGTTCTCATGTTAGAAAAGAGCTTTAAAAAAGAAACTCATCCTGGTGGAAGTTTGGGGGATGGGGAGGAGTTAGGAGGAAGATTATCTTAATGACCCTTCTACTCTTGTGAAATTAATTAGATAACTAAATTTTTACTAGATTTTTTTACTCACATTTAGGTTTCCTGATAGTTTTGCTTTCTAGTGGCTCTTTCTTATTATCTGACAAATTATGCTTATGATAAATTTTAAAAAGAAGTTGTAAAAATTTCACATCTTATTGGAGTAGTGTAGTCTAGCATGGAGTAGTAGAACCATACTGAATGGTAAGGAAAGAGTGGTGTTTTGTCCTGGTTTTTATGCCAGGTGATGATTTGGGCCTCAGTTTCCTCCTCTGTAAAATAAGTAGGTTGTAAAGTAATTAGGCCATCTTCAAAATATTTTCCAAGTTCTTATTCCAAATAGTCAAAATATTTTCACTAATAAGCTTTTCTTTAAAGGATTATCATTTAATTACTATTAAGTCAGAAACTCATTTTCATAACATGGTAATATACATTTATTCTAATTAGTAATACAAGTATATAGTGCCTTATAGTTACAAAGCACTTTGCATATATTATCTCACTTTTAAAAATACAAAATATTTAGTACCAAAATATTTTATAAAGTCTTTGTTTGCCTCTGAAGGTACCAAAAATATTATTTTTGTCTTTAAAATTTTCAGAGAGATGGTAGAATTTCAGAGTTGGAAGGGACCTTTGAACAATCTAATTCAATCCACTGTAACATGCTAAACCAATGATCATCCAGTGTCTACTTGAAGACTTCCAATAAGGCAGGCAGTAACTACAATCCGTTTTTGGATACTTCTAGCGGATAAGAAATTTTTCCTGACATCCATCTTAAATTTGCTTTTCAACTTCTGCTCTTTATTTCTGGGTCTGCCCTCTGAAGTTGATATAAAACAAGTTTGATCCCTCTTCCACATGACCACCCTTCAATTGTGTAAAGACAGCTATTACAGCAGCTTGGTGGTACAATGAATAGAACACTTGGGCTTAGAGTCAGGGAGACCTGAGTTCAAATCCTCCTTCACATACCCCTGGGCAAGTCACTAAACCTCTCTCAGTGTCCTCATATATAAAATGAATGCATCGAGCCAGATAGACTCAAAAGTGCCTTTTAGCTCTAAATCAATGATCCTTTGACTTCACTTCTAAAGGCTAAACATTCTCAGTTCTGAGGATCATGGATAGATAGACAGACAGAGCATTTATTCATTTTAAGTACCGTAGCTTAGAATTAAAAAGGACTTTGGAAATAATTTAGTTCAGCTCTCTCATTTCATAGATGAAGAAACTACAGCCCAGAGAGGTTAAGTGACTTATCCAGTGTCACACAGTTAATTAACCAAGCTATGATTTGAAACCCAGTCCTTTGACTGCAAAAGCAATTGTCTTTCCAGAAAAATAAATAAAATGAATTTGACTCGGCCTGTTCTTGCTTGAAGCTTTGCTACCTCTATATGATGCTTGCTTCTTTTTTCTAGATATTCACTAAACATTTCTCTGATAATACAAAATAGAATTTTATTGGAATTGCAATTATACTCTTGGACTTACAGTTTACTTTCTGTCCCCTTTTGAAAACTAATTAGCAATTTGTCCTTTGTTAATTGTGCAATGCCTTTCCCAATCTCCATGTTCCTTCAAATATCACTGACAGTGTGTTAGTAATCTTATCTTTCCATTCTTTCTGCATCCAAGGATGTAGTTTAGCGGGTCCATGTGACTTGAATTAATCAAGGACAGCTAGGTGCTCTCTTATTTCATTATTTACACAGGGTATCTCCCCCATTAGCCTTTTCATTAGCCACAAGGACTATAAGAATGGCTAGAAGAAATTAAGCTAGAGATTTTTTTTGAAATGACATTAAAATTGAAATGAAAGTGCCAGAAGAAGAAAAAATAGGAGAATAAATTACTTAGAATTGTAGGGTCCAAAACTGTCTAATATGCAAGAAAAACCACTGAGGCACAGCTCCAAGCCATTAACCATTTACTAAAGGAACCAGACTCCTTCAAAGAATGGGACCTCAGATCTTCCTGATCATCTGAGATGCCCCCTTCCTCCAGAGCCTTAGTTTTATAATGCTTGATACCCAGATGATACAAAAGGGGCACAGTAGAATATAGAGAGTTTAGGTTGCAAATTCTTGGCCTTGATTCTCCAGGAATGTATACAAAAAATATAGAATCCCATTGGTTGACAAGTGAGATGATGAGCAGACCTTGACAGACTTTTCTTAACCTTTCTGAAGGTCTTACAAAGCCAACGAGCAGATTCACAGCCTGGGCTGATTAACAGATGTCTAAAGATCTATATGGACCAATAAGTTGGTAAATAGGCAGCTGCAGGAAGGGAAATAGGGTCACTTATTGGCCAAATGTTTAGTCATCTCCCCATGTTGAGCAATAGAGGGAAGATGAGGGATGGAAGGGCAACAAAAATATCTGGGAGACTTTCCATGTCATTGGGTTACCTCCGCCACACTGGGCTTAGTCATCATAGCAAAGAAAAACAAGAGTGGAGATCCTCTAGTTAGCTTACTATGATTAAACAAGTGAACTTGCAATCTGAGCCCTAATATAGAGAACTTAAAACCATTATATCTATGGAACCATATCAAACTTAATCATACTGATTAGAATAAAATAAGAATCCAATTAATCATTTATCACATAATGGAAGTAAAAACCCTCATCTGAGCAATGCCCAGCTTAAAAAATAGAACAATAATAATTCAATGACAATAAGAAACAGAAAACATTACAACAAAATAAAAGATTAAAAACAGAAAAAAATAAAATATATACTATAAAAATCAACTGACTTGGAAAACAGTTAGAGGAGAGGGAATCTGAAAATCATTAAATTTCATGAAAACCATGAACAAATAAAAAAATCTGGATACCACATGCCAAGAAATCATCCCCCCAAAACCACACCTAGATCTAATTGAACCAGAAGGCAAAATGAAAATTAAAAGAATTTGCTGATCACCTCCTGAAAGAAAATACAATTTAAAAACATGCAGGAATGACAAATTTCTAGTTCAAAGAAAAAGAAAAAAAAAAAAGCAGCCAGAAAGAACAATTTCAACTTCAAAGGAGCCCTCAACTTGATCATACAATATTGTGCTGCAGCAACTATAAAGGAGAATAAATCTTATAATAAGGTATTTAAAAAAGCAAAAGTAAAAGCTTACAATGAGGAATTATTTAACCTGGAAAATTTAGCATAATCTTAGAGGGAAAAAAATACCCTCTTAAGAAAATACTTCCAAGCGTTCCTGATGAAAAGTCCAGAGCTGAGTAAAAACTTTGAAATGCAAAGATGTCAAGAAAAACCTAGAAAAGAACTTACATTCGAGCCAATAAAACACAAAGGATAATAATGAAGTGCATGTTTTCCAACAGTAAGAAAAATATTTACTTTTCACTTCAGAATCTCACTGTCTAAGGTCACACAAAGAGTTAAGAAACATACAAACAAAAGGACTGAGTCTCTCTGTACCTCTGCCCAGGCTAACTCTGTGTCTGGAATGTACTCCTGCCTTGCCTCCACATCATAGGGTACTCAAGCACCATTTTCATCATAAAGTCTTTCCTGACCCTCTCTAACTGCTTTCTCAAACTATGCAGTTTTTTAACTATATTACAAATATTTATATTTAAGTTTATATTTTATATGTACTTCTTTAGTCCATTCAAATGTAAATTCTTTGCCAACAAAGACTGTTTCATTCTTTGTGCTTATATTCCAATGCCTGGTTCAGCATCTGATACATAGTAGGAACTTAACAAATATTTGTGGATTAATTGATGAAGAAAATTCACGGGCAGAAAAAAAGGAATACACTAGGAGAAAAATGAGGAAAAATTATACAATTTTATATAATTGAGGTGAATAAGAAGAGTATACACATAGAGATGAGAGTTGGAGATAGTAGACATCTCACAAACTTCACTCTTATCTGGAGTTCACAAAGGAGGGTTGAACATATATACACATAATTAGTTATATCAATGCATTAAACTCTCTCACCTAAAAGAGGCAAGAAAGAGCTTTTACAATGGAGGGGAAGAGTAGGGAGATGAAAGGATTGAGCCTTATTCTCATGAGATTTGGCTTAAAGAGGGAATAACACACACTCAATTGGACATGGAAATCTATTTTACCCTACAGGAAGGAAAAGGGGAAGGGGATAGGAGAGGGAAGGGACAGCAAATTGGGGAAAGGGATAATCAGAAGCAAACATTATTATGGGAGGACAGGTCAAGGGAGAGAATGGAATAAATGAAGGGCAGGATAGGACAGAGGAAAATGTGGTTAGTCCTTTACAATATAACTATTATGGAAGTGTTTTGCATTGTCACACATATATGACCTATATTGAATTACCTGTTTTCTCAATGAGGGTGAGTGGGGAGGGAGGAAAGGATATGGAACTCAAATTTTTCATAATGAATGTTTAAAATTGTTTTAGCATGTAACTGGAAAATAAGATATACAGGCAATGGGATACAGAAATTTATTTTGGCCTACAGGAAAATAGAGGGAAAAGGATGGAAGAAGCGGAAGTAATAGAAGGGAGGACAGACTGGAGAAAGGGATGGATGGGATGCATGCTGTCCAGGGGTGGGGGGTGGGGAAAGATGGGGAGAAAATTTTGAATTCAATTTCTTGTGGAAGTGCATGTTGAGAACTGAAAAATAAATAAGTTATATATTAAAAATACAAACGCATTAAACTCAAAAAGGAAAGGAACAGAGAAAAGAAAGAAGGGCTTACGTTTAAGAGAAAGGGAACATCTAGGGAGGAAATAGTCATAAGCAAAACTATATACAAACAAGTTCTATATAAGCAAATTTTGAAATGAAAAATAGAGAGAACACACTAGAATCAAGAGGGATCAGGAAAGGCTTTCTGTAGAAAATGAGATTTTTAAGGAAGCCTCAGAAGTCAGGAGGTAGACACAAGGAGGGAGAATATTATAATCCTATTTTCAAATGAGAAAATTGATGCACAAAGAGTTTAAGTGATTTGTTACAAGTGTGTATGTGTGGCTGAGTAGTAATTAAACTCAAGTCTTCCTAACTGCAATCCAAGACTCTTACCAACTGTACCACTTACCTGCCTCAGTCTCGTAGAACTTTCATTTATTGAAGCAAAGACCTATAAGCAAAGAGGGTGCCCATAAAATGGGGAGTAGCTGAGCAATCTTTGGACTATGTATGTAATACAATATTATTGCACTACAAGAAAAAAATAGATTAATTCAGAGAAACCTGAAAAAACTTGTATGAACTGATGCACAGCAATACACAGTTAATTGAAACATAAGTAGGAAAACATTTTCTACAATTACTAAAATGACTACTGTAAAGGAAACAACTTTGAAAGATGTAAGAAGTCTTGTTTATCAATTCAATGAACAACTATAATTCCAGAAGATCAGTGAATTATATTTCTTACTTCCTGACAGAAGAATTATATTACTTCCTTCCTTACAGGTACAGAATGAGATATAAATTTTCAGTCATAGTCAATATGTGGATCTCTTTATCTTGACTGTACTTATTTGTCCCAAGTAAGGGCATGAGGAGGTGGGTCCAGGGAAAGTCAGACAGTCACAGCAAAATTAAAGAAAAGAAAAAAAGAAAGAAATGGGCATCAATGAAACATTTATAAAATATATAGAAGAAAATAGAAGTTCAGAAAGAGACATTGACAATAAGAATAATATTGGAATTACTGTGTTAAATTTATTATGTATTTTTTAAATGAGAGATTTGTGGTTTCATATACAATTCTTCAAAATCCCTTCTAGCTCTAAAATCTATGATCACTTTTTTGTTCTTTGTGTATAGAAATGATCCTACTTGTTGACATTGTGAAATTCGTAATTTAAAAAGAGAGACAGACAGAGACAGAGAGACAGAGAGAAAAGAGGAGAATGAGGACTAGAGGAGGACCCTGACAAGCAGAGTAGTATTAGAATCACTGTATTCAATTTAATGTGTAAGTTAAGCACATAATGGAGATTCATTATGTAATACACAACCCTTTTTTCCCCCTGTTCTTCTTGGTATTTGTAAATGTTGGTGTTTGTTGATGTTGGCCAAATTCATAATAAAAGAAAAAGAAAAGAATTAAAAGTGATTAATGCCTCTTCTTCTTTGGCCAGTGAGAGTTCCAACAGGTGTCTGGCTAATTGAAGCTCCCAGTCCCTACCCTGGCATGTCTCTATGCCAGGCTTGTGATATATTTCCCAGACTCATAAATGTTTACAAGCATGTCTTAAAGCTTTCTAAACGAGAAGGGACCAGTGGAACAATACTCCTTGTGCAATCACCTCTTTCTCTGCCACATCTTTCTTCTCATCTTGAAGAACATGTACAGTTATGAGAAGTAGAGATAAAATCATCTTCAAAACTCCAAAGATATATAGGAATCTTTTGACAAACACTGTCACGTATTATAGAAGTACAAGGCTTTGTACTTTACTTTACAAGAAGTAAAATTAAAACATGGAATTAGATTGATCCATTACATTTTGACCTCCTCCTGGGCAAAGATAGTCTTTCACCTTTCTTTTCATCCCTAGCACTTAGTACAGCACCTAGCACATACTAGGTGCTTACCAAATACTATTTGATTGAATTGTCTTCCTGCTATCACTTTCTTATGCTTAAGGATACCAAAAAGTACAGAGAAGGATACTTTCCAAGATAGAACATGTAAAAATAAATTGTTTATTCTTACTAGCATCATAAAATCTTTTACCATCTACTAGGATATAACTGACTGTAAATCATACTAATCACTGGACAGTTTAAAAAATTCTACATACAGCATAGTTCAGCAAGATAACAAATTAGGAAAAGCTGTTCTTTGTCAAGGATTTTTCTTCAATTGAGGCAGTAGCAATCAGGACAAACTTCATTTAAATCCTACCTCAGTCACATTTATGAGCTGCATGACCCTGGGCAAGTCATTTAACCTCTGTTTACTTCAGTTTCCTCGTCTATAAAGTGGGGATAATAGCAGCACTTATTGCACAGAATTGTTGTGAGGATCTAATGAGATAATATTTGTAAAGTGCTTAGCACAATGCCTGGCCCATAGTAGGTACTATATAAATATTCATTCCCTCTCCCTTTCTTTCCCCTAGAACAGAATCTAATTGATAAAAGTCTAAGCTATTTGTAAACTACCTTCTTGACTGAGAAAACAACAAACTTACTCTGGTTACATAAATTTCAAATAAGCAACTGAAAGTGTTGATTTCTGTGATGCTTACTTGGTATGGCTACAATATTATTCAAATTGAATTTTAAAAAGACACAAGAATATACTTAATGTTTCAGCATGTCATATCTTTATACAAAGATTCTCCACTAAAACTCTATCCTAAGGTCTAGCTAAGCTGACCTCCCTGCTGTTCCTCTATATCCCATCTCTGTGCCTTAGCACAAGCAGTAACCAGCCTCCTCCAATGGTGTCTAGGTGGCAGAGTGGATACTGTATCTGGGCTCAAATCCAGTCTCAGGCGTTTTCTAGGTTCATAATAAGTCACTTAATTGCTGTCTGCCTCAGTTTCTTCATTTGTAAAATGGAGAAAATAATAGCCCCTACCTCACAGGATTGTGAGAATCAAATGAGATCATATTTGTAAAGTACTTAGCACAGTGCCTGGCACATATTAGGTTCTTAATAAATGTTTGCGTCCGCTATCATCAAAACCACTTGATACTGGCTAAGAAATAGAGGGGTAGATTAATGGAATAGGTTAGGTACTCAAGACTCAGTAGTCAAGTGATATAGTGGTCTACGGTTTGATAAACCCAAGAACCTCACCTTCTGGGATAAGAACTCACTGTCTGACAAAAAGTGCTGGGAAAACTGGATAAAAGTGTGGCGGAAACTGGGCATAGACCAATGCCTGACACTGCACACAAGAATAAAGTCCAAATGGATACATGATCTAGGTAAACTATAAACAAATTAGGGAAGCAAGGAATAGTGTATTTGTCAGATTTATGGAGAATGGAGGAATCTGTGACCAAACAAGAGGTGGAGAACATTATGAAATGCAAAATGGATTATTTTGATTACATTAAACTGAGAAATCTTTGCACAAACGAAGTCAATGTATCTAAGATTAGGAGGGAAGCAGAAAACGGGGAAAGAATTTTTTCAACTATTGTCTGTGATAAAGGTGTCATTTCTAAAATATATAGAGAACTGAGTCAAATTTACAAGAATAGAAGTCACTCCCCAATTGATAAATGGTCAAAGGATATGAACAAGCAGTTTTCAGAGAAGAAATTTAAGGTATCTATAGTCGTATGAAAAAATGCTCTAAATCACTATTGAATAGAGAGATGCAAGTCAAAACAACTCTGAGGCATCACATCACACCTATAAGATTGGCAAACATGACAAAACAGAAAAATGATAGATGTTGGAGAAGATGTGGGCAAGTCAGAACGCTAATTCATTGTTGGTGGAGCTGTGAGCTGATCCATCCAATCTAGAGAGAAATTTAGAACTACACCCAAAGGGCTATAAAAATGTGCATACCCTTTGACTCAGAAATATTGATTCTAGGACTGTATCTTAAAAAGATCATAAGAATAGGAAAAGGACCCACATGTACAAAAATATTTATAGCAGCTCTTTTTGTGGTGGCCGAGAAATGGAAATCAAGGGGATGCCCATCAATTGGGGAATGGCTGAACAAGTTGTGGTGTATGAATGTAATGGAATACTATTAGGCTATAAGAAATGATGAGCAGGTAGACTTCAGGAAAATCTGGAAAGACTTATATGAAGTGATGCTGAGTGAAGTGAGTAGAACCAGGAGAACATTACAGACAATAATAGTCGCAGTGTGCGAGGACTGATTTTGATAGACTTAGCCCTTCTCAGCAGTGCAAGGACCTAAAACATTTCCAAAGGACTCATTATGCAAAATGCCATCCACATTCAGGGAAATAACTACGGAGCGAGAACGCAGAATGAAGCAGACTTTTTTATGTTTCATTGTGCTTTGTTTTTCTCGTGGTTTCTCCCATGCATTATAATTCTTCTATGCAACATGACTGGTATGTGAATATATTTAAAAGTAATGTATGTGTAGAGACCATATAAGATTTCATGCCATCTTGTGGAGGGAGGGGGATGGAGGGGAAGAAAATTTAAAACTCATGGAAGCAAATGTTGAAAAATGAAAACAAATTAATAAATTTCGGGAAATAATAAATGTTTGCTTCCTTCTATGTTTGGAATGGAAGGAAAGATTCCCACTAAATTCCCTCTTCGTTTCTACCTCTTAGAACCCCTAACTTCCTTTAAAGCTCAAATAATAAACCACCTCCTCTAAAATGTCTTTCCTGATCCCTGAGTTACTTGTGTTCCCTCACAATATTACTTTGTATTAACTTTTTGTATATTTTCTACCTACTTTTTTGCCCACACATTGCCTTCCCTGACAGAGGCATGCTCCTTAAGGGTGAGGATCCTCTCTTTTTTCTCTCTGTAGCCACAGCACATAGCACAATGTCTGGTATATAGTAGGCACTTAATACATGCTTATTGTTTGACTAACATCTCATCTTGCATCAAGGTGATTCTAGGATCCTAAAGGATAGGCCAGCAGAGCCTACACTCTGAGAGGTTAGAAGAAAGTCATCAATGACCAATTGTATATCAGTCTTTCAAAAACCAAGAAGAAGAAATTTAAGGTATCTATAGTCGTATGAAAAAATGCTCTAAATCACTATTGAATAGAGAGATGCAAGTCAAAAGAACTCTGAGGCACCACATCACACCTATAAGATTGGCAAACATGACAAAACAGAAAAATGATAGATGTTGGAGAGGATGTGGGCAAGTCAGAACGCTAATTCATTGTTGGTGGAGCTGTGAGCTGATCCAACCAATCTAGAGAGCAATTTGCTAATTGACAAATTCAACTGGAGCAAATCATTAAACTGTCTACTAAGGCAGATGGTAGATCCAGCATATCTCAGTAGGCAGGTGAGAATCTTAAAATTAGTTTACTTTCTTCAAAGCCAAGACTTAAGGAATATCATGTTACACTGTCTAATCCTTGAATGCCTCGGGGATCTTTGATTTCACTGGAGAGAGTACTCATACACTGCTTTAGAGCTGGAAGGTACTTGAGAGGTCCCTACTCTAACCTTTTCCATTTACAGATGAGAAAAAGGTTTGATGGAAAGTGGCATATCCATCCATGCATATCATTTGCATGGTTTACATTCTATACTTTAGCAGATCACTTTTGTAGCATGATATTATAATTTACTCTCCTCTGATGTGGTATTCTTGACATTTTTACCACATGTCCTAACACTTCTAAATTCACAGAATTGGGTAATTTATAATAATTATCCTGGCAATCGTATGCATTGCTGAGTGCTAATAGTCTTGTTCTGCCAGAAAAAAAATTATTATTTTTCCCTCCTTCAGAATTCTTAATTTCAATGGAAGTTATCATTCTTCTAGCTTCTCAGATTTTTAATTTTGGTCTTATCCTGGAGTCCTCATTCTCCCTTACATGTACAATCAGTTTCCAGGTTTTGCCATCCCTATCTGTACAGTATCTTGAACATACAACTCCTTCTCTCTTTGCTCACTACACTGCCTTAGTTCCAGCCTTCATCACCTCCAGCCTAGATTGTCACATTAGTCTCTTAACTGCTATCACTGCTGCCAGCGTCTCCACACTCTGATCCATCACTGCTGCCAAAGTAATTTTCCTTAACTGCAGCTTTGACCACATAGCCTACCCAATAAACTCCAGTGGCTCCATTTTGCTTCTAGGATAAAATATAAACCCCTCTGATCATCAAAGTTCTTCACTACCTGGCTACTATACTACCCACTATTCTTCCATATTCATTATATTTTACTTCTCCTCTCGAAACTAGGTGTACCAGTAAATAGAGGGTTAGGCATGAAATCATGAAGACCCAAGTTTAAATATGGCCTTGGACAATTACTATCTGTGTGATCCTGAGCAAGTAATTTAACCCTTGTTAGCTTCAACTGCAAAATGAATATGATAATAGGACCTCCCTCCCAGAGTTGTTATAAGGATCAAATAGATACTTCTAAAGAACATGATACGGTGCCTCGTATGTAGTAGACCCTTAATAAAGGCAGCCTTCCTTCTTTTCTTCTTTCCATACTTCTTTCCTCTTGTACTCTATGATCCAGCCAAATTGTCCTCTCTATTCCTAACACGACACCCTATCTCCATCTATCTCTATGCCATCACATTACCCATTTCTCATACCTGGAATATACTCTTGTCACCTTCTCCTCATGAAATCCCTCTCTTCTTTCAAGACTTAACTCAAACCTCACTTTTTAAACAAAACCTTCTCTAATCCTCTTAACTGCAATGCCCTCCACCCAAACTCTCTTGTATAATGGCAGACTGGCCAATGAGACACCAGTCCTGGAAAAATGCCCAGCATATATACCCAGACTACTAACAACCTACCTGGTAGGTGGAAAGAAGGTAAAGTTTCCTGAGTTGGTTTCTAGAAGTTTGTGATGGTGTAATAAAGAGGTCATGCCTAATTCAGAGAATGTACAGATATTCTATGTCTTTCATATCTCTTTCCCTATGGTGAATTTTAAAAAAAATATTCATTGGCTGGTTGAGCCAGAAGTGAGGTGAAGCATTCAGGTGCCAAATTACCAGCTAAATTATTCTTTTATTTTTAATGGCTACAAGGTGTAAGGAAGACTCTGAACTCTGGAGGGCTGGTGGGCCAATTCCCTTTCCCTAAGTGATGGAGACAATGAGTCATGGCTTCCAGGTAAGCCTGTGTCTGGGATCAGGCTGCCTCCTATTTGTGTATCTTAGAAGTTTGGAAGAGCCAACAAAGGTCAACAGTGATGGAGTCTAAGAAGTCTAAGAAGGACCCTGAGACACAATCTGCTTGACTCAAACTAACAGTGAATCTAACCGGATCTAAAATGGATCTAATTTTGTCCTGCAAACAATGGAACTATTTGCCCATTGATTATGCCTTACCTGGAAGTGAACTCAGTGACAGGAAAAATGTTTGTAGCAGCTACTTGAAGTTTGAGCCTATACTCTTCCCAGAAGCAAAGTGTTTGAAGGAAGAATATAAAGCAGACTCAGGGAAAGATGTGTTTATACTTCTGTTCTTGCCATATCTTCTCAGAAAATATTCTTTTTTTAAAAGTTAACATGCTGATTCCTTAATTCTTTTTTTAACCATTCATTTTTAAATTTTGAATTCCAAATTCTCTCCCTCTCTCCAGTCCCTCTTCTACCCATTGAGAAAGCAAGCAGTATGATGGCCATTATACATGTGAAGTCATGGAAAACATTTCCTTACTGAGGAGACATAGCTAGCACTTATTTTGAGGTTTGCAAAGCATTTTACATATTTTTTTAATTATATATATATATATATATATATATATATATATATATATATATCATCTCATTTGATGCTCACAACCACTTAGATGGGTACAATTATTATTCCTGTTCTATAGGTAAGAAACCTGAGGCACAGAAGGATTAAGTGACTTGCCCATAGTCACATGATTAGTAAGTGCAAGGTTAAAATTCAAGTCTTCCTGACTATAGTTTTCTGGATAAATGGATAGTGGAATGCTTCTCATGAGTATCAATGATAATGGGGAGATATTAAACGGAAATATATTGGTATTAGAGAAATGCTCTAGAACAAGGACTCAAGCTGATGAAAGGAAACCCCATGACCCCTCTGGTTTACCCCTAAACTCTGAGGGAGAGTAAGTACAAAGTTCATATGGTCTAAATTACATTTCTATTGTCTTTATATTTATAATGTATTTAGTTGGAAATGTACTTCTTGTTTCCCACACTAAAACATAAGTTCCTTGAGAGTAAGGATGACTTTACTTGCTGTAGTTGTGCCCATAATCCCTAGCACAGTTCCTTCCATATAGCAGGTTGATGCATATTGATTGATTGATTGAGGGAGAAGTATTTTCTGATCTTGATCCATCCTCCAGGAAACCTGGAAGCATAAAGACCTTAACTAGAAAGAACATGGTCTTTTCATGAATCATGAACCTAAGAAGGTTAGACTAGTTGGCCAGGGAATGAAATAGGAAATGAAAAGTTTGAGTTTAAATGTTGAGACATGTCTGATGGAATTTGTGACTAAGAGGAAGACTCGTCATTTGCCTATCTTATACAGGTTACACCCTTGAAATTCCTTATACGATAGCACTGAAAATGGATTGTTAAAAATGTTATGATATCTTGGGATTCCCTAGGAGGACCTAAGGAATAGGGTAGGAGTGTGCGGCTAAGTTTTGCTCCCAAAGTCCCAATCCAAAGATGAGAGTTTTTCTCATCTCCTTGGTGGAGGGTGGAGGAGAGGGGCAGAATCAGAAAGAACCAGTGGGTGCCCATGGGGCCTTCTTCTCTTTGAGAGTGGTTTCATAATAGTCCCCATGGAAAATGTAATTTTCTATTTCCCCAGGCACCAGAGATCTCATGAATACTAAAAGGATAGGTGTGAATGAAGGAATTTATGTTTTAAAGGTTGTGGAGGAAAGAGTAATATATTTAGAGGTTGCCGTCTTGTGACTCCAAACATTTTTCTCTGACTGTCCCCTATAGCTAGAATGCTCTGCTTCTACATCTGTACCTACTGGTTTCCCTGGCTTTCCTGACTTTAAGTCTTTTCTAAAATTCTACCTTCTACAGGGCACCTAATCCCCTTAATAATGCTCTAGTTAGGTCCCATTTATTGTGGATAACTAATCTTGTGAGTGTAAGTAATGAATCATGTGAAATGATCACTTTATTTGGATTCACATTGCAAATTTCCATTGGTCTGAAACCAATGTCTATATTTTACCATTATTTATAAATAAATTATTTTTCAATTTTTTTCAGTGATCATAATTATGACTTTGAAGGATACAAATCTGAATACATGTGACCACTTCATGAAATTTCCATTATTTGCACCAATCAAGACCTGTGCCTTCCCTCTGTTGGTTATCACCAATGCATCCTCTGTGTGTGCATGCATACACATTCACATATACACATATACCTTATTTGCACATAGTTGCTTGCATATTGTTTCCTCCATCAGACTCTGAGTTCCTTGAAAAAAGAGCTGTGTTTTTGCTTTACGTTGTGTCCTCAGCATTTAGCAGAGTACTTGACATAATAGGTGTTTAATAAATGTTTGACTTGACTTATATATGACCTCCCATAACAAATGGAAGGAGACCCAGCGACTGGAGGACTGAGGGAATTTGAGAACAAGTACTTTCAGGTTATCTCCCACTGACTGCTGAGCTCTTGACTCTAGGAGGTGCAATGTGCTGTATGTGGAGTCGGAGGAGTTGAGTTTAAATCCCTGCTCTATTACCTGAATATTTTGTGTAGGTCATTTCACTTCTCTAGACTCATTTGAGAAATATGGGTACTGAACTAGTCAAACTCTAAAGGGCCTTCCAAATGATGGTCCTATATCCTTGAATGCAGAAGGAAACATAGAATATGTCTCCTGGTATTTTTTTAAGTCAATTTTCAAAGTTCCATTACAGCAACATACCCTCCTCAACAAACACCCAAGGTCCCTTAATTTAATTTAATTATTTTCTTTTGAAGTCTGTGCTTCCTGAACATTGTATGGGAATAAATATTTCTAGTTACTTTTATATCATTGTTGTATCCAAAGATACAGTATGATAAGGTGATATGATATCATGGTGATACGATGTTGTAGTCAGAAGACATGGTGTTGAATTCTGGTTCATCTATAATCATTGAACAAGGATTGATTGATCTTTAACAAGAAGTGATTGATCAAGGATTGATCTTGAACAAGTCATTTAACTTCTGTGTGGTTTATTTTTCTAGTCTATAAAATGACAAGTCAGACTAGATTATTTCATCCTGTTTATCAGCCTAATTTAATATTTCACTCATTTTTTCAGTTTTTCCCAGAATTTAAAGCTGATTTTATAAACTTCTTCAAAAATATAAAGGAATCTTAACATCATCATCATCATTCATCGTTAATCACCCATCATTCATCATTTTCCTCTTTAAAAAGCAACTAGCCAAATTCCTTTTTAGTAACCAGAATGCTTGGAAACATTCTGCAATGTATGCATTTGCTTTTCTGCTGACTTCTCAAAATTGGCCACACTGATTTAACTCAGATTATTTTAGAAATTTATTTTGCATTTGGCCCAAGCACTGCGTGCTTATAATTTAAAGATGAGACTAAGTAAGAAAATAGATGGCTGAAACAAAATCTGCCAAGTCACCTGCACTGTTTTGTTGCCATGTTTTAATACACACAAATGGTCTAATGTTGATAAGAGGATCATTGTCACAGAATTTTGGTTTCAACTGTAACAATGTAAACAAAGATAGCACCAAAAGGCAACGAAAGTCAGGATAGATCCAACAAAGTTGGTACCATAGAACTCAAACGAAGCGTGTGTTCTTCTTTTCTGTTAACAATTACTAAACTACAAAAGAAGAGAATGCCCCATTCTATCATTGCAGTCATTACATTAGGTTGTTTGAATTTTCCAGGGATATACAGTAGAATACTTTGTAAGGGAGACTGGGTGTTTGTTGGGAAGGGTATGTTGCTATCAAAAGTGTATCAATAAAAAAGATAACGAACACATAATCCCAGGAGACCACAGAATGTGGCAGCTTTCGTTTGCAACAAATGGCTCTAGCACTCAATGACTAAAATATTTTAATAGCATAGTCATCTGCTGCCATTTACAAGTCAGTGATAACAGCCAAAGCAATCTGCTATTAACACTTAGGGTACCAACCCTCCCATGACTAGATCTCCTGCTGAGCATTTCTGATACTTACAGATAAGGATAGTGGCACTTCCAAATCACCAAGAAGGACTTTTGGTAAGGCAGAAAATTTGATTTAATCACCCAAGAGACAGCTGACTTGGTGGGTCTTAATGGAAGTTCCTAGTGATTATGAACTATTCATCTTTGCAGAGGAGAGGGGGGTGGGAATTTTCCCTTCCAGTAGAAGGTTTGTATGCCTGTTAGTAGTGCCCCCCCCAACAAGGTTTAGTGTGAGAGGAAGGAAATAATTAAAAGGCATCCCCATTTATACTCTGCCTCCCAGAGCCAGAAATATGTGAAGCTTCTGATGAGGTAAAGACATAGGAATTTTCCTGCCATAAAAAATTCTCACTCTGTCTTTGACCCTCTGGCATTAAAAGAAATTTGAAATTTCCTTCTGACTACTAAAAAAATTTAGATCATCATAAGAGCACATGCAGATGTCTCACATCTGTATGTTCACCACTTGAAAGAGAGGAATCTGTTTCAATTTAGAGGCAATACAACCATCTAAGTATTAATGTTTAATACATGGGACCTTCAAAACACACGCTCCAATGACTTTTATTAACAAGGTTGCCATTTCTCCCCCATATACCTACCCCCCCATCAGTTTACATTTGTGAGAGGTAGTTAGTTAATGCTGTCTAGTCTTTTCTTCTAATTCATCAAATGAAAGCAAAAAAACCCCAAAAAACAATAGACTTTCATAATGAATTTTTAAATGGCATTGAGGGACCCAGGGACAGGGAAAGAGATGGGGAACAGTTGGTTGGTGGAACAGTCAGAATACACACAACATTTATTGATTGATTAAGTTTGCCATCTTCTATGGGCACTGTTCATGGTACCCTAAAACAAAAAACATCAAAGATCACTGATCACAGATCACCATAATAGATATAATAATAGTGAAAAAGTTTGAAATGTTGCAAGAATTATCAAGATGTGACACAGAGACACAGTGTGAGCACATGCTCTTGGAAAAATGGCACCAATAGACTTGCTTGATATAGGGTTGCCACAAACTTTCAGTTTGTAAAGAATGCAGTATCTGTTATATGCAATAAAATAAGGTATGCCTGTATGGGGAGAACTCTGATGCAGAGAGGCAGTCTTTCTTTTGGCATTGGGTCTTCCATTTCCTACTGAACCTGTCACTTGTCCTTTTTTTCCCATAATGACCCATTTGATGAAATAGTTCAACTCCACATTGTCTTCTTCTTTTTAGTCCCTGGTCCCCTTATTACATTACTGATTTTTCTGACTGTGAAGTGTCAGCCTTGGATCATTCTCATATTCCAATCTTTCCTTCTACACATGAGCTAGTGGACAAAGGTAGAGGAAATCTTATGTAACTATTATCATTGAGTCCACAAGAAATTTATGTTATACAACTACAACTGGGCCCTCACTGCTGCTAGGCAATCCTTCTATACCTCCCTTATCAATTCACTATCCCACTCTCCATAGTAGCTCTTCCAAGTCTTTTAACTCTCTCCTTAAACTTAATATGAAAACTTTGCTTCATATTTTATAGAAATAAAATTAAGTTCATTCTCTATGAGCTCTCTTTTCTTCTTTTTCCCTCATTTTATATTATTTAGATGCTTTCTGCCACTATCTTGACCTTCATCCCCATCGCACATGAAGAGGTGGCCTTACTCTTTACCAAGGCTAACACCCTTACTTGTACAAGTGATCCCATTTTATCTCATCTCCTCCAAAAGACTGTCTCTTCTGTCATCCCCATTCTGTCACTTATCTTCAATCTTTCCTTGCGTACTGGCTTCTTCTTCGATGTTTACACATGTACACATACACACACACACACACCCTTCCCATCTATTGCCAAAGTCTGTTAATTTTACCTTTGCAGCATCTCTAAAATATATTCTCTTCTCTCATGTGAGCTTACCACTGCCAGGGTAGAGGACTTCGTCATTTCATACCTGGACCACTGAAATCACATTTGCGTACTGAATAATCACTTATACTGAATGATCACTATCTTCATCTTCTAGAATAGAGCAATAATTATCCCTTTATGAGTATAAGGACATTGTAAAGTTCCTCCAACATAATTGGATCTCAAGTCATGTCATATTTGGTAAATTCTAGTGTCATGAGAGTCAGAAGCACCAAAAAATGGCATAAAAATGTGTAAGATACTAGGGACCTGCTTCTTAGAAAATTGTGAGAATGAAGAGGTCATGATCATGCTGTGCTGGCCTGTTCTGTAGCTATTAGGAACCTTTTTCCATTGACTGGATGACTAGAACTGCTAGCATCTTCAAAATGGCCTGACGGCACTAATCAGAGTTTGGCTACATTCATGTCTGAAGGAGTGAAGTAATTATTATACTTCACTCATAGCCTATGAGGCCATATGTAAGAGGGGAAGAACATAGGGTCTCATTCCAAGTCTCCCTTAAGGACATATGACAATAAGAAACAGGCCTGGGTCTTTAGCCTTTTTATTTGTTGCTATTAGATTTTAAGTACAAGAAGTGGAGTTTTCAGTCTGGGATGGGAGCTTGAGCTATGGGGGATATGAGAGTCTAGGAAGCCAGCCTTGGTACTGTGGCCAGCCCAACAGTGATACTGAGAAACAAGGATCTCAGGATACCAGAACAGCAGAGGCAGGCAATAATGCTGGTTTTCGACATAAACTTGGAGGGACCAACGCTATACAAGAACTGAGCTAAGATGTCAATCTAATCTTCCTCATTCCTACCTCCCCTGAGAATAAAATGGTGTAGGGGGAATTATGCTCTTGAAGTATTGGGAGGAAATTTTGCCCTTTGTTCTGGTTACATCTTTGAAGTAAATATTAAGTTATAAAAGATCTCTGATGTTGTGCTTTTATAGGTATGGGAAATTGCCAGATGAGGAAACTCCCTCTGCCAAGGTAGATAGGTATTTTTTTTTTTTTAATTTATAGCATTAGAGTTGTCAGGAGCATTGAATGGTCAAGTGACTTGGCCAGGGTAACACAGCCAATGTATGTCAGAGGCAGGACTTGAACTTAGGTCTTCCCTTCCCGCTTCCTCCTTATCTGCTATATCAGTCATTTTACTGGCTCTGCTTTTTTCACTCTGCATCATCTCATACAAATCTCCCTATGTTCCTCTGAATTTTGCCCACATCTGACAATTTTACTGCACAATAATCTTCCATTGCATTGATTGCAATACTTCCTCATCCACTTCCCAATTCATGGATTTGAGACAATCAAGGTTAGATGACTTGCCCAGGGGTCATAGAGCTAGTGTCTGAGTCTGCATTTGAATCCAGGTTCACCTGACTCCAGGGTCAGTGCTCTATTCATTATACCACCTTGCTGACCCAGAGAAGTTATTATTTGGGGATAGCATGGGAATGAAGAATACAGGTAAACCTGGAAATGACAACAAGACACTTCTGACAAGACTGAAAGGATTAAATGAGAAGATGGACAGTTCCCGTTGGATATGACCTGGGTAGGTGAGATCTTTTCAGTATAGTAGAAGATAAGGTAATCAAAGCATGATCTTTGATTAATGTTTAAATTATCAAAGTGTTATCTTGAGGTAAAGAGATCCTAACCCTCAGAAGATGAGGTATAGGGGCAGTTAATTTTAGTAAGTGGGAAGGGAAAGTAAGGTGACTAAAGCCCTTGGAAATGGGAAGGTAGGAAAGAAAAAGGGTAGCATGGGGTGGTAGTGTGGTGTAAAGAACACTGGATAGAGAGAAATAAGACTTGCATTCAAGGTCTGACTGATAGCATTTAACTTTTTGAATTTCACTTTGTATAACTCGAAAAAGAAAGAATGAGTATAGGTAACCTGCAGTCTGTGAAAGCTGAGTCCTGTGTCTAAGATTCTGTAAAAGCTAGACAAGGGAAGAGGGGCCCTGGGGTTGAAGGTTGGGCCTCAAGAATTTGAGGTAAAAGAATATGGAAAAAGCTAAAAGGAGCCAAAGACAGACAGCTGACTTTCCAATTTTCTTCATGGCTGGCCTAGAATAGAAAATATGGGTTTTACTAGAATGGAACTCGCAAAACCAGTGATAGAAGGGCAGGAGTAGATTCCTGTGCACAGTTAGGGGGTTGGATCTTTATTTCCACGATAGTGTTAAAACTACAAAGAAGTTCTCATTTTGGTCCATTTGGGTTCTGGTCATTTTCCTTCTTTGAAGATAGATCCGCTAGTGCTTAAACTGGGTTTCCCTTTCTGAGATTGCCTGTTGCTTCTCTTTTGACTTCTATCTACAGCTTCCTTTTTCAAATCCCTTTGATCTGTTCACTTTCCTAGCACAGGGAAAGGACCTTTAAGAGAGTATTGTACTAGCAAAAGTCAAAGGAAACTTTGTCTTTGATTTATGGGTTCAATCTACCAATCAGTAAGTATTTATTATATGCCTACTAGGTGGTAGGCAGTATGGCAGAAATACAAAGACAGAAATGGAACAGTCTCTGGAAGATAGAATATATACCAAGATTTAGATCTGAAAGAGATATTAGAAATCATCAATTTTTTTAAATGCCCCATTTTACAGATTATGAATATCAGTCAGTCAATAAATGTTTATTGAGATACCTACTATATGCCAGGCATGTGCTAAGTGCTAGGAATATAAATTTAAAAAGACAGTCCTTACCATCAAGGAGCTTACAATTTAATAAGGAGTTTAAAATCTAATAGGGAAAGACCCCACACAAAGGTATGCTGAAAAAGAGTGTACTGGGATGAGGGAAGGTAGTCCAAGAGCATTATGTCCAAGAAAAGTTATGTTGAGTCTCTTAAATAAAGATTCTTGAGTCCATGTGGCCCTGCCCTCCAGGCAGAGCCCAATTTGAGGGATATCAATACTGATGTGATGAGAGTACTAGGCAGATCCAGTTTTGCAGTATAATTTCCCACTGATGAGTTTCCTGGGGAGAAATGTAACTCATCTATTAACCAATCTTGCCTAAATTCTTTGTTCCACAAGAGAACCAGGGGAGTATAACCAGGCATGATATCCCTTGTCCTCCTCTGGGGACTATTTGAGGTTGTTGTTCAGTTGTTTCAGTCATGTCCCTCTCTTCATGACCCCATTAGGGTTTTTCTTGGCAAAGACTCTGAAGTGGTTTGCCATTTCCTTCTTCAATTCATTTTATAGGTGAAGAAACTGAGGCAAACAGGTTTAAGTGACTTGTCCAGGGTCACGTAGCTAGCAAGTATCTGAGGCCAGATTTGAACTCAGGAAGATCTCCTGACTCCATCTGTTCTACTATAAATACTCTCTTCCCTACCTAGGGAACTCCCTACCTAGTGATTATGAGATTTGAAGGAAATGGGAAGAAGTTATTCCTGAAAGTGTCAAGAGGCTCTAACTCCCAAGTTAAAGGATTCCATGTAAATCACAATGGAAAAGCCCGATGCTGCCTAAAGCAAAACAGATCTTGACCAAACAGCAGAAGCCAAGCAGGATGGACTTTAGGAGTCTTGACTCAATCCATTTCTCTCATGTTGTCTGTAGTGTTAGTGTCATCGGTGTATGGGGTGATCAGGGAGAACTAGCACCTCTGGGATAAAGGCTGCTGAGCCCTTTACAGTGCTGCTTTTCTACCCCTTTGGGGTCTACCTGTCATCCAGTTCTCACCAGTAGCTCCAAGAAGCTGTAGGTTGCATAGGGGCCACATCCTGGCAAATGGTCTTGGGAGATGGGCTAAACAGATTGAGGGTAATGGATGAACTAACCTCAAATCTATCAGTTAGTTAGGGGAGTGTCTACCTTAAGCATATGAAAGACATTCCCCTTTGGAATGGGCAGATGAAAACAATTTGTTCCAACAGCCATGAGAGTGGCTGAAGCAGGCTCTGTGGAACACTTAGAGCTTGTTCACATGGAGAAGATGCCAAAGTTATCTATCCACTGCATCCTGGGCCATCATTAGTCATCCTGAGTTTTATCCTGCCACTAGATTTCAATGACTCTAGAAGAAAGGGTGTGGTCAGCGACTTTGTGTAATTCTGCCTCACTTATATCTGAATTAACAAACAATCAAGACATTACCCCATGATGTTATTAATCTTCTTCAGAAATTAAGGGCAGATAACAGTGAGTGTTGTTAAGGCAGTTAGGTGGCATAGTGGCTAGAGTACAGAGCCTGGAATCAGAAAGACCTGAGTTCAGATTCAGCCTCACATACTTACTAGCTTTGTGACCCTAGCCATGTCACTTAACCTTATTTGCCTCAGTTTCCCTATCTATAAAAGGAGCTGAAGAAGGAAATGGCAAGCCACTCCACTACCTTTGCCAACAAAACCCCAAATGTCACAAAGATTCAGACATGACTAAAATGACTAAACAACAAGTGTTCTTAAAGTCATTTAGGTGGTATTGCCACCTACAATTTAAGAAGCCCTGGTATAGTAGGTAGACTGCTGGATTTGGGAGTTGGGAAGGCCTATCTTTAAATCCTGCCTTTGACACTAGTGGAGTGACCCTGAGCAAGTCACTTAACTTCTTTCTTCTTCAGTCTCTTCATCTATAAAATAGGGATAGTCATAGTACCTACCTCACAGGGTTGTAAGGCTCAAATGAGATAACACAAGTAAAATAGTGTTATAACCCTTAATGTATTATACAAATGTAAAAATATACTATTATATTCTTCATTAGTGCTTTTTCATCATTTGTTCATCCATCCATTCATTATCACTGAGTCCCAACAAATAACAACCCAGCCTTTATGGTTAACACAGTACAGCAGTCTTTGGGGCTAATTGTGGGGAAGAAGGTAGAGAAGTGGGTTACTGTAGACCTTATAGTATTATTTTAAGAAGGGTGTAGTCAACCATGATTTCATGTAGGAATGCTCTTCAGAGAGATAATATGGAGATGAAAGAGGTATGGGAATTAGCTTCATATATAAGATACACAGTTCTCAGGATTCTCTTACCCTGAAAAGATGAACTTATAATAGAGTGGGGGAAAAATCATAAAATAAAAGGAAGCTGAAAAGGAGTTGGGATGGGAGAATCCAAAAGCAGTGTCTTTGATGGGAAATGGGGAGAAAAAACTGTGTTGAGCCCCCCACTTTAACTAGAGGTCAGAGCCCATGGCTCTGCCCTCCAAGCAGAATCCAGTCAGTGGGGCAGGGAGATGCCTGTGAGATATGAGTACCAGGCAGATTCAGTTTAGCAGCATAATGAAATTTCTTATTGCTGAGTGGAAAGAACGAGAGAGGGAAGACCCAAGTGAAATGGACAGTATCAACTTTGACCTAAATTGAGTCTGGGCATTTTATGACCACATAAATAATTGATAGAAAAATGTATTGATACGCATATAAATAATACATGGAAATTATAATAGCCCATGTTTGTGCTATCTTTGAATCTAAAAACAGCAGATACGACCTTCATTAAAACAAACATAAGTGGGTACTACTATATCAATTTACTAGTTAATACATATATTTAAATTTTTTTATCTCTTGAAGATTCTCTAAACTTATATATTTTACATAAATTTAAGTAAAGGACAGAAGCAAGAAACATGCTATTTTGATACGTTACCAGAAGGAAAAAAATAGGAACCACTGTAAAAGTGAACTTTTTTAAAAAGGTGCTCTAAAGTTACCTTCACAACGTGTTAAATTCCTGGATGTGAGGCACATAAACCCCTCTCTTTAAATGCTAAATATGCCCTTACATGGCAAGCCGAGATTCCAACTCCCTGGTGAGAAACAATTGGAAGAGTGTGTGATTTCCCAAGTTTCCTCACTGACCTACAGCATTGTTTCCTGTCAGTCAAGATAACTTAGAGAGTATTCCATGTAGGAAGTGGAACAAAATGTGCCTGCTTCTGTCTTCACAGCAATGCCATTTGTCAGGGAGAGAAAGCCCAAGGAACAACATAGGAATGCAATCTTGCATTTTGAAGGAATTTGCTGCTAAATTTTCAAGGTAGTATGTCATCTTGGGGCCATATTTAACTCTTTGTGACTCCTGAGACCAGAGGACTGAAAGAGGAAATTTTATGTTCTACTATCCAAGTCCCCTCTCCTTACTCCCACCTCCCTGTAAAAAGAACAGAAAATGCAGATCTTCAATTCCTCATATCTTCAAAGACATCACACAATAAGTTACATATTTCCCACTTCTACAAGAAATGAAAGAGAGATCTGTCAGATACTTTGCTAAAATCTAGGTCTTCTACATATATATCACATCCAGGATCTACCTGCTAGATCTAAGTAATGTAATGTAATTAATTCATTTGGGTCTTATATAGTCTGATTCTAAAATAGTGTTCATAGATTAAGAGCTTAGAGATCACCTCCTCCAAATTTCTCATACAGATGAGAAAACAGAAGTCTAGAGAGATTAAGTGACCAGCCAGTCAAACATGGAATAAGGGACAGAACTGAGATTTGAACTCAGGTTCAATGCTATTTTCTCTGTATTTTGAGGTTAAAGAAATAGACAGGAACTAGAGTGATTGTTCCTCCATCTTTTCACATAAGCCATATTTAGATTTTTAAAGGAGATGTGAAAGGGAGAGAGGAATAAAAGGTCGTAAGGGATACCAAGTGATAATACCTCTGGTCAATGATCTGGGAACAGATTAGAAAGAGTTAAACAAAGATGACCTTTGTTCTCTCCATGTTTCAATTGCTCTACAATAAAAATTCAACATTTTTGCTCTATAGTAAAAATCCAGATCACTCAAGAAACTGAAAACGGATAAGACTAACATCAATTTCTACCAAAATTTTAGAATGAATCATTCGTTAGATTTGTAAGTAATGGGAACAGGGAGTAGTGATTAGTAGGAGCCATCATAGTTCACTAAATGAATCACAACAAAATAAAGACTTTGTTTTTCTTTTTTCTTTTGATAGGTTTCCTAAACAGGTAGATTATAAAAATGCCATAGACACTTTATCTTAATTCCAGAAAAATATTTAACACAGTTTCTTCTGAAATCCTGTTGTGGTTCCATATTCTCTTAAGAATCCACAGGGTCCTCTACCTCATCAGGTATTGATTCATTTTTTTTGTCTTTAAATATTTATTTAGAGATGTCTGGACTCATATAGCTGATCTGGATGCCATATTTCCTTCTATTATCTTCCCTGTTGGTTTATCTGCTTATACTCAAGGTCTGTAATTGAATTGTTTTTCTTCTGAGATTTTAGTAATTTCAGTCTTTTTTTTCCTCATATTTCTTCTGACTACTTTAATAGCAGTTTCTCCAGGGGTTGGACGTTAAGATTGCCTCAACCACCTCCAATGCTTGTGGAATTCATGTTTCACTGGTTTCTAATATTGTTGATATTTGTCATACAAAAAAGAAAATTAAAAAGGAAAGCATAAATGATGGAGTTTTATAGTACTATAGACTATTTTAGAGAAAAGATGCAAAATAATAATTGGTGTAAAAGAAAGCACACAGAACTTAGAGTCAAGAAACCTGGGCATAAATCCTAGCTCTCCCATTTAATAGCTTTGTGACCACAGGTAAGGCATTTAGCTGCTGTCACCTATTGTTTTTCCATCATCTGTAATGTGAAAATAACAATGTTTATACCATATTCTTTATGGTGCTGTTATGATAAAAGTACTCTGTAAACTTTTGAGAACTTTATAAATGAGTTAATATCATCATCGTTATTACATATGACTTGGTTACATTTAAATCCTTCAGTTTCACAAATGTTTGTTGAGCATCTACTATGAATAAGATACTTTTGGGGAGGGGAGAGATTCATATACGTATAATCCACAGTTTCTGCCTTCAAGGACTTTGCACCCTAGTAGATACCACTTCCCTCAACCTCTTCTCTGATTGGAAGGTAAAAAGGTCCTTTATAAAGGGCAGTAACTTCATTCTTAGCCCACTCAACTTTATATCTACTACTCTGCCAGTTTTCAGGTCCTTGGAACAAGATGCCCCTCCCAAGTTAAATAAACTCATCAATTCTAATCTCTTCACCAAGCTGGTTGACACCACCTCCTTCAGCCTCCTCTTCTCTCTGATGGGAGGGCTGATCTACAAGAAATGAGAGAGATCTGTCAGATGCTTTGCTAAAATCTAGATCTTCTACATATATATCACATCTAGCATCTATCTACTAAATCTCTCAAAAAGGGAAATAATGTTAGCATAGCACAATCTGTTCTTGATGAAGTTCTGCTGGTTCTTTATGAACTCTGCTGTCTTTCTCATATATTAACTAACCATTACTTTAATAATTTTGATTTTTGCCATGAATTGAAGTTAAGCTTACTAGTTGAAAGTTTGAAGACTCTGTTCTCTTCTCTTTCTTGAACATTAGGACTCTTGCCTTTTCATTAAATAACAGGATTACATATGACTTGGTTACATTTAAATCCTTCAGTTTCACAAATGTTTGTTGAGCCTTATCACTTTATACATAACTGGTATCTGTAAAGAATATCAAAATCAAATCATCAAAATCAGCCTTATCACTTTATACATAACTGGTATCTGTAAAGAATATGTACAGAAAAGCTAAAGGTGCAGGTACATGGTATAGGAAGCTGAGTGACTTGCTCAGGGTTCAAAACTCAGGTCCTCTGAGAATACACCAGTACTTTTTCTGTTGTACCACACCCTTCTCCAAGCTTGTAGGACCTTTCCCAATCTTTATGGTCTTTCAAAGACCACTGACTGACTCACTTATCACAATCTATAGTTCTTTCAATTCCTCTGATGTGTTTTATTTGGAACCAATGACAATAATTCCTTAAGGGAATTTAGGTTGATCTTATCATTTCAATCCAATAATGGATTTTGGCCATTTCTGTTCTTTTCTTCCTCATCCAAAGATTATTCTTCTTGGCAGAGAAAGCAGAAGAAAAATAAGAGTGTGCACACTCTCTGTCTATCATTATTTTCATTATTTCATCTACATTTGATCCAGTTTTTTCCCTTAATACAGTCTATGTGCATATATGTATATGTAGACAAATATACACATTATATAGACACATATGTACATCATTTATATGTGTACATATATACATTATGTACACACACATACATATATACACATATATGTATGTATGTGTGCATGTATTTGTCATCCCTAATGTTCCTGCTTAGCTTCTGGTCATCCTGAGCTATAGCAGTCCTAGTGTGTGTGTTCATCCTTCATTGCCGAAGAAGACCATGCCATCAGGGAAATGATGACATGACTTACACTTGACTCTGTTTTGAGTGAGGGAGGGCTGTACAGGTCACCACCCTCACTTCTCCTCCAGAGTCATCTGAAACCAGGGACCAGATATTCACAGGATGACTGGAGATGACCCAGGATGAGGCAATTGGGGTTAAGTGACTTGCCCAAGGTCACACAGTTAGTGAGTGTCAAGTGTCTGAGGTGAGATTTGAACTCAGGTTCTCCTGACTCCTGCAGTGATGCTCTATCCACCACACCATCTAGCCGCCCTAATAACACTCCTAACACTATCTCAAAGGATTATACCATGCTACCCATTCTTACTTTCATCTTCTGTACTTGTCTTTTAAAAACACAAGTTGTAAGACTTAGTTACTTGTATATTCTCACCAGTCTCTTTAAACAATTCTCCCTTTTCCTACTTACCATAGTTGTTTATTTTGTGTCTTAAGAATTTCATTCTTGAAAGTTTCCCATGCTTCCTGGGATAACTTCCTCTATAGAATTTAGTCTGAAGGACTAACGATAACTATCCCTTCTAGCAAAGAAGAAAAAAGAAAAAGCAAACTCATACAACTAAATCTGACATTCTATGTAGTATCCTTAACCAGAGAATTCCGATTCTTCCAAGAAGGGAGGGTGGTCCATTCATTTTTTTAATTAAAAAAATTTTTTGGTAACATTTAAAGTTCAGAGCTATCTCCATTCTTCCCTCTCCACCACGCACTGGGAAGACCACCATTTGATGCAGATTTATAAATATATGTAAACTCATACTATTTGTACTTCTATTTATCAATTTTTTCTCTGGAGGTGAATAGCAATTTCCTTCATAAGTCCTTTATGGTTGATGTGACTATTTATAATACTTAGAATAACTTGGCTGTTCACAATTATTCTTCAAACAACATTGCTATTACTGTATATAGTATTTTCTTGGTTCTGCTGACTTCACTTTTCATTATTTCATGCAAGTCTTTCCATGTTTTTCTAAAATCAACTGCTCATCATTAACCATGTACCACAACTTGTTTAACCATTCCCCAATTGATGGGCATCCCCTCAATTTCTAGTTCTTTGCCACCACAAAGAGAGCTGCTATAAATATTTTAGAACATATTGGTTATTTTCCTTTTTCCCTGGTCACCTTTGGAAACAGACATAGTAGTGATATTGCTGGGTCAAAGGGAATACATAATTTTAATAACTCTTTGAGCATAGTTTGAGATTGTTCTCCGAAATGGTTGGATCGTTTTACAGTTCCACCAACAGTGTATTTAAAGATCCAATTTTTCCACATCCCCTTCAATATTTGTCATTTTACTTTTCTACCATTTTAGCTAATCTGATAGGTATGAGATAATATCTCAAAGTTGTTTTAATTTGCATTTCTCTAATCAAGAATGATTCAGAGCCTTTTTAAATATGATAACATATAGTTTTGATTTCTCCATCAAAAAACTGCCTCTTCATATATTTTGACCATTTATCAATTGGGAAATGACTCATAATCTTACATATTTGACAAAATTCTCTTTGAGAGATGAGACCTTTATCTGAGAAACTGTCTATATAAAAAATTCCCCCATTTTTTGCTTTCCTTCTAATATTGTCTACATTGATTTTATTTGCACAAAAACCTTTTAATTTAGTGCAAACAAAATTATCCATTTTACAACTCATGATGCTCTTTTTTCTTCATAAATTCTCCTATCCATAAGTCTGATAGGTAATATCTAGTTTTCTTGGTATCTCCCTTTCTATCGAGATCATGAATCCATTTTGACTTTATCTTGGTAAATGGTGTAAGATCTTAATCTATACCCAGTTTCTACCAGACAGTTTTCCAGTTTTCCCAACAATTTTTTTTTTTTACCAAATAATGTATTCTTATCCCTTAAGCTTAAATCTTTACATGTGCCAAGCACAAGGTTACTACTTACTTACTACTGAGTATTATAGGTCTACTCAGTTCTACCAATTCACCTTTATCTTAGCCAGTACTAGATAGTTTTGATAATTACTGCCTTATAATATAGTTTAACCTCCTTCTTTATGTTTTAAAAAATTAATGCCTTTGATACTCTTGACCCTTTATTCTTCCAAATGAATTTTATTATTATATTTTCTAGATTAATAAAATAAAGTTTGAATAGTTTAGGATGGTATCGACTAAGTAGATTAGTTTAGGGTAGAATTCTCATTTTTATTATATTGGCTCTGCTCACTCATGGACAATTAATATTTTTCAATTATTAAAATCTGACTTTATATATACATATAAAAGTGTTTTATAATTATGTTCATGTAGTTCCTGGATTTATATTGGCAGATATACTCTTGAGTATTTTATACAGTCTACAGTTCTTTTAAATGGAGTGTCTTTTACTATCTCTTCTTGAAGTTTTTGTAGATGATATATAGAAATGCTAATGCTTTATGTGGGTTATTTTACATCCTGCTCCTTTGCTGAAATTCTTATTTCAACTAACTTTTTAGCTGAATCTCTAGGATTTTCCAAATATATCATCATATCATCTGCGGAGATAATTTTGTTACTTCATTGCCCATTCTGATTACCTCAATTTCTTTTTCTTCTCTTATTGCTAGAATGGACATTGCTAATAAAATATTGAATAATATTGGTGATTTTTGTTTCATTCTTGATCTTGTTGGGAAGGCTTCTAGCTTATTTTCATTACAAATAATGCTTGCTGATGGTTTTAGGTAGCAACTTCTTATCATTTTAAGGAAAAATCTATTTAGACCCATGCTTTCGAGTGTTTTTAATAGAATTAAGTGTTGTATTTTGTTAAAAGCTTTTTCTGCATCTATTGAGAGAATCATGATTTTTGTTATTTTTATTTTTGATATAAACAATTATGTTAATAGTTTTACTTATATATGATTTTTATATAATTATATGATTTTTATTTTTGATATAAACCATTATGTTAACACTTTTACTTATCCCTATGTATAATTATCACCATGTATAATTTTTATGGTATTTTGTTGTAGTCTCCTGGCTAGTATTTTATTTAGGATTTAGGAAACCATATTCATGAATTAGATTGATCTATAATTTTCTTTCTCTGTTTTTGCTCTTCCAGGGTTAGGAATTAGCACCATATTTGTTTTGTAAAAGTAGTTTGGTAGAACTTCTTTTTTGCCTATTACTCCAAATACTTTATTTAATAGTAAAATTAGTTGATTGTTAAATGCTTGGTAGAATTCACTTGTAAATCCATCTTGTTCTGATGTTTTATTTTCCTTAGGAAATTTATTTGTGGCCTGTTCAATTTCTTTTTCCAAAATAGGGCTTTTTAGATATCCTATTTCATCTTCCATTAATCTAGACAGTTTATATTTTGGTAAATATCCTCCATTTCACTTAAATTGTTAAATTTGTTGGTATAAAATTGGGCAAAATAACTCCTATTAGTTAGTGATCCTTTTCATTTTTGCTATTAGTAATTTGGTTTTATTTATCATATTAACCAATAGTTCATCTGTTTAATGAAGGTTCTTCATAAAACCAACCTCTAGTCTTATTTATTAATCTCACCTTTCATTTTAGGATTTCCAATGTGGTGCTTACATTGGAGCTTTTTAATTTGTTCTTTTTCTAGTTTTTTTTTTAAATTGCATATCCAATTCACTGCCCTGCTCTTTCTCTATTTTGTTGATGTAAGCATTTTTAGAGATATAAATTTTCCTCTGATCACTGTTTTTGCTGAATCCCATGGGTTTTGATGTTGTTTCATGATTATTATTCTCTTTAATAAAATTATTTCTTGTTTCTATGACTTGTTCTTTAACCCACTGATTCCTTAAGAATAGGCTATTTGGTGGTCCACTCTTATACTTCTTTGGAGCCATGCCGGCTCATTATAATTTCATAGCGTTCAGTTTCTATTGTTGCTGTTCTTTCTATTTACATTGCTAGAGCCAGCATATATAATTCTTTTTCTAGTTCTGTTTCCTTCATTTTGCATCAGTTCAGGTATGTCTTCCTTTGCTTCTCTGCATTTTTCATATTCCTCTTTTGTTGCATCACAGTAAGGTTTTACTTTCATTTACCCAACCATTCCCCAATCAATGTACATCTGTTTTGTTTTCACTTCTTCCTCTGAACCCTTTAAAATCTAAGGTACATATCAAGCTATGCTTAACTTCCTTTTAAATAGCATTTTCTTTTTTTTCAATTACATGTAAAGATAAAATTTAACATTAATTTTTAACATAAAATTTTGAGTTCCAAATTTTCTACTTCCCTTCTACCCCCTTAAGATGGTAAGCAATCTGACATAAGTTCTATACATGCAATAAGGGAAAACATACTTCCATATTAGTCATGTTGTATAAGAAGAAACAAGCAAAAAATAAAATGAAAATAGTATGCTTTGATCTGCATTCAGTTTGCCATGAATTCTAATGTGGAATTACTTGCCAACTCACATTGTCTCCCTTCCCCAAAGACCCCATTATTTTTCCTTCAACATTTTGGCTAGAATCATGCTCAGTTTAGCGGTTTACCCTGTTGCTTCCTCCACCTTCCAAAGATTCAAAAAACAATCTTAAGCTGCATTAAGAGTTGCATAGTATCCACATAAAAGGAAATAACAGACTGGTCTTCACTTCTGTGAGCCACATTTTAAGACATAATCTGCTTATGATTCTGCATTTTCCCCATCATCCACAAATTTTAAAGAGTCATTCATGCTCCCCACCATTTCCCAAACCCACTTATATATTATAGGTCATAGTATTATAGATTTAGAACAGGAAGGGACATCAGAAACCTTCTAATACAACTGCCTTGTTTTTTCAGATGAGGAAACCAAGATCCAGAAAAGTTAAGTTCACTCTAGATTTGGAATGGCTAGACAGATAGTGGTGCATGAATGCAACGAAATATGACTATTTTCTAAAATGGGATGAACAAGAACTGAACGCATGCAACAAACATTCGTCAGCCTCCTACTTTGTACCATGGAGGAGCCTGGAGAGACTGCTAGGAAGTGAGGCATATGAAATACAGCTAAGGGAACAATATATACACTGATTACAACAATGTAGCTATTCAGCACAGTGGCAACAACAACAAAACAATGCAATCAAATTTAATGCAATGGCCATAATAAAAATGATGATTAACATGTAACACTTACTCTGTGCCAGGTTCAGTGTTAAGCACCTTACAAATACTGTCTCATTAGATCCCTCCCACAACTCTGGGAGGTAGGTGCTGAGGACTGAGGCAGATAGAAGTTAAATAACTTTCCCGGGGTCATACAGCTAGTAAATGTCTGCGGTCACATTCGAACTCAGGGCTTCCTGATTCTAAGTGCAGCCCTCTATCCACTGCCCCACTTCGCTGCCCCCAAAAAGAAATATACTATTTAGATTTGTGGTATTTTTTTCTTCCTTCAAATTTTATTATAAAAGATAACAGGAAAGGAGTGAAGGAATGAACACAGTGGGGAACATAGATGCCTATTTTTATGGCAAAGTAAACTGAGGTCAGATTTTTTTTTTAAAGTAAATAGATTATTAACTCATGCAACAAACATTCATCAAGCCCCTACTTTGTACAACGCACAATGTTAAGAGCTAGAGAGACACAAAGATAAGTAAGGCATGGTTCTTGCTGTCAAGGAGTTTACAATCTAGTAAAATACAGTGTGGCTGCTAATACAATTTTTTAAAAGTGGAAAAAGAAAAAAGAGAGTAGATGCTTTTGAAAATTTAAAAAGAATTTGATTTAAATTGCCTGAGAAGCTGAGGAAAATAAGTGTTATTTTATTGTGTGTTGGGGGAGGGAGATAGAAAGGTAAGCCTACCTGATCTGTGGGACTCTGGGTCACTTTTAGTGGGCCATATTCATTCTGACTTAGTGAGCTTTGGAATGATGCAGCAAACTTTGGGTAGTGCTTTGGTTCCCCTTCCCCAATCACGTGAGAAACAGCTTTTACTTTCTCCCTCTTCCTTTTCTCTGAACTGTAGGATTTGAAGAGCCCTCTTTCTGGAATTTCCTATGAAAGGTGACAGCCCTCCCTCACTCAAAAAACAAAGTCAAGTGCAAGTCATGTCATCATTTCTCTGATGGCACGGTCTTCTTCAGCAGCTAAGGACAAACACACTTGAATAGTGAGCAGATATAAGTGAACAGCATTTATGAGATGGGCTCTTCCAGTCTGGGGAACAATTCTGTGAGTTCAAGAGATCCAGATGTTCTGGGTCCAACAGTCAGTGCTGGCTCAGGTAAAGAAAAACAAAATAAAAAAGGCAGTCAGGAGCTTGAGGTCCTGACTCAAGACTCATTTGACAAAACACCTGCTCTAGTAACCATATATATGTAAGCAGTAGACACTCACACTGGGGCGGAGGGAGCAGAGGTAAGGGGCAATAAGGGGATGGGGGAGTGGGGAGTGCAAAAAAGAAAGAGATAGACACAGAGACAGATCCAGAGACAGAAGAAGGAGGAGGAGGAGGAAGGAGGGAGGGAGAGGGGACATTGAGAGAGAGAAAAGAAGGAGGAGGAGGAAGACATCTTTCCTTTTAAGCTGTGGGAGGAAACCAAGGGACCATCAGGACTTGCTGAATCATTCCAAAACTCCAAGTCCCTCTGAACCGAGTTTGAATACTCATGGCCCAGTGGAAGGGCCTAGGATCCTGATGATGAGGGTGGTGGAGGAGAGTAGTTCCTATTTGTACCCATCATAGCTGCCTGTGATATAACACACATTGTGTTATAGAAATAACATTGAAACAGTGTTTTAAGATTTGCAAACCACTTGGAATACATTATCTCATTTGATTAGCTGATTCCTTTTGATTAACTATGCAATATTAGGTAAAAAAATAAGTAAGATGTGTGTGGCCCAGGTAGGTTATGTTTATGTCTATGAATCTGAATAAATGTGGCTTACAAAGAGATTTGGATGGACATCTCTGGCCCTCTACAAGTTTGATTCCTGCCTGGAGAGAAGCAGGAGATTGGGGCCATGAAGGTGGTCCCCTCCACTCTCTTTAGAGGGAGTACTGGGTTAGAATTCTGTCTGCCTCCCTAACTATTGACAATCTAGGTCTTAAACTGTGGGTCGTGACCTTATATGGGGTCGTGACCCCAGTTCAAGAAGGACTGAAAGGGTTTCCTGTGGAAAAAGTTTAAGAAGCCCTGGTCTGGGGGAAATACTTTTCGGGTTTAAGTCACTGATCTTTGTTGCTATCACTTAATGAGGAAGGGGTACCACAAGCTACATCCAAATGCTTGACTCCCCACCAAATACTAGTTACACAAAGACCATCATACATACCGGAATAGTAAATAAATCCATTTTTCTGAGGAAATCTAAAACAAAAATAAGATACGTTATATACATAAGAATATACCAGACAGCACAAATAGGGAATGAACTTTCCTACTGAGAATAAGATATTTCACCTCAGCTGAGAAAGACTAAGTCCCTGAGAGATTACCTAGTTGGAAATCCTTGAGGGCTCTATTATGGCAAGCTAGAAATAAGGATATGCTTGAGGAACCTACTCTTCTACATTTTGACCTCTTCCAGGAGTCTTTCTTTGCTTCCAGGGACATTTCCTTGAAAAGAGACTGAATAATGTGTCTTCCCTAAAAACCAGAAGCCAGAAGCAGGAAGTTCTCTTCTCCTAAGCCTAAACTCTCACCCATTTTTCAGACAAGAAACTGAGCAATCATTCTCTCCACTAATGAGGAGAGTCTTAAGAAAATCCCTAGGTTTGAGCCCAGGGTTACAAATGTGAAACTGAACTAAATTTAAAAAGTTACAATACCCAACATATTAGATCACTGACCTCAGACTGATGACTGATTTGCTCCTGCTCATTTCTGACAGGAAATGGTGCAAGAGGAGGGAATGAAAGAAGCTGTATAAGAATGGAAAGAAGGAGAATGCTACTGAGACATGTATTCTTTTCAAACTCTTTTAGCTTCAAGGGGAAATGCATCAGACTCTAGCTTATGGCTGACTTTTGAAAACTTTGCTCGTCTTCATCTACAGTTTGAATTGATTTTAGGTATGACTCATAAGCAATCTGGAAGCAATTCCAATTGCCTGGGTCTGTGACATTCCACAGTTTCACTTGGAGATGACTAGCCTCAGAGATCATTTTGGTTGACCAACTGTTATACTTCTTAGGTTCCATTCACTAGGCCTCCACAATGATCCTGATAATAGAGTTAGACAGAAGGGAAAGATGCCTTTTTGTCATAGTTGGGATTCCTAACTTTTTTTGTGTCATGGACCCCTTTGGCAATATGGCAAAGCCTGGGACCATTAAGTGCATAAAACAAAGTAAGGTTACAAAGGAAATCACAGATCAGTGAAAATGAAGATAAAACTTTTTTGCCATCCAAATTCACGAGACTTCCCTGCCCCAAGTGGTGGCCCAACAAACAGAGCAGTGGGCCTGGAGTCAGGAAGATATGAGTTCAAATCCAGTCTTAGATACTAACTATGTGACCCTGGGCAAGTCACTTCACTTCTGTTTGCTTCAGTTTCCTTAACTGTAAAATGGAGAAAATAATAGCATCTGCTTTGAAAGGTTGTTGTGAGGATAAAATGAGCTAATATTTCTAAAAACACATAGTAGCCGCTATATAAGCGCTTATCCCTTCTCCTATTCCCCTGCCCCTGAAATCCATAAACCCTTGAAGAACCTTTGGACCCCCAAATAGAATTTCTGTCCTATAGTAAAGCATTCCCTTTAGGGAATTTAGATAATTGATCTATATCACAGAATTACAAAACCATACAGTTAGAAGAGAACTTTGATGTCAGAGCTCATTTTACCTGTGGAAAGTCCTAGTTGTTAGAAAGGTTCAATCAATACAAAGTAGAAACAGGAAACTCACTTTAAGGAGTTCCTAAGGCAGATGTCTATTGTTCTATACTGAAGCATCTGTGTCCTTACCTAGTTTCATTGTAATATATGTTAACCTTCAGTTTACTAGGATATTCAGTGGACCAGAATGTCTTATTATATGTCCAGCTATGACTTGAGTCTTGCCATATATTTAATGCAAAGGACACATGTAAACCATTGTTCTTTATGAATGTTTTTTTTCTTATTTGCAGAATCACAGAGTTAGAAGAAACGTAAGGCCCATTAGTTCAATCTGAAAAAGAATCTTCTCTATAACTTCTCGGAGAAGGTGTTATCTTTTGCTTGTAGATTTACACTGAGTGTGAACCCCCTGTGACCCAAGGCAGCCCATTCCACGTTGGCAGTTTAATTTGTTCCTGAGTTTTTCTTTGCATCAATCCTGTGGCTCCAAGAAATCATAGCATAGCAGCCACACCCTGACAAACCGTCTCAGCAGACAGGCTAAACCAGGTTGAGGGTAACCCACAGGCCTCAAACCCAGAGGTGAGTCAGGGGGATATCTGCCTTAAGCATATGAAGACTTCCTCCGGTGGAATGGGTGGATGAGAACAATTTGTTCCAGTGGTCCTGAAGGCAGCTGAAGCAGGCCCTCTAGAGCACTTAGAGCTTGGTCAATCATCCACTGCCTCCCAGGCCATTTTGTCTCATCACTGGACTTTGATGAGTCTAGGAGAAAGTGAGGCTGATAACTTTGGGCAACTGTGCTTCACTTAAATCCAATTCACTCAAAAGTCACAATATCACTCTGTGATGTCACTGGTCCTCTTTGAAAATAAAGGATGAACACCATCAATCCTCGGTATAACTCTCTGCAGCTTCCCCTCATCGCTCCTATTTCTGCCCTGTAGCATTAAGAAGAACCAGTCCAGTCTCTCTTCCAAATGACAAATTTTCAAATACTTGCAGACAACTACCATGGCCCCTCTGAGTATTCTCTTCTTTAGGCTAACCAAAGGCAGCTCCTTCAATTTATCTTCATTTGACATGGTTACAAGGGTCTTTGCAATATTGATGCTTCTCCATCTTACGCCACTGATAAAATGTGGTGCCTAGAATTGAACACAATACTCCATTTTTGATCATTTATTCATTCAACAGCTATTCTTATGTTGTTTATGTTGTATATTCTAATTATGCATAAATGATTGTAGTAGGTGTGCTTGGGGGAGGGGAAATTAAGATGCAAAGATAGTTTGGGCAAGATTACTGTAGTGCTTGAACTTGCATGTATTTCAAATTAATTTGAAAAGATACTTTGTGATCATCACCAAAGAAAAAGACCTGTTATCTAGGTTTGTGTTGTTTGATTTGATTTCGATATTGTTGGAAGAGTCCTGTAAAATGGGTTTTCCCAAATATCATAGCACAAAATTGAAGTGAGAGTGGTGTTAACAGGTGAATTAGGATCGTGGTTACGGTCAAATTAGGTCATTTATGACAGGAATACACCCTCCTGTGGCACATAAATAGTCTAATTTGGCTATCACAGCAGCATATTGTTGCCAGGTAAATCCAGTTTCTACTTTTTTATACATATCTGGTCTATTATTAGCCGCAGTAATAACCACAATGGCTTTCATGTATATTCAGTAATGTGCTAAATCCAGTCCATACTGGCTCCTAAGAGACGATTGTTAAATTTTCAGTAGAAGCATTTCTACTTTGAAAATTGGCAACTGCTACAAAATAGGGCTTGATGTATTGTTTTATTGATTGTCTAGACTTAAGAAAGTGATGGAGAAGATGTCAATAATTCAGATTAAATTCAAAAGTGTGTTCCAAGTACATTTTTGTTCCTGGAGAGCCAGTTGTTAAACATTTACCAGTACATTCCTATGTATAAAGCCCTTTAAGGTTTACAAAGTAAATTATCAACATCTGACTTGTGAGTAAAAATGCTTAATCTCTAGATAGAATTACTTAGACACTTGCATTCTCTTAGATCATACATATAATCATATAATCTAGGGCTTAATGAGATCTTAGAGATTATTTAGTCCAAGTCCTCATTGTTTAGATGAAAAAACTGGGAGCAGATGAAGGGAATCAATTTTCATAAAGTCATCCTGAAAGCTAGTGTGACAGACTAACTGTTTTTTTTACAAACACCTGCTATAGTTGTATAGTAAGTGCTTTAATAAATGTTGACTGATTGATTAAATTATTGAGAGTAAAGTTTTATTCTGTTAAAAATGGCTGCCTGAAACAAGATGACCATGTAATTCTCACATTTCTCCAGCAAAGCCATAAAGTTCACACCAGAGCAAATAACACTTAAGAAAACCAGTAAGAAACTAGTCACTTTTTCTCAGACAGATACAAGCAACAAGAAATGGGGTTCCCTCCAGCAAAACCAGGACCAGGGTAAGATAGCCTCCCATTGCAACCACAGACGAATGATAGTTAGTTTACAAGTCTCTGTGTTCAGAGGCAGCAAGTGCAGAGGGACTCCCTAGAAATACCCAGTGACATAAGAAAATCCTAGGAAACAGCAATAGGTAGTGACTAGCAACCAACATGGTGCCCAGAACTAGTTGAGGAAAAGGATCTCTTAAGATCCTAAACCTTTGTTTTGAGATGCCAAAGAGGGCCCTGAAGATCCAGTGCTCTGAACCCCAGTAGATCTAACTTTTGGAACCGGAGGTCAACACAAGAATCCTGGAGAAGCAGGATAAGACCAAGAAGGGCCAACCACTCCATCCAAAAGCACAAAAGCCTGGCTCTGTCACGAAGCGAACTAAGGATGGAAAGATGAGTTGATCAAAGAAAATCAGCTAGCATGAAAAAAACACTGTAAATTTAGTGACATCCCAAATGAAGAAAAAAAACAACTCTGCAACAACTACAAAAAACTCAAAATAGGAAGTTGATTTTTCTACAGGGACTACATGCACATCTAGAGGAAGTGAAATAAGAGATAAAAATGAAACAAAAGCTCTGGAGGGAAGAATTGTAAGGAGAATAAATAGCTTAGAAATAAATCTTATATAGGAAATAGACTCACTAGAAACTAGAATATACCAAATAGAAATCATGACTTCCTGAGATAGCAAGAAATATCAGAACAAAATTAAAAGACCAAAAGACAGAAGAAAATGTGAAATAACTAATAAGAAAAAAACAACAACCTGCAAAATAGGTCAAGGAGAGATGATTTAACAAACATTGAATTTCATGATTCTTATTACAATAATAAAAAAGGAAGACATCATATTTCAAGAAATCACAGAGGAAAACTGACTGCATCTATTAGAATCAGAGGGCAAAGTAAAGGTAGAAAGAATATGCTAATAATCTAAACAATCACAGGAGTGTCAGAGCCAAATCCAGAACTCCTCTATTAAAAGAAAAAACACTGCAAGCATACAGAAAAGGAAGTTCAATTACCAAGAAACTATAGTCAAGAAAACATAAGATCGGGCATCTTCTACAAAAGCAAAAACAGAAGAGATCTTGGAATCTGCCATTCCAAAATACAAAATATATAGGCTTACAAAGAGGAATAACTTACCTCAAAGAGTATAATAATATAGAGAGGAAAATGAATCTTTAATGGGAAAAGGAACTTTCAAGCATTTTTGATGAAAAGACCAGAACTGAGTAGGACACCTGAGACAATTAAATTTATTTGAGTAAGTGGAAATAGCTCTATGATGATGTAGTGCTAACATTTTAATAGAAGGAGAAAAAAGAAAGTGTTCCTTCAGAACCTAAATGTCTTTAAAGTTTATTACAGGAGTTAAATAAGAAAAACAGAGGTCCTGGCATGGATTGGATCTGTTCTGAGGATTTTAAAAGGCGAAAGAGAAGGGAAGACAAAAGGAGGTATGTATTAGTGTAGAAAGAAGGAACGGGGGTGGGGGTGGGGTGGGGGGATGAAACTTGCTCTTTCTTATTATTGGGGTACATGAGAAAAGTATGTATAAATGGAGGCAGGGTGGGAGAAGTGGACATCAGATGAACTTTACTCTTATAAGAAATGGACAGAGAAGGGTTGAACCCATATACACAGTTTAGTGTAGAACACATTAAACTCAACATGGAAAGAAGTGGGAGTCAGGAGCTGGGTTAAGAGAAAAGCATAATACTGGGGCGGGGAATAATTTCAAGCAAAACAAACTTCCTGATTCTGAAGGAGAGGGAAAAAGAAAAAGGAAAAGAAGATCTAGAAGGTGGTGCCTTAGATTACCTCTTAGATATTGGGGGAATGGCTGAACAAATTATGGTATATGAATGTAATGAAATATAATTGTGCCCAAAGGAATGATGAAAGAGATGATTTCAGAGAATCCTTGGTAGTATGAACCAACTCAGGGTGAAGCAGAATCAGGAGAACAATTTACTTTGTAAAGAAAAAAGAAAATTGGAAGACTTAAGAACCCTGATCAGTGCAATGATAAACTATGTCTTCAAGGGAAATATGACGAAGCATGTTGTCTTCCTCCTGACAGAGAGGTAAAGGACAAAAGGTACAGAAAGAGGTCTGTGTTTTTAGATTTGGCCACAGTTAGATTGCTTTTGCTTAACCAGGTTTATTTCTCATGAAAGATTTCATTCTTTATTTCTCTTAGATTTTAATTGGGGGAGGGGGTTGAAGAGCAATAGTTGACAATAATGACGCAAAAGGGAAGGTCACTGTAACATCTTAAAAATGCGCAGAAGTGAACAAAGGAAGTTTAGAAGGAAGCATTTTGGAAGTAATATATAGAATTTATAACGTACTTAAAAAGATAAGTAGTAAAAAATGTAGATTCATGGAGATTTCATAAAGAATCCTTTTTTTGTGTCTACTGCGTGTAGAGATATTCTTTTTTTTTTTTGGTGTTTAATTTCAGAATAGTTGTTTAAAAAGAGAGTGGAATTTTATAGATTTTAAAAGAACATTTTATTCACCCTTTCCTGAGTTGAACCTACTGTGACTACCTACCTTGCTTACACCTAATTTGACTCTGGGGGTGGGCAAGACTGTGCACGCAATTAGTTTTGAGTAAACTAAACTGTATTAATAAGGGTTGAGAGGAATTAGAACTGAAAGCAAAGCATGATTGCTCTTGTGTGTTTTGTATCTAAACAAAATTTGCAGTGAGCACATGGTTAGAATAGTTGTCAAATTTTAAAAAGGAATGCAAAATGTTATTGTCTGCATGTTGTCATTGGGTCCCTGATCACTGCAAATATGGAATCGGTGTCATTGTTCAAAGCTGGCCTGTCACAAATACAATAGTCCAACCTTGTTTCATACTATCCTGTGTTCATTCTATGCTCCAGTCAAACTGGTCTACTCTGTTACTTCAATGTGCCTTGTCTCCTTCTGGAGCCATATTTTTGTTGTTATTCACATCATTTCCTTCATTTTTAAGGTTTTTCTGCCTCTTGAACTATTGAATTTCTATTTACTTTTGGAAGCAAAGCAGATGCCACCTCCTTAAGGAAGCCTTCCCTGATCCTCCCAGATTGTGTGTATATAGCACTTTATTTTTCAATTCTCTTGTACTTACCATGCAATGTGTATTCAAGAAATCTGTGCTGGTCTATTTCTCCTCCTAGTAGGAGGCAATGTAGCATAGTGTTTAATCTGGAATGAAGAGATACCTGCTTTGGAATCATGTCTTAACACTACCCCAGTGACCACGAAAGAATCATTTAGTCTGTGTCTCATTTTCCTAATATTCAAAATGGGAGTGCCTGTTGTGCCTAGCTCAGTATTTTTCAGAGAATTATATTTGATGGAATATACAATGCATTTTGTAAATCTTAAAGAGCTATATAAATGTTAGGTACTATTATTACTAGGCTGTAAACTTCAAAAGAATCAGTATACTATTGTAGAGAAGGTTTAAATACCTCAGGCAACCCTTTAAGTTTGTAAGTTAACCCTAGCAGAGGGAATATATTTACACTTGTTGTTTCTGTCCAAATGAAATTGATGAGGGCTGGAAGAAGGGGGTGGATAAGACCCCTGCAAAGACCAGAATACCAGGGGCAGGGGCAGGTTGACTGGAATGAATTTGAAGAGTCAAGCATTCTGGAGGTTAAGGTAAAGATTTATAACGCTTTACAGCTGGCAAGAGATCTTAGGGAAACTGATTTGAATAGGGTACAGGTAAAGTTTATACAGGATATTATACAGTAAAATGTGTCAAATACACTAATTAGGTGATTCAGGGCGTGGATTAGGGAGTGGTTAAGGAGTGGTTAGGTCTTAAAGGAGCATTCACTTTTAGTATCTACTCCACAGGCATTTTACCCAGAGTTCATTGGGAATAGCCCAAAGGGGGGGGTTACATGGAGGTGTGGTTTTAGTTCTAAAAGGTCACTAAGTCAACTAACTGGCAGGCTGCCCTCATCAATGTCTTGTTAGACAAGATAAATGTAAGGGAGTATACATGTGCCTAAGTCTAGAATACATATGACTGGTCAGTGAGTAGTAAATGTTGCTATGACCCAGTACACAGTTCATTCAGCCAGTACACAGCTGGTTCAGACTAATAAGTTCTATAGGTGCTGCAGGTTGTGTCCTTGGGCTGGGGAGAAATTGCCTGGGATAGCGTTTTGAGGCTAGGGAGAAATATGATTTTTAGAGAGAAATGTGATTTTAGAATTGGGGTCCAAGCACATGGACCCAAGCACTCCATCAAAATCAGGTCTGGGAAGGAAAAAAAATCCCTATGGGACCATGGGTGCTAGCTAACCCAATGTTCTCTTTTACAGTGCCTAGCATAGCTTTGTATACAGCAGGAGCTTATTAGATGTTGAATTAAGAAGTGGAGGCATAAGTATTGTAATATTTCCATGCTCTAGACAGTAAACTCAGACTTTGCCCAAGTTTGCACAGCTCTTCAACAGCAGCCTGGATCCCCCAAACTAAGCCGTATTTATCTAACTAGACTCCTTTAATACTCCCACTTATATCCAGGTACTGTTTATATTCATAAGATAGTGGAGAACATCAGAGAAAAGTACTAAGATGACGAATTTAGATAGGAATCATTGGACCAAGCACTAGATTGGAGGTGAGGTGGTTTGTAAGAGAACTGTTGTTTCTGAGGGGTTTCATTCTTGTCCAACTTTTCCTGATCTCATCTGGGGTCTTCTTGGCAGAGACACTAGAGTGGTTCGACACTTCCTTCTCCAGATCATTTTACAGATGAAGAAACCGAGGCAAACAGGGTTAAGTGACTTCCCAGGGTCACACAGGTAGTCGTGTCGGAGACTGGATTTGAACTCGAAGATGAGTCTTCCTGACTTCGGGCCTGGCCAGGGGAGGGTCACGTCACAGCTAGACATTTTTACTTACCTCGTGAGACCTGGCAAATACTCTAATCGTTTAAAGCCTCAAGTGTGTGATCTAGGACATGGTGCGTGAGCATTCACGTTACCCCGTGGCTCTGGGATCACTTCTATCTGGGTCGGGAGTCTGACCACCTTCTACTTGGAGAATCCTCTTCGATTGCCTTTTATTGTGGACCCAGACATGGAGCTGTGACCTTGTGCACGGGGCCACGAGGTGGGTCTTCTTCACTTTCCTGGGAATGTCCCCTGACCTGCCCGCGGAGAGAAGGTGCCGGCTGCGCTGAGCGTCTGCGCTGGGGTCGCACTCGGCGCGGACCAGGAGGAAGGGAAGGGAGGGGGCGGTGATTTAGGAAGCGCCGCACCGGGTTCTCACTCCGGAGACGCCGCAGAGGCCGCCGCAGCCTCCCCAAGCTCCTCACCGAACGCGTGCCAGGCTGTGCCGAAGACCAAGCACCTGGAAAGAACTTAGGCCCCGCCCTTCAGTGTACTGTTCCCGGCGTGGGCAGCCCCTCGGACCGCTCCCGGGGAGCTGGGGGAGGGGGAAGGGGAGGGGGGAGGGCCGCTCCTGCCGCCGCAGGAGTCCGCAGAGGGGGCGGAGCCTCCGCAGGAGGTAGGTGCGGGTGGGGCGGGGCGGGGAGGAGGGGCGGGGCGGCCGGCGCCGGGCAGGGGAGGAGGTGGAGGAGGGGGAGGGGAAGGGGGAGGAGTAGGAGGGGGAGGAGCGGGAGGGGGAGGGGGAGGGGGCGGGGGCGGGGGCTCGCTCTCACTCCCGTCCGGGTCTGGATTCCAGAGCAGCGCCGGGCCGCGATTGGCCGAGCGCGCGGCTTCTGGCGAGGCGGGGGCGGGGCCTCGGCTCCCCCGGGGCTCCGGAGTGAGGAGCGGAGCCGCGAGCGGGCTGGCCGGGAGTCGCGCCGGGTCCGGCCGCGCTGGGAGAGCGTGCGGGGCCGCGTCCCGGGAGCCCCGGAGGTCGGTCGCCCCGGAGGTCGCCCCTTCGGCCCGCCGCGCCTCTGCCGGCTGGGGGTGTTCGGTGCGCGCCCGCCCGGGGGCCCCGGCTGCTTCAGCTCCCCGCGCCCTGGGAGGAGAATGCGCCGCCGGCCGCTCTCCCTCTGCGAGCCCCTCAGCCGGAGCTGAGCAAGTCCGCGGGACAGACAGACAAAGGCTCCCGCCGGACCGAGCGAGCGCAGGAGGCTGTTAGAGCAGCCGGGCGCCGAGAGGCGAGAGAGACGCGAGGCCGGCGGAGGGCATGGCCCGAGCCCCGAGGAGCCCCCGCTCCCTGTGACCCACGCGGCGGACCCAGACCTGCCCCGCGGCCGCCCCGCGAGCTGGCTCTCGGCGAAACAATGGAGAACTTCTTGAGCGAGGTGAGTGTGTGCCCTTCCCGGGGTGCCCCGGCGGGGAGGGAGGGAGGGAGGGCCGGACAGCTCGGCGGCTTCTCCCCTTCTGCCCCGCTGCCGCCCGGTCCGCGCGGGGCTCCCGGCCCGGCCCCGCTGCCCCCCGGTCCCGGGCTCCCGCCCCGCTGTCTCGCTGCCCCCCGCAGTCTCGCTGCCCCCCGCAGTCCCGGGCTCCCGCCCCGCTGTCTCGCTGCCCCCCG
>CM053769.1:628279731-628347925 GCA_028658325.1 Potorous gilbertii | reverse complement strand
GGAGGCTCGGGCCGGGTCGGGGCGGCCGCTTCGCTCGGTCCCTTCCCACCGTTCTCGGGGAGGGACCACGGTGAGTCTCCCTGCGCGCGGGCTCGCTCACGACGCTGTCACAGGCTGTAGGTGAAGTCCTCAGGTGAGTCAGAGCTGCGGGGGCCGGGGAAAGCGGTTCCCAGGCAAGCTTGCCCCTTTCTGCCCCAAGTCCGCCGACATGGGAAGCGAGGCCATGGCCAGAGGCTCGGGTAAGTCCTTCCAAGACTTGTTGGCTTCCTGTGAGAGGGGGCTCAGGTACTCCTGAGGCCGGCTGGGGTAGTAAAGAAATAGGGGAGAGGATTTCATTGACTCTTTTTCGTACTCCCTGCCAAAGTTTTGTTGCCCGCCAAGTGTTTCTGTTTTAAGCTTTGGAGCAATTACAGATGAAATCGAAAGATCCTTTTTCTTAAAGTGACCATTTTCATGAAAATTTTGCTGGAAAATATCATTTATGAGAATTGCAAAGATAAGTAGTATATTTAGAAAAGACCTTTTAATAATGACTAAACAAACCTCTTTCTTCGTACCAGGGCAACATAAGTTTTTTTAAAAATGTGCAAAATTTACTTTAAAACTATCTCATCAGAGGGAATTAACTTAGTTTCTAGAATTTATCCATTTCTCTAGTTTGATTTACTTCTTCTCTATTTCCCAGATTTCAGGTTTGAAATGACCCAGAGTTAAGCCTGACATGAGTCAGTTCAGTGTGGTTTTCCATTAAGTCCAAGGGAGAATTTGGGTAGAAATTGAGTAGTTCCACCCCAGATTCCAAGTCTCATAAAGGAATGATTTTGCAATGAAGTGTATGCTGTACCATTGTAATAACTTACTTAGTTCAGCTGGATGTAACATTTATGTCTTCAAACCATTCTGTTTTCAGGATGTATATTTATCCCATTTGTGGAAAATAGCATTTTTAGTGGCCGTAGTAACAAATGAAACCGTTTGTTCAGGTGTCTTGAAAAGCAAAATTAAATTAAACTGTAAATACAGACTTTTTAAAAGTGACAATATTAGACTAATGCTTTCCCAGGCTTGTTGCATTTATTTCCCCACCCTTAGGAGAAAAAAACCAGAGGGACTTTTTGTTGTTATTCTTTCAAGAATTCTAGATTGTTTTAACAATACAAGTATAGTATTGTCCACTGGACAGAACAGGCTTTGACAACATGGTTCATTTACTTTCATCTATAAAAACGTTAATGTTCTGCCCCTAGTGCATCTAGAGGAGAATGGCGGAATAACCTACTGGATTAAGTGGTTATTGACCTTCCTATTGCGTTTTTAGGTTGAAAGATTACTTTAACTTCGTTCTAAACAAAAACATAACGAAAAGGTAACAGCATCTTCTTCTCTTTAAGTGACAGAATGGCACATTAAAATAGTCCCATGAGAGTAAGGACAATATTTTTTCACATGCCCTCAACTATGAAATAGTAAGGCCCTAGTGTGTAGGGGGCTTGACTTATAAGTCGGGAAGATCAGAGAGTTCAAATTCCATCTTAGTTGTTTGCAAGTCACTTGACTTGCCTGTGTCTTGGAACCCTCATCTGTGAAATAGGAATAATGCTACCTGTGGCACCCACCTGGTTGCTTTGTTGTAAAGGCTCCAACGAGATAACCCATTTAATGCCCTTCACAGTCTTTAATAGTGTTTTAAGTTTTTATTGCTGTAGTAGCACACATCTGGAGTGAAGGTTCAAGGAATCATTGCATCTTAGTAACTGACCTCCTTTATAAAGTGCTTTAAGGTTTCCGTATGGTTTTAGGGTGTCCGTTATTTTATCTGAACTTCATCATGTAGCTGTGAGGGAGATACTATAGGTATTATCCCCATTTGACAGATGAGGAAACTAAGTAATCTCAGAGAGAGGTGAGTAGTTTGTCCAGCTTCACAAGGCAGGATTTGGAACCCCATTTTGCTTTTTCTACTACAAGTGGCTATCCTTTTCAATTAGAGCAATTTTAAGATACAAGGTCTAGTGCCAAGAACTTTGGACTGGCAGTCAGGAAAAGCCTGAGTTCAAAAGCTGTGTTTCCCAGGGAGAGTCACAACTTCCTTGACTCATCTCCTCATCAGTAAAAAAAATCTGGTATGAGAACATTCTAAACAGGATCCATGTGAGGCTCAAATGAGATAATGTCTATAAAGTCCTTCACAAACCTTAAAGTGCTTTTTTACCAGACACTGGCCCAGAGAGTTTTATGTGATTTGATTAAGGTCATCCAAATTGTTTACCTAGTGCTGCTCTCTCAACAGTCCTGTAAATATAGCAATAAATGTGCATTGTTGTACCTTTCATTGAACAAATGAATAATCTAGAAAGGTGCTTGTACTCACAAGCTGGAAAGGATTTTAAACATAATCTAGAAGCTCAGAGAGAGTAAGTGACTTGTGTGCATAGGCAAAGGTGAATATAAAACTCAGGTCACCTTAACTTCCAGTTTCTATTTCTCATGAATAACAGTGGCTTTCTTCTCTTCCCCAAACTTATATTGTATTTGAATATTTTGTACTATCCATGTAGTATTACAACTTGGCCCCTGTTTTATATCCAGAGTTCCACCCATAAGAATAACTGGTTTCCTTTTCTGCTTAGAGTGGCAGACATGAGTTGAAGTGTGATAAATTAGAAGTGTGTTAGGTTGTCAGAGGTCTCAGCAAAATCTTGCTAATATCTTGTTTTGAGAATTTATTTGAATAGAGTATCCATCATATGAATTATGATGAGTAGAAAAGATTTGTAATATTCTGTTACACTGAAAGTAGGAGAAAAGGATTTAAGTAAAGTATTTCTAGGTAGGGCTTGATTTTTTTTTTTTTAAGAACATTTTGTGGTGTCTTTTTTGTAGGAGGCCTTCTCTCTTAGGCAGCTTCTCTCAAGATAAATTACATAACTTGATGAATGATTGTCAATTTGAAGCTAGCATTGAAAGATACTAACATTTTTATTTGCATTTATTACTTTTATAAGTGCCTTGATAACGAGAAAATGGAAATTAATTGTGACTAGCATATGTTTTGTTATATACTAGGGTGTACACATTGAGCAATAGCCTAATTGTATTAATTTCTGCATGCATTACCCGCCCTATATTCTTGTCTATACTTGCCTGCTTTAAATAACACCTAGGATCTTATCATTGACTGGGAAGAACTTGTGCCAGTCATCTGACTGCTATTGACTTCAAAATGTACTTCAGGACTAGGGAAAAAAAATACATACACCAATCCTTAGCGGGTAAAACTTCTCCATCAAGTTTTAGTTTCGTCACTACTTTCATTAATTTTTTTAATAGCGTAACTATTATACATGTGTCTGCATTTCAAGGGAGTCTGTTTTTTCAGTGTTTCAGATAAGTGGTTAAAAATTTGCTTCAGGCAGAAACTTAAATTTAGAGCCCTGAAGTAATTTTTTAAAAAGTTGAATGCCACTTACCCTCTCAAATACTTAGGAATCTAAAATAGTAAAAATACTTTTTATGGGTTTAAAAATCAAATAAAAAAAATAACAGAACAAGGTCTAGACTTTGAGTTGACAGAAAATTTACTAAAAAATTAAGCCTAAAATATAGCTAACTTAAACACCACAAACTTAATTCTTCAATTTTCTTCTTTCTGTGAGAATGGTTAATGAGATATTCTAAAGAATGTTTTTTATTGTTCAAGTCAGTAGGTGTAATGTACTTCTGAGCCATCAGGCTGGCTCAAATTTAATTAAAATATAATTGGGAAATGTTTTAACAAAAGAAAAATGTCATTGTTGTGGTTGTTGTTCAGTCATGTTCAACTCTTCGTGACCCTGTCATAGTATATCATTGTTGTCCATGGGGTTTTCTTGTCTAAGATACTGACTGGAGTGGTTTGCCATTTCTTTCTCCAGTGGATTAAAGAAGACAAAGGGTAAGTGACTTACCCAGGTTCACGCAGCTAGTGAATATCTGAGGCTAGATTTGAATTCAGATCTTCCTGACACCAGGCCCAGTGCTCTAGCCACCAGCTGCCTCAGAAAATATTATATCACAAAGCTAATGTTACTGTGTGGTTTTCTAAGTCCAAGTGTATCTAGTAGGGATCATTTCTGTTTGATGTAATGATGTAATGATGTACATAAAGGCTAGTAAGGTTTCAGGGAATAAAATTCTGATGGAAAAAATTATCAATACATATTTATCACATAGCATGGTTTACACGCTGCTTTTCTGTCATTTAAATTTTTTTAGAATTGAAAACTGAGATGTTAGATGAGAACACTTAGAACTCAACTTGAAGAGTTGTGATTGGTTCTGGGTTTTGTTCCTGTTTTGTGTTGTGTATGCATCTTACACCTGAGATTTGTTTCTCTAACATTTATTTTCTTCCACTGTACATACATTTTTATAGCATCATTTGTTTGTGATGTTCTATCATAGTTTTTTTCCCTTTTAGAGAATAAAAGCATTTGTCTTGTTTTCCTCGACAGTAGTCAGCAATTACATAACAAAGGAAAAATGTAGGAAATGCATCTTTTATATGTCCTGGGGCAATTCTGTTGACAGCTGTCAGTGGGAAGCAATATCTGGGCCATCAGTTGAAGACTTCAATGTGAATAAAGGACAATATATGCCCTGGTTCTTTGCTGATGCCTTAATTTTTTTTTTTTCTGTGTACCTGGAGAGGACCAAATCTCTTGTCAAATACTCTCTCTAGGTCCTATCACACAGCTTACTTTCATCTAGCAGAAGTAAAATACTGACTGATGTTGACAAGATCATTGTGTCCCAGCTTCTTGGCTTTTTAACTAGAGTGGTGGGGTAGGTGTGGATGGAGTGATTTAGCTTTAAGGTCCTCAAGATTTTAAACTAGCATGAACTGGGACATTTAACACATTCTCTGCTTATGTAATTATTAGAATGTACAGTACCCCTATTATTTAAACATTTGATAGAAGAGATTATAAAATTGGGCTTAATCATTTCGTATTATTGGAGGAAATTAAAAAGGTGGAATAAATGGAGCCCATGGCAAGCTTAATTTGTTTTCTTCCAACATGTTTCTCAGTGAGCTCTGGAGGCCCAAATAATTTTGTGCTATATAGGTTAGGCAATTCTCATTTCTACCAAAGATCCTGTTTGTTTTTAAACTAAGAGTAGAATTAAAGATGAATTGAAAGTTTTGGTATACACTTAACGAGTGGGATCATGTGTCTTTGCATTTACTTATTTTTGATAGCTTTCGCCATCAGTGTCTAAAGAAACATACCAGTTATTGAAATGTTAATTTCCCATCCAATTTCTCTTGCACTTAGCTGTTGGATGAATCTCCCCAAAACTCTGCTTTCACATCACTCTGATGCCCCCAAACTTTCCATGATTCTGTAATTACTTGCAAGAATCAAATCCAAAGTCTTTAGCTTTCATTTACCATTCAAGGAAGACTCAGATCTCCCAGCTATCTTTTCAGCCTTATCTCTTATTATATATAGCCCTCTATTCCATCTTTTGCAACTCCTCCTCCCCAGTGTCTTCAGCATTGATGCTCACATTTGGCCCAGTGTCCTTCATTCACAGTAGTCTTGTTTTGACATTTTTTCATCTCCTGTAGCTGGTCAGCATTCATATTCTGTGTTCTGTCTCCAATATCTCTTGCAAGGCCCCCACTACCAACTACCTAGTCTAGAGTCTTCCCCATGAGTCCTCCCACTTTCATTGTTCTCCTTCACTTTTAATTCATCCTTTATAGTGTTGCTACACTTATCCTGTACATAGATCTGGTCAAATCACTCCTTTGAAAAAGTGGCTTTTTTGTGACTCTCACTTGCACTGAGTTCAAACTACTTTATCCGGTGTTCAAGGCCTTCCAGGATCTGATAGCACCCTCTTTTCCCAGACTTTCCCATATTTTTCATATACTCTGTGCTTTAGTCTTCTCTCTTGTTCCCTTATTAGGGGGGTAACCTCATTGAAGGCAGGACCTTTATCTTCTCAAGTCTGGCACAGTGCCCTACATGTAGTAGGCAGTAATAATTGCTTTTTGGGTCTGAATTGTAATTCTGTAGTTCAATTCCTTTGGATACAGAGATTGAGGGAGAGTATTTCAGGGTTAGTGACACAAGGTTTGAGCACAGGCAGAAAAAAAATGTGGAAACTTCATGAGGGATATTGAGTAAGTCCCGTTTGGCTAGAGAGCAAAGTGAGACAAGGCTGGAGAGGTTGGCTTGGTGCTTCCTTTACTGTGTAGCTACATTCTTAACAATCTTTGTCTTCACTAGCTTCCACTTATCTATATGCTCAAGTCTCTCCTATCCTCAAAAGCCCCTTGAACTTAAACTCCTGCTGCCCTTCTCCCCCTCTGTAACAACAGCAAATTTCCTTGACTCTGTTAACATTTTATTTCTTGTAGTTTCATTATCAGGCTTCTTAAGAAAGTAGTTGATAACTTGATGCTTTTACTTCCTCACCCTTTCCCTTGGAGTCTTTGTCCCCTGTACAATTATTGGGAAGCTGAGTGGTGCAGTAAGAATGTAGAGCACCCAAGCGAGGTCCTCAGGAAGGCCCGGGTTCAATTTGTCCCCAGACTCTTACTTAGAGTGTGTCCCTGGACAAAGTTACTTAACCCTGTTTGCCCCCCTTTCCTCATCTGTAAAATGAACTAGAATAGGAAGTGGCAAACCATTCCAATATTTCTGCCTAGAAAACCCTAAATGGGGTGACGAAGAATTGGACAGGTCTGAAATGACTGAACAACAATGACAGCTAGTATCTGTGGCAACCTTTGAGTCTTCTCTAACAACACTTGTAACTTGCCTCCTTTTGCTTCCATCATAGAACATTTTTCTGGGATTTCTACTTTTTTTTGCAACCAAATAAAACATTACCTTCCTTCCCTCATCCTTCTGATTCTTCCTTCCTGGCTCTAAATGTAGTTATCCTTATGATTTTGTGTAGTTTCTGAAAGTTGGTGGGTTTGACTGTATTCTCTCCATTCTCTCTCATGGCAGTAATTTAGCAGTAAACAGTAATCGTGCTAAGTAAGCACTAGGAATTATGCTGGCCTTGGGAAAGACATACAAAAATAAGAGATAATTCCTGTTCTCAAATGGGGGAATACAATCCATAAACAGGTAAGTACATAGGATAGTTTGAGAAAGAACCCACACAGCTTTAGTGACTCACCTCTTTCTCCTGAGGTATAGACTTTCTCCCTGGCTCCAGGACATCTCTCCCTGGATATCCTCGTAGCACATCCAGTTCAACGTGTCGGAACTCACTCTTCTTCCTGGCTTCTCTCCTTTTGATGGTGGGTTACCATTCTTCCTGTTACTCAGGCTAGACGCCTCATTAATTTTTTGACATGTCCCTTTTCCTTCACATTTAATCAGTTATTATATCCTGTTAATTTTGTCTTGGCAAGTTTTCTCCCACCCTTCCCTTCCTTTCTGTTTTCATCAAATCAGTTCTGATTTTCAGGCTATAATTATTCTATTTCACCTTACAGGGTTGCAGTTGCTTTATAATCTCTTCTTGCCAGATTTATTTCCTAAAGCAAGGTTCTGCTGAATTGGCTTCCTGTTATCCAAAGGAGAAAGTTCAGATTCCCTAGCTTGCTGGTCATGCCCACTTTAGGGTCACAGGCTCTCAGATCTAATGCTGGAAGGGACCTTAATAGCCACTTAGTCCAACCCCCTAATTTTACAGATGAGGAAAATAAGGACTAGGGATGTGGAGTGTGCTGTCCAAGTTCCCGTAGGTGGTAAATGTCAGAGACAGTTTAAACTGAGGTCCTCTTACTTTTGAGCCAGTATACTTTTTACTTGGCTGTAAGCAGTCCTCCCTGTGCTACACCCTTTCCAACTTTGTCATCACACTTCTCCCCACATATCCTGTGCTCCAGCGGAATTTCTGGCCATGAATTTTCCTGTTTCAATGACTTTTCTCATGCCAATCCCTCTTTTCATCTTTACCTATTAAAATTCTCCTTGTTTCAAGACTCACTTTGGACACCACTCACTTACTAAAAATATTCCTGGGCCTAGACAAGGTTTGAAAATTACACTCTTCTGTGTGAGCCCCCTGGAAGTTTGGGCTTTTACTTGACTTGGTACACCATAATACCTATGTGCATTTTAAATAAGTATTATGAAAAATTACTCTTTATCTCTCTTACTCGCAAGCCTTCTCCCTCCCCACCAGTTACATCCCCACGTGGTAGTCTAACTTAGTCTCATCTCTGAGGAAGGTTTCTTTAATTTCCCCAATGGCAAGTGACCTTTCTTCTTCTTTTCTTTCATGTTTGTTATATGAATCAATGAATTCCTTTTTTCTTTCACTCCAACTCCCTTTTGTTTCCCCACTCCACCTTCCTCTTATCCTCTCTCTCTACATTAAGGTCCAGCTGAAGTCAGACTTCCACTTAAGAGTAGTAGGATCTTAGCATTCCAGTGAGGCAGCTGGTGGCACAATGGAGAGAGTGCCAGGCCTGGAATCAGGAAGTCTTGAGTTCAGATTTGGCCTCAGACTCTTACTAACTGTCTGACTGGGCAAGTAATTTCCTCTGTTTGTCTCAGTTTCTTCAAATGTAAAATAGAGTTGATAATAGTATTTATCTCCTGGGATTGTTGAGAGCATCAAAAGAGATAGTGCCTGGAACACAGTAGATGCTTTATAAGTGCGTATTCCTTCCTACTTCAACCAACCTCAAACTGAGTAGAAATCCTATCTACAGTGTGATTAGAGTCTTCAGCTGAAGACGTCCATTCCCAAGGCAAGAGCTATTTATTACTCATATCATCATGAATACTGGGCTTCTCTAGGTACAGTCTAGTTTAGTATTAGCTTCTTTGGCTGCCATGTCCTACTTTTGAGCAATTCTGAGCATGTATTACAGGACATTCCCCAATGCCCCTCAGATGGCTAATCACAACTCCCACTTCCTGTATTTATTAAAGACATTTATTGAACCTTGGTGTAGACCTTGAAATTGAATTTGAGGTTAAATGGAACCATAACCTTTTGTTGTAGCTCATATAGATAACCTCTATCTGACCTTATGCAGCTTGTTAGCAAGAGTCTATCATGAGTTAATTTAAGTTGCCATATAGTCTGAGAAATGATGTGGTGTCTGTAAACTTTTTCACCATCCTCGCGTAGTGTATCATAAAATTCATTCCTCTTAATGAGCAGTTGGGTGAAGGAAGACAAAACTAAGCTCATGTTACAAATTGTTTTATATCCATACGTATATATTAAAATATATTTCTTTTTTTCCCAATTACATGTAAAAAATTTACAGTTTTCAGTTCCAAATTCTGTCCCTTCCTTCCCTCCTCCATCCTTGGAGAAGGTAAGCAATATGATATTAAATGCACTGGTTTCTGTAAGTGATTTTAGGCCCGACTCAGAATGAACCTTCTTGGTCTCCACTTAGAGTTTCACTTGTCTTTGTACCTGTGATTTCCCTCCAGTACAATGTACTGTCCTTAAGGACAGAGACTTTCAGTTTTTTGTCTTTTTAACTTCCATCTCCAAACACAGTGTCTTGTATTCAGTACATGTACTGTATTCAGTACGTTTTTAACAAGTACTTGTTGAACCGAATTTCCATACTGGGATACTGAAAAACCGATGACTTCATCAAAGTAAATAGCCCTCTTTTAGAACCTTGCAGTTCTTCTATAATTTAGTAGATTAACTCCTAGGAAATTGGCTAAGCTACACAGAGAGGTTAAGAGACTTGTCCAGGGTGACACAAGGAAGTATCAGAGTTGTGTTTGAACCTCTGTCTCAGTCAGGACTCAAAGCCTATCCATTAATAGGTGTTTCATCAAAGAAGACTGAACAGTCATTCTTTTTATATTTTCATGTTTGGGGTTAATGGGCTACTGAAAATGTAATCTATCACCTCTGTTACCTGGCAGAGTGTTTGGGTACATGCTATCTGTTTCAAGGAAATGAGCTCAGGAGATTACTTTGTGCAGCAGTGATCTATTTAATAAGTTTTCTCTAGAGTAATCTGAGTCTACCGTTAATATATCTCTAAGTGGAGAAGGAATTAGATTTCTCATTCTGGAAATTTTGTAGCTTGAAGTAGGTCAGTTATCAAATATTTATTTTGTATATGGGTAGTACTCCTGCTGAATCTGAAGCTTTTATAAAATATATGTTACATTTCTTATGGCACTCTTAAATTAGTTTACCCCAAAACATTTATGGTTCTTCCCTTCAGAAGTTTTATTGAAATAGAGACAGTACTGATTTTGAGCAGATATGTCTATGCTACTTAAATAATTTTGTTTTTGATTTGGGGTTAGAATTTTTGGGAAACATAAAGCTCACCAGTTTTCTGTGAGCAGAGAAGCAAGACAGTTCCACTCATTTCCACTGTTAAGTGTATACCACTGATGCACACACATATTTCTCAAACTGCAGAGCATGCCATTCCCATGGCTAGTGCCTTTTGGAGGCTGAAATCACACAAGGAGATCCCTCTTTGCCCTTGCCAAGGGAAGCATATGTTGTGGGAATTGTTTCAATGGATTTATTTTCTAATCCTTCATTCCACTGCATTTTGTTGCCTTCATGGTACCGTGTGTGAACTGGAAAAGCAGCCAGGTCCCAGAATGAGTGATTTTGTTTAACATGATGATGATGATGAGTTTTTTAATTTGGAGGATTTCTTTTTCTCTCTGATACTTTTTTTCCCCTCTCAGATACTTCCTGTTATCTGAGTTTAATGACTTGTTTTTTGAAATAAAAAATTTTAAAGAAGTTTTCACTTCAGTTCAAATGAGCAGATGCTCCATTTTTCTCCGCCAAGGCTTGATAGTTTTCTTATGTAATCTTTATATCTTTGGTGCCTGGCCTTGTATTCCTCATACAGTAGTCACTTAATAAATGTTTTTCTGACTGTTCAGGGAGGAACTAGTAGAATTAATACTGTTTTTGAAATTCAGTTTTATTTTTATTTCTGAGTAAGATTTAAGGTTTACTAAGCTCTTTACAAATATCTCATTTTATCTTCACAACCCTGGGTGTCTTTGTTATTCTCATTTTTATAGAAGAGAAAATGGAGGCAAACAGAGGTTAATTGACATAACAACCACTGCCCCAAGAACCTTTGCTTTCCTTTCTTCACCTCATCATCCCTAACAACACATAGTCTTGGAAAATTCAGTATATACCTAGAATAATGACTCGTACACATTCAATCTTCAATAAATACTTGTTGAATGAAAACAAAACAATCTGGCTCCAGAATAGCTTTACACCTATATTTTATTTTGCTCCCTTTTCTTCACTCAGTGACCCAGTCAAATTAGCCTTCTTCCTCTACCTTACATAAGCCCTCCATCTTTGTGCCCTTGCAATAGTTATCCCACTTAGGTAGATTTTTTCATCATCTTCACCTCTTAGAATTCCTAATTTCTTCAAAGACTTATCTCAAGAATCGCCTGCGGGAAGTGGCAAGTATTTACTAGTCTATCAGCTGATTGCGCCTTCCCCCAGAATGACCTTTATCTATTTTGTAGATACCTGTATATGTACAGAATTGTCTCTCCCAAAGGAATGTTGGGATGCTCCTTTGAAGACAGAGGCTATCTCATTCTTATTTGTATCCCCAGCACCTGATAATAATGCCTGACATAGTGTAGTTGCTTAATCAATGTTAGTAAAACCTAGAATTCCAGGTGAAGTGGATTAATTTACCACCTTTCAACCTATCTCTTAAGATATAAATGATGATCTAACATCCCAACCTGGGGTACATGAACTTGTAAAAAAATTTTTTTTCATAATATATTTCATAAATATATTTCATAAATATTTCAATATATAATTTCCTTTGTAATCTTAGGTTTTCTACTTCATACATTTAAAACATTATTCTGAAAAGTGGCTCACAGGCTTTAGCAAACTCCCCAAAGAATCCATGACACAAGAACTTCAGATCCAATTTATAAAAACTTGAATGAGGTGATTTATTAACAGTTTGCTAATATTTAGACCTTAATATCTTTAATCACTTAGATTTTTAGTTTTCTGTCGTTTGCCCTAATAGCCCCTACCAAGCAAACCATTATTTTTCACATACCTGTCTGGTAAACTATGCCTAAATTACTATTATTTCCCTCTTCTATCAGTTCTTTAGGTCCAATAGGCTGAACTCTGAGTTTTTCCTCATGCACTCTGCTTTCTTGATCCGTGATTATTTCTTTGGCTCCTTTTTTGTACCTTCTGAAACATCTTTAAAATATGTTACCTCAAGCTGGACATGCTTATTCATCTGATTTAATTCCACTTAAGAAGATAAGCCTTTGAGTATACATCTCACATGTAGAATTCCTCTTCACATTTAGACAGTGTGTTTTGCAATACTGTTCCATGGTTGACTCATGTTGGCCACCGGCTAAGTGTTTCCAGTTATTTGTTTTCTTTCTTACTGCTTTCTAAATTAATATCATTGTTGTTTTTGTTCTGACATTTTTCTCCCTAATGATAGCCATTTAGTTTTCCTAACCTACTGTATTCCTGGCACTTAGTAGGAACCTAACAAATGTTTGTTGAATTAAGTCACATTTTTTTCAAGTAGACACTGTTTGATTTAGAACATTGCATTTAGGATTCAGTTCCTTCTGTGTTCATTTGGAGTCTGTTAACACATGTTTCATCTCCCATCGGAGGAATTTGTCAGGGAATGCTCATTTGGAAACAGTAGCATGGGTTTGTCCATTTGGTGCTTCCCAACTGCTCTAGCTCTGGCTATTGTATTAGGTACAGCTCTCTTCATCTTTATGTTTCGTCCTTATCTCATTTACATTTTACACATTTATGCAGTTTGCTAATTTTCCAGAGAATATGTCATATGACACTTTAAGGGAAGTCCTGTTTACTACATCCCCTGTAATTTTACTAGAATTTATTAAGTTTTCTCTGTGCTGTTGTACTGTTCTGGTGCCTGAGAATACAAAGACAAAATGAAAATGGGCCCTGTCCTCAAGGGGTGTACGTTTTATTTGTCATAGTCTGTTGTCTGCTGTCATTTGTTATTAGTATTTGGGTATTATCCTAGTGCTGGTAAATGATTCTGATAATATCCTGTTTCAGAATTTTCTCATAGAGATGTTTCTTGGTTTCCATGTAATTTTATGCCCTTAGGTACAGGGACTGTGATTGCTTTTGCTGGAAAATAATTTTGAATCCAAGATTGTCCTCTTGTTCACTTGACTGTGTTAGATTGGTCAGATCTTCCACAGTTCAAATGGTGTTATTCACTGCACAGATTATTAGAATTTCCTTGACCTCTCTACAGGTGAAACAACATTGTAGGAAATGAATTATTTCTTTAGAAATAATTGTGTATTCTGTGAATGAATCTCTTATGTGAATGCATTCATAATGTATTAAAATGTGTAAATTTTGAAGTTTATATTAGGAAGATGGGGTCTAAATGCCCTTGCCACTTTTGAAGGACTTCTTGGGATATTGGACAAAATTAGCTTTTTTGATGGCTGCTGTTTCCAATACACTGATTCAGAAGTTGCTGTTCTCTGAAATAATGATAGTATATGATACTTCTTTTTTAAGGAATTTGTTTCCATTCTGAAAAGTTTCACTCTGTCCTAATATACCCATTCACCTCTTTGTACAAATGTAAGAATTAAAGAAGCAGAAAGATAACTTTCTGACCCTGGCCTCATTACCCGTTAGAAACAAGGAGAAAAAAAACAACTGACCAGCTTTTATGTTAACTTGCAGAGTTTCATCCAACAGCAAAGAAGACCAATGGGAGGGAAATAAAGAAGGTTAGGGGAAAAAAAGTTTTTCAGACATTTATTATAAGTACTCAGTCAATCAGCAAGCATTTATTAAATTCTTTGTGTGTTCCAGGCACTATGCATGGTGCTAGGGACCTGCTCTTTATTGAGGGAGACAATTTCTCTCCCTTGTTCCTTCTCCCTCCCCTTTCTACCTGTCTCTTCCCCTCCTCTTTTCTGGGTTTTTCCATCTCACCCAGGCTCGAAGTGAAGCAGCCACAGGAGACCTTATCCCACTGCTGAATAGTGCTTTTGACTTCGGTTGGCTTGCCTCTCCATAGGCAACTTTCTATCCCCCTGTTTCTGGAGACTTACTGTATTGATGCTGGACTTAGGTGCTGACACCTGATGAGTTTTAGCCCTGCTCAGAACTCCTGTGATTTGACAGTCTCAGCTTCCCCAGTCTCAGGGATCATAGACATGGGCCACCAAGCTTGGCTCGTTTGAACCTTTGAGCATCCCCATGGATATGCTACCTGTATGGTTATCTCCATTTCACAGATAAGAAAACTGAAACTCATCCAAGAGAGTTAGGCATAACTGGTAAGTGTGAGAGACAGCGTTTGCGCCCTTAAATGCCCAATTCCAAATCTAACCCTCTAACCAAATCCCAATGCCAAAGATGGGGTGTTTGTCATGGCAGCTCAGGCTCATCAGTTGTGATACTGCCAGGTGTCTGTTCATTTTCAGTACCTGGTGGGGCATGGGGAGGAGGCACTAAGAGCTCTCACAACAGCAGTGTCCTGACCCACTTGGTCTTGCCAGTGGAGACTGAACTCTTATTGTTAAACTGCTGCCCCAAATGCACTCATTCCCTTTCTCTTAACTCCCCAACTCTTTCTTTGCTTGGTGTGTCAACCTTGCCTTTTTTTTGGAACAAAATCCTTGCTAAGGGTCCGTTCCAAATCATGAGATCAACAGCTGTGTTCTTTTCCTTTGATCAAAACCATCTTGGTTTTGTTTTTATGCATAGGTTAAATAATCTTATGAACATTTTCAAACTATACAACTTTATAGGATTTTCTTTTCAATCTTTCCCTTCTATGATAAAGCTGTTTGAACCTACTTCCTGCAGAACACAGAGACCTGTCACTTGTTCCATATAAAATAGATGAAAAGTCTGACTAAACCAGGCTTTGAAAAAAAACTTTACAGGATGAGTTCTGACTTGGCTCAGGAAGTGATAGTCACAGCCCTGGGTATTCCTTTATATGACTCTTGTGGTGAGTGCTGTTTTACCAAAGTCATTGAGCATATTTAAAGCACCTGCTATGTGCCAGGCACTGGTAAACACTAGAGATACAAAAGAAAGGCTAAAGACAAGGAAGTCGCCTTCTCCACGAAGGGCAGTCTGGATTCTAACTCCTTGTTAGTGTGTGAATTTCTTTAAACAAGTTTAATTTTCTGTTAGTATGCATATGGACAAAAATGGAATGTAAAGATTTGCTTTTCCCTCTCACTAAGTTTATGACTGAAATAGTAAACTGGGGATAGATACACTGTTGCCTTATTAATATTTAATGTAATTTGGACAGATTTTCATTATTAGATGATATGTTGGACACTGAGGTTTCCTGAGCTGTCAGAGGAAGGAGCCAGAAAATTCTTTTTGAGGATAAGGCCAGAAATATTGAGTTGGTTGTTCAGAGCCATGGTTGTAGGAGAAAATACGAAGTACTCAGCCAAAGGGTCATTTACAGTCATGATGTGAAATCCAGATTAGAAATATGAGTGGTGTATATAAAGATATTGTCTTAGGATAATAAATATAGATTCCAAAGTGACTTCAGAGGCCATCTTAGTTCATCCCTCTTATTTTACAGAGAAGGAAACTGAGGCCCAGGGAGATTAAGTAGCTTAAGTTTTAGATTATAGACCTAGAGTTGGAAGAGATGTCGGAGACTATCTCTTTTTCCCTCATTTTACAGTTAAGAAAACTGAGGTCTGGGTCAGTTAGGTGACTTGCCCATGGATCACAAAGATAGGTTTTGAACAGAAGTCTTCTGACTTCAGAACTATTGCTTTGGCAACTGCGTCATGCTATCCCCCTGACTCAGACAGAAGGGCCTGGTTTTTGGAGAGTGAAGTTGTGTGTGGGTTTATTATTATTGTTTGTTATTTTTGTTCAGTTGTTTTCAGTCACATTCGACTCTTCATAAAGGCCATTTGGGGCATTCTTGACAGAGATACTGAAGTGATTTGCCATTTCTTTCTCCATCTGATTTTACAGAATACTGAAGCAAACTTGGTTAAGTGACTTGCCCAGGGTCACACACTGGTAAGTAAGTATCTGAGGCCAGATTTAAACTTAGAAAGATGAGTCTTCCTGACTCCAGGCTCCGCCCTCCATCCATTGCACCATTTAAAGTTAGATAAATTCTTGGGGTTTGGGGGGCATATCTGTGGCTTTATGTTTGGAATTCTAAGAATATCTAGCCTCCTAGCTTGCTTAGAGTGACCTTCTGGGTTACCCTTACGATCCTTGGTAGCATGATGGTAGGCAAAGGACTGCTCGCTTGGATCCTAGAAACTTTTCAGAATAGACAAGCCCAAAAGTTCTGGTCAGCATAAGAGAAAGTAAATTCTGATTCTTCATTTTTTAGCTTCTTAAAACTATTGAAGATTTTTTGAGCTTTCTTAAAGTGTTAGGTATATTTTGAGGTCTCAAAAGTTTAAATTGCTGTAGGTTGATCTGGAACCTTTATCAAGTTAGTTCTTTCTTCTTATGAATATTATAGAATTCAGTTTACTGTCTATTGAGTACTGAAGCCATGCTACATTCAGGCTTCTCCCAGAAAAGGCCCAGTGTGGTTTTTCCATAAAAGATTTAAAAGTTGGCATTTCCTGTTGCTTTTCAAAGTGTATACCAGAAGAAAATCTGATGAAGTGAGCTCTTTGTTATAAAACTATGAGAGCCAGATTCTGCCATACAATATTAAATAGTCCATTTTGAAGAATAAACAAGTCAGGCGCTCTTTGCATATGTTGGGAAGGGCAATTTGTGCAGCTGTCTTTTCATGATAGGTATTATTTTCCAACATTTTACTATGAAAAGTTAAAACAGATGAGTGAACAGTTCTGCTGAGGGCAGGAGAGAGGAATGGAAATGTTTTCTGTGCTACACAAGAGCCAGGTTCTGATCTTAGATGTGTGGTATGTGGCATCATGAAAATAATATTTCTTAATTTGACACCTTTCTTCAGAAGAGTACTATTGGACCTGAAACACATGCACAAGGTTAGCTTCTTCATCCTGTTACTCTTTTAGTGATGTAGCTATGTTGTAAGTTGTGATGTTGTTGAAATTACATGTTGTATCGATGATGGGACCAAGGATAAAACAGATTATTTTGGGATTATGTTCACAAAAACTTAAAGTGCCTCCAAGTTCTCCTTAAATATTAGCTGTTGTCTGTTTACAAATTCCAGAGTGAAGGTGAGATCTCAGTGTTCTAGATTAGGACATGCCTATACACAAATGCTTCAAGCATCATGTTGGTTTTGAGTACTCCGTTCAAAGTTGCAGATTGTAAACAACTTGGTAGATGGTTTTCATGAGTAACTGTGGCAAAAAAAATCACCTGTACATAAATTGGTGATAAGTCTCTCAAAATTTAGCTACTGCAGGCCTGAGATGAGACATATTTAGTCTTTATATCATGTCCTAAACCAGTCTCTTATACAAGTCCCATATACCTTGTCTTTCCAACTTTATAGAACTGACCAGAACTTATGAACCACTGTAACGACCTTCAGGAACCTAGGTTTGCCCTTAGACCATGATGAGACATTAAAGTAGTATTTTGGCGAAGGAACATGTAGCCTTAGATACGAAAAAGTGAAAGGTTTGTGATTAGTGATGTCTTTCTGGAGTAATTGTTGATTTTTGTAGGAATTTGCTCTATTTGATTCCCAATGTCTATTACTAAGAACTTGTTGAAGGAAGAAAGATGGATGGAGTATTCTTATTACCCTATCTAATATCACAGCATAGTTTAGAACCTATATCATCTTATCACCATAAAATATTTTCTAAGAAACTTACTGTAGTCTGAGTATATACCCTTACCTAGGCGAGTGATTGTTTGTTAAAGGAGAGAAATGAGACTAGAGTTCAGAATTTAATATAGAGTGGTTTTCATTGAAAAGACATTGATGAATACTGGATTCCAGCATTTAGCATTGTGCCTGACACATAGTAGGCACTTAATAAATGTTTACTGATTAATATTTGGCTCATTCAAAATGTGTCTTGGCATAGCCTCATTTTTTTGAATGCCCAAACCTTAATCCATTTTAGGAGGTGGCTTTTTTAAAAAATTATTTTTAAAGGTATGGTCAAATTCAAGCTGAGGAAGGTAAGATTAGAGCCCAGAATCATAAGATGTGGAAGGGACCTTGGAGGTCATCATGTCCAACCCTCTCTTTTTACATATGAAGAGACTGAGTCTGGCAAGTTTCTGAGGCAAAATTCTAGCTTAAGACTTCTGGGTCCAAAGCTGATATCTACCTATGTGCATTCCTGGACATCAGTGGACACTTAGTTGAACCTATTACCTGAAAAAGAATATTGTAATCTGCAGTATATTTAGCAAGTGATTCTCCAACTTGTGATTGAAGGCCTCCACTGAGGAGGCATCCACTACCTCTAAGAGACCTCATCCCATCATTCTCACTGTTAGGAATGTTTCCACTCTTCCTTAGCTAGATTATCTGTCCAACCAGACTTCATACATCTTCTTTTTATGAAGGTGATATTTTAAAAATTAAAGTGATTTTTAAAAAAGTTTTTTTAATGCTTTTTTTCAGCCATTTCTAAATTGTATCTCCTCATTGAATCCTCCCTTGTATCAAAATGCTATTAAACAACATATAGTGGTGATATCAAGCACTATTTGAGCACATTCCCCATGGTTCCTCACCCTTTTTCTGAGGGGATGCAGATGTGTTTCAATATATGCCTTTTGGGACTAAGTTGGGTCATTACAGCTGTCAGAGTCCAGCTCCCTTTTAGAATCCTTTTCATGTAGTATATTAATAACAGTATATTGCTTTCTTAATTCTATTTACCTATTCTGCTTTAACCTCTCTCTTAACATCCTGTCTCACGTGTCCATCTATCTTTTTATATATGTCAAACTGGATTCAATAGACATCTTAAAGTCAACATATTTAGAATGGAATTCATCATATTTCTCCCTAAACCTTCTTTCCTCAGCTTCCTTTTCCTGCAAAGGAGGGCACCATTTTCCCAAGCCCTTAGATTCACAATCCATGTACCTCCTGATTCCAAGTCTAGCATACGTGTTACACGTGTTGCAGCTCTGTACCCTTAGAGAAAAACAAAACAAAAACTGATGGAAGCTTAAGAAATAGCGATAGTTTTGTTGGGGCAAAGGCCAGAAGCTTTCCTTTAATCAAAAAACCAAATCTACAGACCCATGGTGTGAAATTTCTGGCACTTATTTACAGCACCAGTAAACAAAGCTTCCCTTCCAGGGCTACTCTTATTTTTCTAAACTGCAGAGGTAGTAGAATTCCTACTTGAGGAGAGAGTTCAAACAATATTAAATTAAATTTTAGTGCTAGGAGTATTCTTGTAGAATGCAAGGATCATATTCGAATGCCCCAAGTAAGTTTTATTGACTTTTAAAAGCCATTATCAGGCTTGTTACTTAACTCCAGATTTCCAGGAGCTGATCTTATTTGAATTTTGGTAAATAAAAAAAAGTTGTTTGTTTTCAAATTTTTGCTTACTTTATGAGTAGTGTTCGTTACCTGTCAAGGCAAATGTGTTCATCTGCCTAGTAATAAATACTAGTGAACTCACAGATGAGTTTATTCAACTTTCCTTTCTGTTATCTGTTATATATGCCATAGAGATAACATGTGCGGGAAGTCATTTTAGAAATTATGCTAATGTACTTGTGATCTCTAAGGAGTTATTTTCAAAGTGAATTTTTTTTTATTTGGGTAATGATGTACAGTAGCTCAGGCTGATTAAATCTTTCTGCCATAACTAAGTCCTAAATGATAGCGATTCTTACAAATTGTATAGAATTATAAAATTTTCTAATGTGGTCCTCTCTAACAAAGTTTTCCTGAAGTTTATGGGACCTCATGGCTGTCATTATAGTGGAATGAGGATGTTTAACAAGGAGTCAGCAGTCACTTTTTTTAAATTAGAGATGACTTGCTGCAAACAAGTAAAGAATTCTTGCCATCACCATGTTTTTGCTGGACTGAATTGCTTTTCTCTAAGTAAGGAACCTAGGTTGCCGGTATACGTTTGAAGTGGTTCTGCTATGTGTGCCAGGCATTGAATTATATGTAGATGAATAAGAGACACAAATGAAGTTGCTCCTGTTCACAAACAAGTGGTTACAAAATATATAGTAGTTTGGGGAGGAGGGAATTAATGTGTGTGATGTATCATGTGGATGGGGCATGTGCCAAACCTTTAAGGAAATTAAGGGATCTTTGAGACAGAGACAAAAACAGGAGGGTATCTAGACATTGGGACAGCCTGTGCAAAGGTGTGGAACCCAGAGGAATAATGAGATCAGGAAGTAGGCCAGTTTGATTAGAATGAGGAGTGTGGAAAGGGGAAGTGTGAAATTAGCCTGGGGAAGAAGGCAGAACCACACTGTGAAGGTCTTCAAATGCCAGGTGGAATTTATATTTTATCTTAGAGTCAGTCAGTAGGGAGCTTCTTGAGCATGGTCCCACCGGTGCTTTGGGAATATGAGTTTTGTAATTGTGTGGAGGATGAACTGGAGATAATTTGATACAAGGAGATCAGTTAGGACATGATTGCAGTGGTCCAGGAAAAAAGTGATGGACTGAACAAGGCTGGTGACTGTGCAAGTAGAGAGGAGACGGATAGAAGAGATTGTGGAAATAGAATCATGATTTGGCAATTAATTGTATAGAAGAAATGAGGGACTTTCTTCCTTCAGCTATGGATATTACTTAACAAATGTGGCAAAGGCATAGAGAACAGGACAAACTTAGTCAAGTTACAATAGAAAACATAATTTGTCTTTATGAGAAGGACTGAAGAGAGGAAGTCTATGTCAAGACTTTTTGCGTAGTTATACTATTTGTTAGTATTGTTTTGGCTATTCTAGTCAGTATACAAAATTCAACTTGTTACTGACCAAAAATTTGGGGTACATCCTTCTTAAAACATGAAAATGAGATAGTGGTATGTGTATCTTCTTCTCACTTTCATTCAGCCTTTGTATTTCTCTCTTTCCCCCTCAGTTTTGATGAGTAAACCAAGGTTTCTTTCTTTTTATAATTTTCTCTGGCAGGTTGCTCTGTAATACCCAAATACAGGTTATCTCTTCATTGTCTCAGCAAAGTTTCAGAATAGAAAGGCAGTAAGTGCCATTGTTTGGATGTGTTATGGTGAGGATTCTATTTTTTAAAAATTATTTTATTTGTTTTCCGTGTTCTACAATCACTTCCATATAACTTAGATTTTTCCCCTCCCTCCCCACTTTCCCCCTGCCTCTCCCCTCCCTCCCTGAGAGGGCATACAGTTTCATATAGGTCCTACACATACATTCCTATTGAATACATTTTCACTTTAGTCATATTGCATAGAAGAATTAAAATGAATGGGAGAACTCATAAAACAAACCAAAACAAAACACAAAAGAAAATGATCTGCTACATTCTGCAGTTGAATTCCGTAGTTCTTTCTCTGGATATGGAAGGCATACTGCCTTAAGAGACCATTGAGAATTTTTTAAGTCCTTGCATTGCAATGAAGTACTAAGTCTACCAGAAAAAAATCCTCACACACTGTGGTTGCTGCTGTGTACAAAGTTCTCCTGGTTCTGCTCCTTTCACTCAGCATCAGTTCATATAAGTTTTTCCAGGTCTCTCTGAAGTCTTCCTGTTCATCATTTCTTATAGAACAATAGTATTATAGTGAGAATTCTTTTGGTCTAAGAGTTGGATTAGTTGACTGCTGAGGGTCCCTTCTCACATTTTGTGATTCTGGGATATGTTAAGCAGTAAGGTGGTTACAGCTCTGGACCAGGCCTGCACAACATACGGCCTGTGGCCTACCAATGAACTTTGGGCAGCCCACAAAAAATGTAGAGCATATAACAGAAAGTAAAGATATCACGTGTGCTTTGTCCATGCCCCACTTACCCCACCTTCCATCTAGTCACTGTTGCGTCTGTCATGTAACTTGGTGGATGGGTTGCCACTGCTCACTCTCTCTTGTTTGTAACTTGACCCACAGCAACCAGCCACTGTCAGTCTGTCTTAGTCTGAGAGGAGCAAGTCCTATCTTTTCACTGTGTTTTCAGTTGTTACTGGCATTGAACAGGGACACAAAGTGAGTTCAGCCACATGCCAACACAGCTGATGCCTGCCATACTATTGAGCAGCCACAATACAAGGGCTTCTCCTCCTCCTTCGTTGCACAGCTGCCCTCCAAGTTACATGAGTGTCTAGCGCTCTCTCCACGGTCATTTACTCAATTCAGTATTTTTTGTATGTGAGTAGTTAGGGTAGAGACTTTGGTTCTAACATTAAGTTTTTGGGTGACTTTGTAAAATGGATGATAAAAAGAAATGGAAGATCAAAACAGAACATAGAATGTTTAATCTGGAGTGGACAAATAGACACTTGTTTACTTATATGAAAGATGAAATATCGTGCCTTGTTTGCCAAGAAGTAATAGCCATTCCAAAGGAATACAGTCTTCATCGCCATTTCAACCCAAAATATCTGGACTTAAGCAAATTGGACACCAATGAAAAACAAATTAAAGTGTCCTAACTGTTGAAAAAAAAATCTCAGTGGGGAACAACGGTTTTTCAAGAAAGTAAATTCAGAAAAGGAGGTAGTTTACTAAGGTTAGTTTTCAGATTTTTAAAGAAATCTATTTCAGACATGATTCTGGAGTATGATAAATTGATTGTTAAGTGTAAGAAATGTATGTCCCCTTAACTAAAGTAAACAGTTAGAAAAGCTGAATAATGTATTAAAACTTGTACTGCTTAGCAAAGTAATGTTTTTAACAATATGATTTCATGGTAAATAAAAATTTTAAGTAATACATGTAATCAATTGATATTAATTGAAATTTCTCTTTTTTAAAATATTTTTTATTTGCAAAATAGTTTAATCATTAATTATATCTTTACTTGTAAAGTGAGCTGCTAAAAATCTGTGGCCAGAAGAAGCTTAGCCTATTTTAATTTTGACCGTTATCTACTGTCAAGTTTTCAGGTGTACTCTAGACTTAGATTTATTCAGTCCTGAATTCATTTTGTCTCAGACACTTTATTAGCTTTCTAGCGTGGGGCAAGTCACCCAACCTTTCAACCTTAGTGTCTTTATCTGTAAAATGAGGATAATGATTGCATTTACTTCCCAGGATTGTTGTGAGGATTAAATAAAATGTGCTTTTGCTTTATAAACCTAAAAGCACTATATAAATGTTAGCAATTATTATTGTTTGTGAGGGCAGAGACTATATTTCCAGCATTTAAGTATTTGAGAAATACTTGTTGAATCGAAAGGGTCCAAATGAAAACATTTACTTGGTCTAGGACAAGGGTCAAATGAGACAGTATCATTGCTGCAGTATTTTTCTAGGCATTTTTCTCAGTCATATATTTGACCACCAAGAAGATTCCTGTGTACTGTGAAATGAATCCACAAAATGGGGAAGCTTGTGAAATTCAGCTGACATAGAGCCAGAACAGGATCACTCATCTGTTGGCATTATCTACCTGTGGATTATCAAGAACTAAAGTATGTTTTGGTCTAGGCATCAGTCTTCAGATAATTATCATTGGCTTTAGTGAGGGATCTTAGCAGTTGGTACTTTTTCCCAAATAGAACAGTGTCTTTCATCAATAACCAGCTTACCCTGAGCATTCTTTAGTCTTTATTAATGGTGAGAGAGTAGTGAATAATCTGAGTGTTTTTTACATCTCAGAAACCAACTCATAAAAAGGATAACATGTGGCAATGACTCAGTAGTACTAACACAGCCTTTGGTTAGTAGGGGAAACTGGATTTGAAAGAGTCTGATCTCTCCATTAAAGTTCAAAAGTGAACCGGTTAATAATGTATACCAGGCAATGGAGATTTCCTTCCTTCTTCACAGTATGATGTTATTGACTGAGGGAGAGAACTCATACCATGGATGTACAATGACTATATTTATAGGAGAAGTGTTCTTAATCTGGAATGAACTTGATAACTATATTTTAATGTAATTGGTTTCTTTGTAATGCTACGTATTTTATTTTATACATTTAAAAACATTATTCTGAGAAGGGGTCCTTAGACATCTTCAGACTTCCAGGGGGGTCTAGAACGCAAAAAGTTGAAAATCCTTGCTCTAGAAGGACCCTTTTATGAAGCAGTTCCTGATTATTTCATCTATACGTAAGTTCACATCACAAATGTCACAACACTATAGACTCTCGGCTTATTCCATGGCTGACTTTATTTTCCTAGCTTAATCACTGCATCCCAAAGATATTCTCTTGGTTAATATACTAAACTGTGGGAGTGGTGGCCAAGTTTACTTTAATTACCAGAGAATTTTACTTCAGGAACTCAGCATTTATGAGTACAATTCTGTGAAAACAAAAGAAAATAGGCATAGCAGAAAAATGGTGTGTGTATGTATATATGTGTGTGTATGTATGTAGACACATATATACATATATTGAATTAACAATGCTGTACCAAACAACAGATATTTCATACAATACTTTAAAGGTTTCAACATATTGACCTTGCATTACTAAATGGTTCATCTCTGTTTCAGTGTTCCTCTTGTAGACCTTATGGAAAAGAGAGTTTCAGATCAGTCTTGTCTTTGGCACTACCAGCTTGTGCTTGTTGGATTTCCTGGCATGTGTGGGTGCGAAGACACACCACAGGGGATATATGACAGATGTCGTAATGAGTAGGCCCTGGTGACTCAATAGATGGGTGAAAGGAATTTGAAGCTTGTCTTGAGTTGGCCAGATAGGGAGGAGACACTCTTGTCTTATGACTTGGACTGAGGCTCCTGCATGAGCACACACAACACACAAGGGGAAGATGGAGGTAGATCAGAAGCCACCAGTAATAGTATAGTCAGTTCAGCTTAGTAGTCTTGTCACAGCACTGTGGTGTAGAAGCAGTTCAGACTCTGTGACTGAGTTGGTCATCATTGGGGATGGTAAGCAGCCAGATCTAGATCCTTCCCGTGGTCTCTTCTGCTATGTAGGTAACATCATTCTTCCAAGTCAGACTGATAAGTAGGCCAGCCATCCCCATGTCACGTCGTGTTGGCACCAGCTGCTTAGGCCAGAATTCTGCTTTGAATGCTGCTATTGACACAGTCAACATGTGGTTCCCCAAAGGTTGCTGTGGCTTTAAGGACCCAAGCTTAGACTCACTAGCACTGTCTACATTCTGGCAGTGTTTCTGGAGCTCAGATAAGCCTGATACCATAAATGATACTATCATGAGCATTATGCTTGTGCTTTATGATGCACTACTGGCTAATTTATGAAAATGAAGACTGAATTGCTCTTCCTGTGCCCATATTTAGGACATTCATGGTCAAATCAAGGTAATTGATTTATGAATAGAAAGGTCATTAGATATTGAAGGAGTGAGGGAAGAGAAAAAGGAAGGGCTGGAAACCTCCCCATTCTTTGTCAGCCGGAAACTGCTGCTTCTTGCTCCTCTCACACTGCAGTTGTGCTCCCCGTTAACCCTGTTTTTACGTTCACACTGTCCAAAACCCTTACTGGGCTGGTTTTTCAACTAAAAAGAAGTCATGTAAAATTGTTTTTGCTGATAATACTCATAGCTAGCATTTGCATAGTGCTGTAAGGTTTGCAGAGCAACGTTGTAAGTATTATCTCACTTGGGCTTACCCTGTAAGACGTCCCCAGTGGAGAGATGAACCAACTGAGGTGCAGAAAGGTTCAATGATTTACTCAAGAGCACACTAGTGACCCAGTAAGTATCTAATGTGAGATTTGCATTTAGGTCTTTCCAACTCCAAATCCAACCCTCTATCCTTTCTGCCTCCTAGCTTGATCTTTTAGCAAGTTGCTGACTCTGCAGATCCGCTCCTGGCTCCACTCTTTTGCTACCTGTGTCACCTCTCGCTCTTATTCTTGGAAAATAAGTGGGTTGAAAGTACCCATAGTCCTTTCACGCTCTAAATTCTGTGATTCAGTAGTTTGGTCTTCTACAGCTTTGCTCCCTATGCCTTTGTCCTGCAGCTTTCCTGGTATCTCATTTTTGCCCTGGAGTTTTTACCACCCAGCTCTCTCTGCTCTAGCCCTCATTGCCTTTGTGTATGTCCCCATTCTGACTTGACTTTCTGTTCTGAACTTGCTCAAGATCCTTGCTCAAGATACTCTTACCTCTCCTCGCTAAATTTATCCCCAACTGTGGATTCCCCTGTTTAGGCAACCATCAGAATCTTACTTTGGGTTGAATTTTGAGTCTAAGCCCACTTTTTGTTGTCAGCTCTGCTTTAGATCTCCTGCTCTTGGCTCCTGGCTCTGTAATCTGTGACGGGCTGTTGTCAACAGTCTTTGTGCTGATGTGTTGTAGCATCATCTTTCTTCAGTGTAAGAGCATTCTTACTATGCAAATCAATCGAGTGATGGTTTTTCCTCAGTATGTTTCTTAGTAGTCACTGTAAGTTGAACATTGCACAATTATCTACTGAATTTGGATCTATACAAGCTGTTTAGCTGATGACTCCTGAATTGATCCGCCCTTTCTCCCTTATGGCTGTGGAGCAGTTTGCACAGTGGCTTTTTGTCAAGTGAATGATTTTAATGTTATTGAGCAGTGCTTTGTTTTACATTGTGAATTTTTTGCCCCTTATTAGTTTAAGCAAGCAAAGTTGGTAGGATAAGACTCCTAAACTAGAAAAAGACAGTATATGTCACTTATGAAAAGATACTTAGGCATATAAGGTTTCAAAAAGACTACCATGGAATAAAGCTAAAACTTTTGCTTGTGGGACAGGGTGAGGCAGAGGGGATATGCTCACTGAAGTAAAATAGAGGGGAAGAGTCTCTCTTGAAATGAAGAAAAACTCTGTGCTCTCTGGTGTTATTTTGAAAAGAGGCTAGGAAGCGTGCCCATAGTTCAAAAAAATCCTCTAAAACTCAACTAACGGAAAAAACCCTAAACGGCTAGAGGCTGAAACTCAATATTGAGAAGGTGGTATGTTGTAGGGAAAAGTCTGCCTGGAAACCATAACTCGGGGTAACTAAAAATAGAATGCTTATTCATTTGAAACTTTGGGTGGTTAAAGGAAGAACTTTTTTTTTTTGAGATTTCATTGTACCATGTGGTCAAACCTGAGGTATGATTGGGTATGGCATACCCAACCAACCAAGGCTGCCCTAAAAATAATCACCTTTTTAATCTGAGTTAAGATTTATTTCAGAGCATTGCTTGAGCAATCAGATTTTTCTTTTGAAAAACTTACCTTGGATGAGGGTATTATATGTATAGGGATACACCACACACACAAGAAAACCCCACAACAAACCTTTATTGAACACCTGAATGAGATGTTTGTTTTTCAGTCGCTTTCAATGGTGTCCGACTCATCATGACCCTGTTTGAGGTTTTTTTTTGGCAGGTAACTGGAGTGGTTTCCCATTTCCTTCTTCAGCTTATTTTACAGATGAGAAAACTGAGGGAAACAGGGTTAGGTGACTTGCCCAGGGTCACACACAGCTAGTTAACTGTTTGAGCCAGTTTTGAACTCAGGGAGATGTGTCTTCCTAACTCCAGGCCCAGTGCTTCACCTATATATAACATGTCATAAAGAAATAGTTGCTTCCTTAAAGCAAGTTGATTAAAGGATTTTCTTGTTTTTAGGTTGCTTTTCAAAGTAATTATTACATAATTGAATCAGTATCATAAATATAAAATCTAGGTTGGATTTCTGTTTATTAGGAATGGATCCTGAGGTTAGTGATTCACTTATTCCTTCACTTGATTTTAAAATTATTACTGGCTATTAAACCTGAATTAGCTTGTCTTTTGAGGAGAAATATAATTTATCTTCTACTGTACAAAATGTCTTCTTAGTTTTCAAGAAGCTGTGGAAAAGATGAGGCTATATTTTTAAAGCATTAGAAAGAACATTTTTGTAATTATTCCCAGAGTTCATAACAGTTCATAAATCGTTTCTCGCTTAGTGTTCTTTGTAGTTGTTTTAGTTTGGCTTATCAGGATAGATGGTTGTAAAAATAGTTGATTTAAATTAAAAGGGAGTTTAAAGTAGAAAAGTTTTCAAATAGAATTTTCTCCATGCTCTGCAAATATCACAAGTTTAAGAGTAGATTTTACCCCATATCTAATTAGATTGATCATACTCATGTTTTGATCTCACACTTGTGGTTTAGCATACAAGTCATTAAATGGTTAAACATAAACATTTTCAGGGTTAAGTCTACGTAAACAGAAGTGGATATGTATATTCTGGGCCCCAAATAGCTTAAAGTGATATTCAAGCTTTTAAGAATAGACATGCACCATCTTTCTTCCAACTTCACGTGCATTGATTAATCATTGTCTTCAGGAACAAAATTCTCCTTTTATTAATATGAGTAGGAAATGTAAGTTTCTTTTTTTTTTAAACACTCAATTAAAAAGCAAAGGTAAAGAAGAAAATATGTGTTACCTATATGTTACCTAAGTAAGTGTTTTCGCATTTATCTCTTTTCTTTGCTGTAGTTAGGCTCTAGAACATCAAACTAAGAAACCCTTATTCTTTTCCATAATTACATTCAAAGATTTTAGTTTATCAATATATCCTAAACTAACCTATATTGTTGGTTTTTAGTGTAACAAAGATTAGGTCATAATCCAAAAGATCCCTTAATAAGATTGTCTTTGTATCTTAAAGGTATCACATCACTTGAAAGCAACAAACTCACTTAGCTGAGTTTGAAATATATTCATGTACCCCCAAATGTTGATCCCAGGTCCTGAAGTAAGGCAATCCCAAAGGGACACAAAGTATGTGCGTTGGGGAGTAATTCTGGAGTAGAATAAAGGAAATTTGGTTCATTTTCATGCCCCTTTCAAAGAGTTTAATACACATACATTTAATTTGAAAATTTTTTCCGTGATTTCTCTATTCATAGCACACAGGTTCCACAAAACAAAGATCAGCTTAAGTTAATCATAAACTCTCTCTGTGCATAAAGCCTTTCTTTCAGAGTAAGCCTTTACAGGAAGACTGTAATCTCTAAGGTCACCAATGACCTTTTAATTGCCAAGTTTGATGGCTTTTTTGCTTTTTCTCAATTGTCATTCTCCTCAATCTGTCTCTCTCTCTCTCTCTCTCATTAGACATAACTCACCATCCTTTTCTTTTTCTGAATGTCTTGATTCCTTTGACTTCTGTGATTCTGTACTATCCTTACAGTAAGTATAAAACATATGTATTAAGAAATTTGACCCGCAATGTTTGTTTTTTTCTTCCTCTTCAGATTTATGCAAATAAATTTGTATTTGTATTTGCCTTGGTTAACAAACTACTTTAACTCATTACCATCTTTCAGCCTTGATCACTTCATTGTCAGTGATCTGATGCATATGATGAGTTTGTGAACTTGAGTTATGGACTTGTGCCTTATTTTGTAAATGACTATCTTTGTAAATCAAGAATTAAGTTTCTTCTTAGTTACACATTCTGGTAGCCCAAACTGTTTTCTCATAAGAGAAACATAAGAAAATCACATGGTGCCTTTTTGTTACCGAGAGCCATAAAATATATTTGAAAGAGTGCCATTTATAAGATAAAATTCCGGGTTCTCTGGTTTTCAGACCTTAGAAAGTGAACTTTCTAGTTCTGTAATACATGTCAAAGAGAAGGTTGTAATTGGCCCATAACAGTCATGAGCAGTACAGTGGTGCTATGAATTGGAAGTATTGTATTAGAAAACTTGTTATTTTGGCACAATGATAGCCGTTGATGCTGCCACAGGGGAGATTGTGGTTTCAGGGAGACTTCTGATTGCAGTGAGACTTTACTGGTCCCAAGGATGGAAGGTGTCCACCTCCCCACCCCCCCTTTTCTCTTTAACTGAGAACAATGAAACTGTTCCAAGGCAGGCTAAGAAAACTGTAACAGTCTGGGAGAGGAGGTTTTCAAGGTCAAGTGAGGGAAAAGATTGTTATCCTCACAATAAAATAGTATTTCAGGATGAATTAAATAAAAAGGGAGGAGGGACAGTACAGTACATTTGTCAGTTCTTGTGTAGTATGTAGTATAGTAAATAATCTATTCAAGACATTTCCTGAATAAGGTTTAGTAACAAATTGGTTTTGGTTAGCTAATGCATCAGCTTAGGTATATTAAGGAAAAAATGATTTAAAATTTAACTCTACTGTGTGAACGATTTATAGCATCATGTTGCATCTGTTGAGTAAACAAGAAACAGCATGTTAAAGGAGAGTTGAATTGTTCTGTTGTGGAAGTAGTCTTTGTAGTACTCTATAGAACTGGACTCCATTTCTGAGTCTCCATTCCAACAACTCTCTTTTTCAGGTGTTTTCATTTCAAGGAAGTTAAGTCCTCATGGAGTTTTTCCCATTAAAAACAGAGTTTGAAGAAACCATATGTGCTCTTGGCAAATCAGATCTGTTAATAAACAGCAGCACATTATGTACTAGCTTTGAATATAAGAAATTGGCAGGTCTACTACTGTGGAGTACTGAAATACTGTCTTTGCATGCCTTAACCAGTATTGCAAATCTAAGGGATGTCTCAAATTAATTGTTTTCAAAGAATTCACAGGCAGCCAGAAAACATTATGGATATACAGCAAGTGTAAATTCAGGGGATCCCCCTAATAAGAGGTTTCAGAGCACTTTGGAGCAGCAAACTCAGACACAGAACACATCTGAGTTTGAAATATGTTTACAAAGCCTCTGAATGCTGGAAGAGTTCAGCCCCTCATTTTACAGATAAGGGAAATTGATATTTAGGGAGGATGTGACTTATTCAAGGTCACACAGATATACAGAGTGTTAGAGATGGTTCCACAGCCTGTATTCTTTCTACTGTATTATATCATGCCCTCCCTTCCCTCCCCCAACCCCCAGAAATTTCCTCTAATTTTAGGCACATTTTAAAAGTTAGTAGAATGTTAGCAGTTAGTAGGGTTGCAACTATTTTTCAGTTGTCATGGCTGAAAAGTACTTAAAAATAGAACAGTATTCAAATACAAAACTTTTTGACTTAGCAAGTTATGTGGAATGGAGGAGAAAATCTTGTCCAAAGAAGAAAGATAGCCTGGTTAAAGGTCACACGTTTTTGGGAGCTCTTTTTGTACATTCAGATTAATTGACTTGTAGATGAGCCTTGGACCATCCCAAGGTGACTGGACTCAGTCTCAGAATGTCACTAAAAATATTGTACATGTATATAGGCCATGAATGATTTATGGAGACAAGTGAATTTTATGTGAACTGTAAACCCAAGTTCTTGAGTTGGCAGATGGTAACCATTGAAACACTTTGCGTGGTATGTATTTTGCTTATATTTTGTAAAGTTAATTTGGCTTGCTCAGAATATTTATAACATGTTAGGAGAATTTTGAAGTTATACTCTAGTGAATGAATGGCTTATAATACACAAAGTAATTTCTCTGTTTCACTGCCATCTTTTAAAGTATAGTTCATGGAAACTCTCAGTGAAAGAGGAGTCATCTTAGGAGACAGTAATTGGATCTTTGAAAAACCTTTTCTTCGTGATCATCTCATATGTTTGGCCTTGAAAAGAGTAGGCACTTAGGGGCAGAACCTTCATGTTCTTCCACTTGGTTTATTATTTTAGTTTTTTTACTTTGCCATTAGTTACGCAGGTGTTGAGTAGGCATCATATCATCATTAGTAGTAATTGTTGTTTTGTCGTTTTTAGTCAGATTCAACTCTTCATGACTCCATTTGAGGTTTACTTGGCAAAGATATTGGAGTGGTTTGCCATTTCCTTCAGCTCATTTTACAGATAAGGAACAGTGGGGTAAATGACTTGTCCAGGGTCACATAGCTAGTAAATGTTTGAGGTCAGATTTGAACTCAGAAAGATGAGTCTTTATTCACTCCAGACCTAGCACTCTGTCCACTGTGCCTATAGCTACCCCTATCATTAGAGCACGTTTAATAATTTTTACTATTAAACAGAGCAGTGATTTGTAGATTCATTTTCTTACCTAGTTAAAAAGAAGGAAGAATGTGCTAGGAATTCCTTTAGTTTAATCAGAAAGCTTCCATGTAATTATCCTGAATGCAGGAAATGGAAGATTTTAAATTCTTAATTATGACCAATCTTTTTTTTTTCCCCTTGGAGGCAATTGGGGTTAAGTGACTTGCCTAGGGTCACACAGCTAATAAGTGTCTGAGGGCAGATTTGAACTCAGGTCCTCCTGACCCCAGGATTGCTGTTTTAACCACTGTGCCACCTACCTACCCTATGACAAGTCTTTTAGCACTCTGTGGTGTGAAAAATTATTTTCCTACTCACCATGATGGTGGCAGGGTGAATGTCTGATGGAGTGGTTTAGGATTGAACAGGGTGAAACATGGTGAATGAATCCTTCAAGATCTGAGAGGTTACTGAGTAGATGCACACAAGCACACAGGATTCCACAGGACACCACAAAAAGCAATATATCTATATATGAATTACTAATTCAGAGAGAACATTTTACTTCTTGTCTCTTAACGTTGCCCCAGTGAAGTGATTTGCTTTTCTTTGCCTGAAGGCTTGTACAACATATAAGTTCACAAATTGATGTCAAATAGAAGATGCGTTTATTCAGGAGTGAGATGGGTTTCTATGGAACTGATAACAGATGAGGAGGGAGCTAATGAAAAGTTTTATCTGTGGTGAACTGTAAGCAGCTTTTTGATATTTCCAGCTGTTGTAACCTCCAAGAGAACTACAGGAGTACCATCTTTCATTACATTGTCACAACTGCTGGGAAGAAGTCCAGTACTGCCTGCGTGCTGTAGAATTCTGCTTATCTCTGGAGTCTTTGATTAATGACAACAAGAGCACAGACTAGCTGTAGGTCATCTCTTCCTGGAGTATAAGAAAGGGTTCGAGGAGTTCTTGAGATTAGTGGGATCTGTGAAACATCAATAACACTTCTGAAATACTTGGTAGTAGTGTTTTGTTAACTTAAGACTGCATTGAGATTGGAATTTTATTTTATAACTGATTGTGTAACAATTGTCTTTATTCATTTTTCTGCCCTCTGAGCACTTAAAATGAGAGTCTTAGGAAGCTTTCTTGTATCTTGACTTCTCACTACTGTATGTATATTGCTAGAGAGAATTTCCTCTGTAGCATGGAATTTAATGCACCAGAGGAGGATTTGTTTCCCCAAGATTTACACTGTCAGTTGACAAATCTCCTTGGCAGTTGTCCCAGGTTATGTTTTTCAGACAACAAAAAATTGTGAGGTTTTTAATGATATATATTATATAGTGCTTTTTGATTTCAGTAGTGTAAGTAGTTGAAGGAGGGCATGGATGTCTCATGGAAATCTATGCGGAAAAAACAAATTGATTATGAGAAGGCTTATAATTGAATATAATTGAAAAGTTTGCTTGTAGGTCTCAATATGGATTTACTACACAGTTTCTCTAAATCCCAGTTGTCGTATAAGACATTCGCAAGCCTAGTTTACTAGTGTACATCTTTTATATGTTGCAAGCTGTGGAGTGATATCTATTTGGGCTGTATTTGGAATTTTGTCAGTGTAAGTAAGGAGCTCCTGGTTAGGAAGGCGACTCCCTTATCAGTGCAAAGCAGCAGCCATTCTGCAGCTTGCCGTCTTCAAGAGTTTTCTGAGGCACTGAAAGGTTAAATTTTTCCTATGCATTTCCTCTCCACCCTCCTTGATGTAGGACTTCTTCACCTCCTGTTTGGGTTATTGCAGTGGCCTTATGGGTGGTTCCCCTTCTTCACTTCTCTCCCCGTTCGACTCCATTTTCCACTTAGCCATCAAAATGTGTTTCCCAAAGTGCTGGTCTGATCATGCCTCCTCTCCCCTCAGTAAGCTCCATTGGCTCCCTCTTACTTCGAGGATCAAGCATAAAATCCACTGGCTTTTAGATCCCTTTGCAGACTGAACCCTTTTCTAACTTTTCAGTCTTCTTAAATTGTTCTCTCTTCCAATTCAGAATCTGTCAGCATTAGCCTTACCCACAACACTCCATCTCCCAAATACGTCTTTATACTGGCTGTCCCTCCCCCACCCCACACCTGGAACGCCCTCTGTCCTCTCTTCATCCAAAGGTCCATAGTAGCTTCCTTTAAGACTCAACTCAAATTCCAGTTTCTGCAATAAGCCTTTCCTGTTCTCCTTGATTTTATCCCTTCTTTCTCACATTATCTCTTTCTACACTCCATCTACATATCTTGTATCTACAGTTTTTTTGCATGTGTTCTCCCTTTTAGAATATGTATCTGGTACACAGTACGTACTTAATAAATTATTGTGCCACACAGACAGTACCCAGATTAACCTGATTCTAAAGGCACCCCTTATTTATTAAACATACTTCGAAGTCTCATAAAGGTTATTGTTATAATGTACGTGTGTGCACGTGCCCATGCGTGCATGTGTTTTCCCCAAACACATGTTAGAGGTAGGATCTAAGTCTTCTCATTATTAAGATAGTCTGCATTTTTGTCTCTTGTCTTTTATCCTATAGAAGTAGTCATGGGGCAAAGTACTTCAGTTATGGCTAATCGTTGCAACCCCTTTTAGTAAATACATCACCTTTCAGACTTTTGGGTAGTATCAGAAGTTCTGCAAAGAAAAGACTGGAAATGAGAAATAAGTCAGAGTTAATGTGACAGAAAAGGAAAATGATAAATGTTGGAGAGGATGTGGGAAAATTGAGACACTAATGCATTGCTGGTGGAGTTGTGAACTGATCTGGAGAGCAATTTGAACTATGCCCAAAGGACAACCAAACTGTGCATATCCTTTAATGCAGAAATACCACTACTAGGTCTGTTTCCCAAAGGGACCATAAAAAAGGGAAAAGGACCTACATGTACAAAAATACTTATAGCAGCCACTTTTCATGGTGGCCAAATATTAGAAATTGAAAGAGGATACCCATCAACGGGGGGATGACTGAATAAGTCATGGTATATAAATGCAATGGAATACATTTAATAAGAAATGATAAAAGGACAGACTTCAAAAAAACCTTCAGAGACTTGTATGAATGGATTCTGAGTGAAATGAACAATACTGGGAAAACATTGCATGTAGTACCAGCAACATTGTGTGATGATCAGCTATGAATAACTTTACTCTTCTCAGAAATGCAGTGATCCAAGGCAATTACAAAGGACTCATGATGGAAATATTATCCACATTCAGATAAAAAACTGATGGACTCTTAATTGCAGATCGAAGCATATGCTTTTTTTACTTATTTTACTTATTTCTTGGTTTTTTTTTTCTTTTGGTCTGTTTCTTCTTTCACAACTGTGACTAATACGGAAATGAAATGTTTTACATGATTGCATGTATATAACCTATATCAAATTGCTTACTATTTTAGGAGGAGGGAGGGGAAAATAATTTGAAACTCAAAATGTTGTAAAAATGAATGCCAAAAATTGTCTTTACTTATAATTGGAAAAAAATAAAATTCTATGAAAAATAAGAAGTAAATGGGGAAAAAAAGAAATGAGCTAGAATACAGGATAAGCTGAGGAAGGGAGGAACCCAAATTCTCTTCTCTGCTCCCTTCTCCCCCCAACAAATATACTGTAGAATATGAAAATAGGTTTTTAAATTATCGTTATTATTTAGCAAAAATCTTCCTTCTCTCCTCCCACCCCTCCCATCCTGGAATGAGAAAGAAGATAGCTTATTAAAATGTGATTGTGTCCCTCACTGTCTAAGGAAGGAGTTACTAAGAGTTCTAGAAAGCTGTAAGTTGTTTTTTGTGCCTTGTGGTAATGTGCTACATCAGTAAGAATTCATTCAGAGGAAACCAGACACAAATACTTACATGACCAACACAAGAATATAGCTTTGTAGCTAAATTGAATGCAGTGTCAAACCAGATTTAGTAAAATATATTGCTTTTAAAGAGAATTCCTTGAAGACATGTGAGGTAGTCACTTACTAAAGCAGTGTAGGCTTTCTTCTTTCTCTTCCCTCTCCCCAGGTGAGCCCTGCCCCATTTTTTTGAATTTGGCACTCACAATTTCCTATCTTTATCATGTCTTTTCTTTTCTCTATGTCTGCTTATCTGTCTCTGTTATTGGAAATAGAAGACTTGAGTTTGAATCATGACCGTACCCCTTACTCTTACCTGTGTGTCCTTAGACAAGTCATTTAAATTACTTTCATCCCCTATTTCTTCATCTATGAAGTGGGGAAGTTGGACTAAATGGATGATTCTAAGTAGATACATTTAGCGAATATTGTCAGTATAAAGAAAAGCAATCTGAAAAGGTAGAGATTGGAGTGATGTGTCGTTTTGGGTTCCTCCTGCTTGTTTGGTTATGATGACATGTTTTATTCCCTTGTTGGACCAGGAACTAGATGAGAGAAAGCACAGTAGGCCAGATCCCCTATTAAAAAAGATCTGCCCTCAAGTTTTAACCATTTTGGAATTTATTTAAAGAATCTGTTGTCTGGTAGTTAAAATCATTTGGGGTGCCAATGCCCTCCCTTGTTCCACTGTTAAGTGTATTATTAGCCATTCATAGCTAGTGCCAGTTACTATAATTAGATTAATACTTAAGTGAGACACCTTAGTGCCTGGGGATTTTGAGGATGGGCTTTGAATCTTGGAAGGGTGTAACCCATTGGTTACACTGGAATGTAATGAGATGGAGATTGGAAGAGAGGAGGGGAAAATGGGATGGACCAAGGAAAGACCTTGCCAGTAAAAGCTTGGAGTCCTGCAGGTGGATGGGAGTGCAAGAACAGTAATCTCTACTCTGTCTGGCTCCAGTTGGCTGGTGCCTGAGTATGTGTCAGTCTGTGTTTGAAAGTCTCACAGGCTCATGGGAGAGGATGCATTCTCTTTTTAGCTATCTAGTTTATTTATCTGACAGAAAGTTTATACTATTGTATAGTGCAAGCAGGGTCATTCAACTTAAGAAGGTTCACTTTTTGATATTTAGTCAGATGTTTTAGGTCCTTATCTGGTTTGCATAATGCAAAATTATATGCCTTTTAACACAATCTCTTTCTGACTTATTTGTATCCTCTTTATCTAAGTTCTAATACCCCAGCTTCTATGCAATATGTCAGTTCCTTACATATGATCCACCTTTCCTTCCGTTAAGATTCTATCCCCAGTCTTTGTTATATTTCTTTCTTTTCTGTAGTTCCATAATTGGTTAGCATTGTATTACTGTGCTGGGGAAATCACAGTGAAGACCTGTTCCTCATATTGATTTCCTGTTTGAAATTCTCACTCTCCCAGCACTAGGAGAGCTGGATCTCACATTTGAGTGAATATTTGGATTGTAGTGAGCGTTATTTTTGAGTGAAGTCATCCCAAACAGCAAAGAAATATACCACCTGATGGTTAAAGGGGGTTCTACAGCAAAAACATTCTTTTTGAATATTTCTCTCACTTCCAAAATTCCCAAAATGAAATTGAGTATGGGGAGAAATGAGAAAAGAATTTTGAAATGGGAGATAAATAATTTTAGTGAACTAAGTTTACCATGGATGTCATCAGTTTTAAAGTTGCTCCCTTTTGCCACTTGCTGTCTGACATTATAACCTGACAAAGTGTTTACTGTCCATCATTAAGTTAGATTAACAACAAGCATTTATTAAGTGCTTACCTTGTACCAGGCTTCCTGCTAAGCTCTGGGAATACAAAAGCAAGGAGAAAATCTCTGTCCTGAAGGATCTTGCATTCTAATGAGGGAAGACAGCACATGAAAGGGATTTAAAAGTGAGCGTGAGGGGAGAAAATACTCTGGGCTAGGATATGGTAGATAAAATCTGGAGAGTCTGGTGTAGAGTTTGGGAGAGGGATGAAGACATGATGGCTGACCCGGATATTTTCTTTAAAATGATGGTTCTTAGAAGAACCAGCTAGTCAGAGTGGAGGGGATTGCAGGTTTGGAGTGTACTTTATCATCACAAACTGATGTAGATGTCCTCCAAGATATACCACTATATTGGAAGTTATCTTTTTCATAAACTTGAACATTTAGTGGACTTGTGACAGAGGGTTGGTGGAAGGAAGTGACTATATGCTGCCCATAACTAGAGACCTCCTTTATGTGATCATTAGTACTAACATTTCTTTTTTCTGTTGGCTTTTTCCTTCACTTTACTTCATACACTTACCACACCATCAAAAAGACTTCTTAGTTTAAGCTAAAAACCATTAGAGATTTTAGAAAGTTGTATGCATGGGTGGGGGCACAGAGAGGGAAATGGTGTTGCAGCCTGATGTGTTGGGCGGGGAGGGAGATAAATAAGTTAGTGAATGATCTTTATGGAGCTCTTAAAGTTTGTGATTATCTAAAGCTAACACGGATAAGCTATGGGGTAGATCTTGAAGCATATAACCTAGACCCAAATTAGTTGGCTGACCCCTTGGACCCATACCAGGATGCAACATGTGGAACATGTGGGGGAAGTGAGTGCCAAAGTAAGGCACCATCTGTGTGGTGGTGCCTGAATGACTTGAGTATGTAAACATCTATGTATTTGGGGCAGATGTCTTATAGTCCAATGGGCAACAAGGGCTGGTTTTCACAATATACACAAGGACAATAGTCAAAGAATCCCTGCTAGTATTTTTCCAACATCTAGGCAGTCCATATGTGAGGAGGTAGTGGGCATGAATCAGTACATACAGCATCTGTGCGCATCCTCATTCAAAACACTCTAATTATGGTTGTCATCCTCCACATTGGGTTCCAAGTTGAGCATCATGGCTAGTGGCCTTCTTTTATTGGGATACCTGTTCAACGAACCCTGTGTGGTTGAACTTGTCCTGGATAATCTCCATCTGCCTCACGGTAGAATTCATTTCCACAACACAAGAAGCAAGAGATAGGAGTTTGACAGTTAAAGAAAATAGGCTGCTGTGAAACAAGCTGCTGATCTCTTCTGACAGTATGGAGCGGAGATGGCCACTGTTCTCATTTGTCCTTCACTATCATATTCCTTAAGAGATATCATTGCCTCTTCCTTTCCTTCTCCCCTACCCACCACTGCTTCCTGCAGTGACCAGGTCCTCCATCTTCCTTGTGTAACTCCTAGGAACAATTTCCTCCTCCCCAGGCCCAGGCCGATGACATGAGTAGTTCAGAGGAAGTATCTTGGCTCTCATGGTTCTGTGGATGTTGTGGGGCAGTTGTGGTCAAGTGACGGCCCAAGGTCACACAACTAGTAAGTGTCTGAGGTCAAATTTGAACTCATATCCTTCCGACTCCAGGGTGGATCCTCTATCCACTGTGCCACCTAGTTTCTCTGAGAGTACTTTTAACGTGTACATTTGTAAAACTGCCAGAGTAGATGGAAAAAAAACTAGATTAATGATTATTAAAATAGTTTTTTTTTGTTGTTTTTAAAGCCTATCAGCTAGGACCAGACTACATGCACTGAGGGAACTGAGCAAATTCCCATAATGCTAAGCCAGTGTTTGAGCTTCCTGAAGGGTTTGGGCATCTAAGAATAGTGAAATTCATAGGCCTTAATTTGTTAATCTGTAAAATGAGGGATTTAGATTAGGTTATTTCATATCTCCTCTTCTAAAATTCTTTGGGCCCATAAAAAAAGAGTTGAATATTTAGATCTTAAAGTGAAATTATTTTGAAATTTTACAAAATTCTGCTCAAGACTAATTAATGCTTTTTCTATGGGGCAGGGATGAGGATTGCTCATCTTGAGTTTTATTTATTTATTGCTTGGGTTATAAGTCATTTAAAATAATACACAACAAATATTTAACGAATATGGAAACGTAAAAAGAGACTCCTATTTGGAGCAAATTTGTTTGTGTTTTTTTTCCCTAAAAAGCAAAACAAAACAAAACCAGGGTAGCCAGGGTGTTAGAATTTCAGTAAGTTATTCTTGTCAACTTTGGTTTGCTTTTATTTTCTGAATATGAAAAAAAAATTCCTCTTGTCAAAAATGGGAAAGGCAGTCATGGATAAAAAATGCCTTATTTTATAGTTCCTAAAGAGGGCATATATCTTTGTATCTTTTTTTTTTTTACCTAAGTATCTTATATGTTATTACTTCTTTTAAAGGGCAGTAGTCAGGAAATACAGTACTTGTTTCTTTATCACTTAGAATGGATTTGTTTCAGCTCTACTGTTAGATTTTCAGAAGTTGTGCTGGCCGCATTTCTGTTTAGCTTATCAAAGTTAATTCCCCTCTCTTACATTTATTATTTCCTGCTTCAGAATCCTGGTACTACCTCCCTTAAATAGTTGTGAATTCCCATGAGTAGAGAGGAGAGACTGTACTGAGCCTGCCCATTTATTTCCCTTACTAGATAGTATGCTAATGATTCAGTGCTGTATCGCCTTTATCTTTGGATACCTAGTTAATCATTTAATACATGTTTATTGTTGCTTATTTCTTTATATTTATTTTAGTTTGGCTTACTGATTCTTTGTCTGCCCCTGTTGTTTAATTTCTTCCTAATGACTTAGGCCAGGGGTGAGGAATCTTGTGAGGAATTTGTCCTATGAAGTTTGGATTCAATTAAGGGGGCCTCACTTGAGAACTTAGAAGGCCACACGGCCTTGAGGCTGCAGATTTCCCACCACTGGCTTAGGCGTACACTTTTGTCAATGGCTAGTTTACTTGACAGATAAGGAAATTCACTTTATGTATTTTTCGCTTTGTCAGATCATTCATATGTTTTAGAGCAACATAAAGCTGTTGTCACATCCACACAGATGTCACTGTTTTTTTACTCCTGGAGTAGCCTCATCTTTCATTAGCCTCTTTTACTTGTTTTCTGGTTATTTCCCGTAGCAAAAACTCACAACCATTGGAGTAAAGAGTTTCTTATGGACAAGCTAGGAAGCAGGGTTGGTCATAGAAACTGGTCTTGCTCCTGTCCCATTCCATTTCCAACAGAAGGAGCGGGTATCCTCCTGTCCTCCTGGTTTTGTTGGCATCTCTAGCAGGTAGTGTGGGTGTGGGGAGAGTAGGGATAACTGTTTGGGCATTGGGCTCATTAGCAAATTATAATTATTTCTGCACATTTTAATAGTATAAATCAAGGTAGGGGAAGAAGAAATGGTTATTAATGTTATGACAGGTAGTTAAGGTGGTACAAGTATATACTCCCTAAACCAGTTTCCAGCATATTATCATAGGTTGTATGATCCAAGTTCTAACAGTAAATTGTCATGTTGATTGTCAACTTGCCACTTCTTTTCTCCAGCCCTATATTTGGCTTGTGATTGGGTCCACCATACCACTTTGGGATCTTCAGGCTCAGTTCTCTGTCATTTGAAATTGCAGTTTAGCGCAAACCATGTTTCATTTACAGTTAGGATAATTATAACGAAAAGTTGTAGGCTGTGTTTTAGGTTTCCCTTTACAGAACTTACACAGTCCTAAAAAGGGGATGGGTGAAAAATAGGCCTGAAACACAGGAATTTCAGGACAAGAAAATCAGTTGTAGGGAATCAATTACTCCTTTCCCCTGTTCTTTGAAATCTGTTTCTATATTGTATCACACATGGAATGTAAAGACCACCCACTGAAGTGGGAAATCCTGAAACTCTCAGGCACAGTGAATATGATCAGAATAGAGTGCTGTGCACTCTAGTGCTTTCTTTACCCTTATAAAAATTCTGTGATTTTCTCTGTGCCATGCCACTTTTCCCTCTCATTGCTATCTTTTCTTGAGTTATCTGTGCCCACTGACAAGATACAGTTCAGGACGACTCGAGATGACCTGGAATTAGGTGGGAGACCTTGGTCTTTTAAAAATTCAGGTCTCAGTTTGACTTAGACAACACCCAATTAGTGACTAGGGTAGGTAAGAAATAGTCAAAAAGTGGCCTCATTTACCTCCTAAGAAAAAGAAAATCAGCCTGGCAGGGGAAGACCCTCTGGGTTTCTGGCCAAAGTAGAAACATTTGCTATTTATACTGATTCTACTATATCAGAGCCTGAGCAGTAGCAATTGAGGCTTAGACTGGGACCTATTGTTGGCCATGAGAACCAGAGTGATTTGGATTTAAGGCTTGGTCCTTTAAAAAGAAATCTAATCCCAAGATATCTTGCAAGGTTTTAGCGGTCAGAATTTGTATTCCTTTAGGCAGAGCACCTGCAGGTGAGGATATGCTATCCTATGAATCAAAATTTATATTCCTTTAAGCGGAGTACCTGCTGGTAAGAGTATGAGAGGAAGAGGACAGAGGAAGAAAGGGAAGGAAGTAAGGACCTAAACGCAGCCCAACTGGAACTGCTCGTAAGTTGTGTTTAGTCCTTTGTTCTTGAAGAGGATCATGAACTCAGGAAGGTGAGGCCATGATTTGCAAGTGAATTGGGTTTAAGTGAGGTAGGGCTGTGCAAAGTTACCAGCCTTGATCATTGACCAGTTCAGTGGCTAGATACAGATCTGGGTGACTGGAGATGACCCCCACCTTAAGTAAACTTCAGTATCACTAGTTGAAAACTATCAAATCTATTGAAGTTAAAAAGCCTCCCATTTCCATTTGATAAAAATGATAGGAAAAAACATATGAGGAGGAAGTATTACTTAAGGACAAGACACTATAAATGGAATAATTTCAACTTGAACACTTCATTTCCTATAATCAAAAATTTGTCAAGATACTGTTTTGTCACCTTCTAGATGAATGCCAAGGAACAGGACTAGGAACAACTAGGTGGCTGGTGGATAGAGCAGTGACCCTGGAGCCAGGAGGACCTGAGTTCAAATTTGGCCTCAGACATTTGTACTAGCAGTGTGAACCTTAACCTCAATTGCCTCCACCCACCCCCAAACACACAAAGGAACAAGGACGAGAACTCAGTTTGACTTTGGTCTTCTATTTACTTCCCCTTAGTTTGTATTGAAATCAATCAGCAGATATTTATTAAGTGCATGCTATGTGTCAGGCACTGGAAATACAAGGACAAAAAAAAATGAAACTTCCTGTTCTTGAGGAGCTTACATTCCATTGGATTTGGGGGGAAAATCATTCTGTACCACTTAAGAGTGTTTTTCATAAAAATGGCATACTCTTTTTCTCTTGTCTTTACTTTAAAAATTCTCCCCTCCAAGCCTTAACATCTCCTTGCTTTACCCTGTACACTGTGAAAACCCTTTTATTGGCCATATTAATGGATGGTAGACAGGCAATTGCCTGTTCGGACTGACCTGTTTCTTTGACTTCACAGGATTCTCTTTTTATGTTCTATGTGAACATGCCATAGAATACAGTGTTTCAAATTAATGGGTTATTTTTTCCAGTTTTCTTCCTAATTAAAATTTTTTTTACCTCCTTGAGCTAGTATGTAGAAAAGACTAAAAAAAAAGTGAAAAAAAATTAAACTCATTTTCCAAAGAGCAAGAATTAAGGTGAGATTCTTAGTGAAATTGCTCTCTCTTCCATTCTTACTATTAAAGATTTATTTATCTTTCATATCTGTCCAGGATTTCCATGTGACATTTTGCTTTGAAATTCATTTCAAAGTCTGCCCTGGTCTAACAGGTCTGAATAGTTTTAATTATTTTAGCTTACCCTTATGCAGTATTGCATAACACAGTGTTGTGTAAAGAGTATTCTGGAATTGTCTAGGAGATCTTGGAGTTTCATTAACACCAGTGGTGTGCGTAGGGATATATTAAGTGATATAAGTATGATAAAAGAGAAGGGTGGAAAGAGAATAAAATGTAAACTTGTTTGGGAGTTATCTAGAATTGTAATTGAGAAGTTGAATCACCCAGCAAAAGCTGCTAATCCAAATAAGGCACAACTAATACCATGATCGACCAGAGGAATGTTTTATATTCCCAACCTCCACCCCCAACCCTAATATAATTTCACATGTCCTAATTGCTTTTCCATGTAGTTAATATTTAGACGAATTATTCCATGCATCAGTCTCCACCTATGCCATAAGGAGCCAAGATAGATTACAAATGTGCAGACACAACATGAATTACATACGGTAGTAGTTTTATACATTACAGTAGTTTTAAATCCTCACAAGTTTGTCCTTTGGAGTCATTGACTGCTTACTGTATCTTTCTAATGCCCTAGTTTCCTATAAATTCATCCTAGTAGTGAGAGATTTTCAACAGAGGTTTAAAAAATTGGCTAATGGCTGAGATAGTGTGTTTCAGTACTTACTATTTTCAAACAGGAATAATGGGAGTCACATGAAGGTTATTAGACAGCTGTTGCTTGATCTTGAGCCGTAAGGCAGGGTTGGGATCATCTTGGGAGAAGACTGCAACCCAAGGAGCCACAGCTAATTCAAGCCCGAGGCATTTATTATCTGATGAGTCATATTTTGGGTTTCAGAGCTGGTTCCAAGGGTAGCACCACAGAACATAGAAGTATTATATTTAGAAAGAAGTCATGCTTGTTTTTTCAGGATGTTTCACTCTAAAAGCCTTTGCGATTATTTGTTAAACAAGACTGCTCAAAGTCTCAAGGAGGATGGGCACCTTGGGCCCATGTATCTACTTCTTTTTCTTGTCAGTACTTTATTGTTTCTCTTCTCCAACTCTTTTGCCTTCCCCCTTTGGCCTTTTAACTTGGGAAGTTATTTTTCATATTGTAAGCAGTCATCTTTTGTTTAAAATCCCTTCTGAATTTTGATACTCCAGAGAATGTTTTCGCTTATACAGTGTAGTCTGAAATGCTGATTCCTTGAGAAAGATTTTTTTTTTATGCAGTTGGCCATTTAATAAAGTTTCTTGGTTATTATTAAGTCATCAGAATCAGAGCTGTTTGCCTGCTTTATGGCTATAGGACAAAAATATCTCCATGCATATCTGATATTCATTTTAATTCAGTTGAAGGTACATGGGGGTCCCCACAGATAAAGCTGGGAAGAAAGTGATTTCTCTTTTATCACTAAACTCCTTTCTCTCCATCCCTTTATCTCCTGCTTGGTGGTGGTTCTTTCTATTGTTACAGAATCAGGTGCTCACTTGGGCATTTATAAACTCCATAACTTTGAGCGAATCGCATCCTTACTGAGCCTTAAATTTCTTGTTTTGTAAACAGCAGAGAAAGTGATCTCTTTCTTTAACTTACAGGATTGTTTTGAGGATCACAATTTATAGAAAAGTTCTTGAAGCAACTATCTAAGTGTAAGATATTTTTATTTATATTGTGAATTCACTTCTCTTTAATCACAACCAAGAAGGATCTGGTAACCAGTCATTTAAACGGGTTCATTGGTTGATATTACATATGGACTGATCACACTAAGTTTAAGTGAGTCTTTTCTCTCTAATTCTGAAATGAATCAGTGACTAAAGAAATTATGAGGTTGATGTTGGCATCCCTTTAGGTAAATCTGATTTTATCCTTTGGTAATTTGGGAGTGCAAAGTATCATTATCAGCCTCTTTTACCCCCAGAGAGACTACTAGCACTTAGTAAGCACTTAACAAATGCTTCTTTATTCATTAATAGTGGTAATGTCTAGAAGTCTGTGTTTATCTCTCACCGGCTTTTCCAAGTGTTCCCTAATACTGACATGTCACAGCTCTTCTTGATACCTTTCTCTACCTGAGCACAGGTCAAACCTACCCCTTACCCACCTGATACCTTAGCTTAATTGCTGCTGTTTTCCTGTCCTATAGGACCTAGGATGGAGCTAATTGACTCCTATGATACTTCCAGCCCTAGTTTTAAAGTTTCTGATATGGAAGTGCCATTGGAATTCAAATTTTTTAATATTACTATGCCAATAAAAGTTATAGTTGTCTCTTACAAACTACAGAAATAACATATATGAGATTATCTGATTTATCTAATATCTTCTGAGAAGTTGTTAAGCTTGAAATGGGTACATTATTTGAGAAATAGTTGTTTGTTTTTTTATGGTCATGATGTGTTGACCTTTCGATTCAAACTGTGTTGCAGCATTTAGGATGGTAGACAGAGCAGAAGTGTGTTTATTATTCAAGAAATAAAGTGTAATGGTACTGGGGTGCATTTGTTTTAGGGTCATAGGGGAGTTCTACTTTCTTCTGCTAGAGGTTTCCCATTCTGACTTGGACTTGAAATGAGAAAACAAAAATGGAAAATCTGGAAGCAATACAGGCAGAACATTGCCCAGTGAACTTGATTTTGTGTTCTAACAAAATTGTAGGAAGTATTAATAAGGGACAGTTTGTGAATGTATAGAAAAATGAAAGTGATCTTGAAGAACCAGTATGACTTCATAAAAGATGGGTTAACCTCATTTGCCTTTTTTTTTTTAATATGGTTGCTGGTAGACCAAGAGAATGTTTAGATTTGAATTGTCTCATGGTCTTCTTGTGTGTAGTATGAAGAGATGTGTCCAGATGATAGATGGATTGAGTACTGCTTGAATGACTGTTCATGGAGTAATCAATAGATAGTTTGATTTTAGTTTGGAAAGAGATACCCCAGGGATCTGTGCTTTGGCCCTTGCTGTTTACAGATTTTATCAATGGTTTGGATAGAGACAAAGTTAGTATTCTTAACAAATTTGCAGATGATGCAAAACTACGAGAAAGAGCTAATTAATACATTGGATGACAGGACTGAAATATCTTGACAAGTTCAAACAATGGACTAAATCTAATAAAATGAAATATAATAGGGATAAAAGCACAGTCTTAATCGTGAGTTCACAAAAAAATTCAACTCACCTTTAAGTCATGGTTAGACAGTAGTTTTCCTCAAAGAAATCGTGAGATTTTAGTGGACTGCAAGTCTAAAAGTATAATGTGGCAGCTAAAAAACCCAATCTTAGACTACATTAAGAGAGGCACAATGTTCAGACAGTAGAGGAAATAAACTGTCAGAAGCACATCTGGAGTAATATACTTGGTTCTGGTTACCACATTTCAGGAAGAACTTGAATATGCTTGAAAATGTTTAAAGAAAGCAAATAGATTCCACACTGTGCTATGTGAGGACTGGTTGAAAGAAGTGGGCGATGTTGAATCTGGAGAAGAGAAGACTTGGAAGTGGCATGATAATGACCTTGAAGTATTTGAAGGACTTTTATGTGGACTTGTACTGCTCAGTCTCAAAGTATAGAACTCTTACTGAGAGGCCAGTGTAGATTTAGTGTAAGGAAAAACGTAACAATCAAGACTACCCTAGAGTAGGAAGTTATTTTAAGAGGTATTGGGTTTCTTCTCACTGGAGGTCTTCAAGCAGAGACTGAATGACCTGACCAGTTGTGGCACATATTAAGAGAGGATTCTTGTACTTCTGTGGCCTCTCATGTCCTTTCTGATACTGAGAGATTCTCTGCTTGTGTGCATTGTGGCTAAGCTTGAGATTTTCCAAATTCATGCTTAGTGGCTGGAACAAGATTTTAATGTACCTAAACCTACATATTTACCTGTAACACAAGTAGAACTTGGAATCTGTAGGAGGGTATGGTTAGGTGGTTTAATTCCTGTCTCATTCTTTTTGAAGAATAAGAAGAAATAGCTCAATTAGGACCATAAATGCCAGGATAAATCTGTCAAAGGAATTTACCATACAGAGTACATGGTGGTTCAATCTAATCCAGGATTCTGACTATTACAATGAAATATCATTCATCCAGACTCAGAAATATTGAATCCAAGATGAATTCTGGCACTTTCACAAGTAAAAATAAGAAAAGTTTCAGAGATTATCAATAATAAGACTGTCTTTAGAATATAGAAACTGTTGCTTGAGTATAGTTGTGGATTCTCTCTCTCTCATAACTGTATGTAAGGAGACATTTTGACACCTTTCCCCCCTTTCCCCCCCAAAAAAAAGCCTTCTTCAGTGTTATCAGTGATCTGGTAGATCTAGTACCTTCTTGACTCTGTATTACTTGACACAGTCCATTAGTCTCTTCTCTATCATTTCTGCTCCCTTAACTTTTATGATACTCTCTTTTGCTTCTTCTCTGACCTATCTTAGACTCCTTTGCTGGGTCATCATTCCTGTACTGCCCTGTTTGTATCCCCCACATCTCTGTCCTGGGCTGCAGGCTGTACTCTCTGTATGTGATTCCCAAATTTCCATATCTTGCTCTAGTAATTCTCTGGAGTCCTTTACCAGCTGCCTTCCTGAGCATCTCCCCACGAGGACGTCATATAGCCTCTCAAATTCAACATCTCCGAAACAGAACTCATTATTTTCTTTTCCAACCCAAACTTGGCTGTAAATGTTATAGGCACCACCATCCTTTCATAATCACCTAGGATTTTCAATATTAGAGTCATCTTCCAAAGCAGAAACTGTTTTTGTTCTTATTACAGGTCTTGGCAAAATACTCTTATTGTTCAGGTCATTTCAATTGTATCTGACTGTTTGTGACCTCGATTGGGATTTTCTTGGCAAATACTGTAGTAGTTTGCCCTTTCCTTCTCCAGTTCATTTTACAGATGAGGAAACTGAGGCAAGTGGGGTTAATTGACTTTGCCCAGAGTCAAGCTATTTACAGCTAGTAAATTTCTGAGGTCAGATTTGAACTCAGGTCTTCTTGACTCCAGACCTGGTGCTCTGTCCATTCATTGCCTCACCTCACTGCCCCATCCTGTTGACTGATCCTTTGTAACTTTTTCTTTCACTCCTGTGTTTAATCAGTTTCCAAGTCCTTTCACTTCTTTCCTTTCAAGATTTCTCAAATCAGTTTCAGTCCTAGTTTAGACTCTCATTACTTTTTCCTCCTTAGTTGTACTCCCTGTTTAATTGAAGTCTTTTCTTTCTAAACTGCCTTGCACACAGCTACCAAAAGCAAAGGTCTAACCATGTTAACTCCTCTCTTGAAGACCCTTTATTACCTGTAGCTAAATAGATGCATTTGAATTTTATCCTAGAGTTACTTGAAGTCCTCCAGAACACTTTGGCACCAGCCTTCTTTTTCAGATTTCATGTTACTCTTCTCTCACATTCTACATTATATCCTTTTTTCTGTTATTTTCAACTTGATGTTCCCATCATCTGCCTCCACTGAGCCTTGCACAGCTTGAGCCTTAGGGGCTAGCAAGCTAGTTTTCCTTAGCCCTGCTTTTTGGAATTGAAAGCTTTTTTCTAGGCTCACCTAGAAAGGTGCCACCTTCTCTAAGAAGCCTTTTATGATTACATTATGGCTTAGTCCTCTTTACTTCCCCCTCAAAATAGAATTATGTGTTTTAATGTCATTTCTCCTCCCTAGAATGGGGAAAATTCTTGACTTTCTCTGTAGTCTGATTTCAGTACCTAATAATGTCTATGATGTTGCATTCTTATTTTGAATGTCAGCATAAAAAGGTTGGGTATGGTAGGCAGCTCTTATTTCTCCCTCAGACTTATTTAATGTTTCAGCAAATTTGACCTTGTATGCTTTTACAGTTGTTATAGGAACCTGCTTTCTGAAGTTAGTAATAACCGCAAGAACTTGGACTCAAAGAAAGAACAAGAACTGACTATATTAAAAAATAGGTGTAGGACCACTGGTAAAGTATTTAAACTTTAAGCTAGCTGTTAAAAAAAATAGAACACCCAAAAGGACTAATCTTTTGCGTTATGCTTTGAACTTTTCCTTACCCAGAAGACACTTAAGTGGCTGGTAAATAGAAAGTAGCACTGATGATAGTATGATTGCTTGACTTGTGGAGATTTTTGCTTATCAGCAGCTATTCACACCTGGCCTAGAGACCTTTGAAATATAGGAGTGTGTATTTCTGTTGAATTCTGTAATGCTGTGTCAACACTGTTTAAACTTGAATGGCCAGCAGTTAGGGGAGGGGTGAGCGTGGAGGAGGAACCATGCAGGAGACCAAAACTTTGAACCAAAATACCTAACAGGATATTACCTAACAGGTATCAGAAAATACTGATTGTAATTAGCTTTCTTTTCCTTTCTAAGGATCATAGGATTATAGACTGAGAGCTGGAGGAGCCTTTTAGAAGTCATTAAGATCATTCTCCTCATTTTATAGAGCAAGAACTAAAGACTTGAGAGGTGAGGTAAGGACCCTCTACTTAGCAATGAAACTGTTAGTCAATGAAACAAGTCCAAATTAATTAATTAATCATTGGTTGACAGGTTTAGTTATCTTGGTAATGTTGTTGATGAATAAAATGTTTTGTCAAATGGTCCCAAAGCAGCAAGAAACACTTGGATGGGGCTAACTTGATGAGCTAATTGAGAATTGATGTTATACATGAAATCATTTGTGGAGAAAACTTGAAATGACTTAGGTCTCCAGCAGGTTGCTTGCTTTGGGACCCTTACATAATTATGATCTATTATTAGGTAATGTCTTCTATCATAGTTCCCTGGTGGCTTATTGTAGTACATAGGTAACCCTTGAGTTCTTGAAGAATGTGCCATAAGAATATAAGGTGGACATACTATGGTCTACCTATCAGTTTAGAAAGATTTTGAGTGTGGTTTTGGGATTGAATGATATGTCTATAGAAACCTGTCACCAGAAAGTTGACCACTGGATGATGAATTCTTGTTGACGTTCTTAGAATTTCATAAAGACCTGTTAATAAACTCTAAGGGATTTCAGTCAGTTGGTGATTGGAGTACCCACAATGATTAAGTAATACACAAACATTACATGATAATTAACTGTTCTGAGCCTCATTTTCCTCATCTGTTAGAAGAGATGATTGTACTACATGACTTCTGAGGTCACTTCCAGTTCTGATTTTGTTGTCCTAAGGATTTGAGGGGAGCTTATATGAGAGACTTGTTCTGTTTGGTCTTGGAAGACAGAACGTTTAAATGTTTTTTGATGCATTTAGACCATCTAATAATTGTTCTACCACCTCCTTTTCCTTTGGTTTCTTTAACACTGTTTTTTCTGGTTCTGGTCTTTCCGCCTGTCTGATCTGAATTATTTATTGTTCTCCCCTTACCTTTTAAATGTGGGTATTCCACAAGGCACTCTGTCCTCTAATTTCTCTGCCCTCTACTTCTTGTTGACTTGATCTGCTGTTTTAGTTATTGTTCTGCATGCAACTCCTAAATCTATCTTTCTAGCCTTATTTTATTCTCTTATTCCAATTCTACATCTTCATCCACTTGTTAGACATTGCCACTTGGATATCCCATCAACATTAAGACTTCAAAATGTTTAGAGCTGAACTCTTCATATATTTAGCCCCCTCTTTTTCCCTCCCATCCACCCACTCAATTGCCAAGTCAATAGAGTTATAGATTTAGGGCTGTAAGGAACCACAGAGGTCATCTAGACCAACTTCTATTTTTTATAGATGGTACTGGAGAGCCAGAGAGACCCAGGTCGCAGAAGTAATGAGTTGCAGAGACAGAATTTGAAATGGAGTCACCTGCTTCCATAGGGCCACTGCTGCCCTCTCTGGAAGGAGTTGGGTTGGAGGGATTGTCCTGCTCCCTGCACAGAGTTAATTCCTAGAGAGAAGACTGGACACAGTTGGGTTTTTAATCCTCCTTTCCCTCAGTCTTGGGGATCCTTTCCCCTTTAGTTTTCCTTGCCATAACTACTCACTTGGCTTCCTGTTGTATGTGAGAGATGATAAAAATTCAGTCTGTCATAATCTGGCTGCAACCTATAAGCCCCATTATATATAGACAAAGACAGTAGAGGACTGTTATTTTTTTCCTTCAGTTTACTCTGTAACCACTATGTGCCTTAATAAATTGTTGCTGAATCAAATTCACACACTCTAGTGTTCCAGTCAAATTGATAAAGACCCTGTTGTGTTCTGAGCTCCAAAAGCTTCCACTTCTAAGATATGGGGGTTTTAGGGGACCACAATCTCAGTATGAGTCAGCAGTCTGATATAGCAGCTAAAAAAGAAAAAACCGGTGCATTTTGGGCTACCTTAGTTTACTATTTTCTACCTTTTTCAGACCTCATCTGGAGCATTGTGATTATTTTGGGGCACTACATTATAAGAAGGACATTGCTAAGCTTCATTGTCCAGATGACATCCAGGATAGTCCATAAAATAAGCTTGATGTCAGGAAAGAATTTCCTGAAAGTTTGAGCTGTGGGTTCCCTTCATTGGAGGTGTTCAAGTGGAGGCTAGTTGGTCACTTGTTGCATGTATCTCAGTGGGGGCTTCTTTGGTGTATGGGTTGGATAATAGTTGACTGCTTAGATCCTTTCCAACTATCACATTCTGTAATCCTCTCAGAACGACGTAAGTTTAGTTTTTACCCTTTTGTAAGGACTTGGCCTATTTCTCTTTTGTCTTTGTATCATCAGTATCTGATGCAGTACTTTGAATGAATACAGAACATGTTTAATAAATATTTTTTTGAATTGAATTGTACTCCCTCTATCCATATTTCAGAATCTTTTTTCCCCCCTTTGAAAGCTCAGCTTAGAGACTACCTTCTCAGTAAAATCCTATTTTTATGTATTATCATGGTGTGACAGGAGTTTTTGGGTCTTTATGGTAGGTGCCAGTGGAAACCAAATGTAATGTTAATATATCTTTTTAAAATAATTCTTTCAATTTTTATGGTTGATATTTTGAAGTATATGAAATTTCAGTTAAATACATCTGCCTGATCTCTCATTGAACCTTCTTTATTTGTACATATAATTTAAAAATAGATATTTATAAAACAAGATTACTTTCCACTAATAATGCATGCATAGAAGCTGGAGGAGAATAAGGATGCTTTTTGACAGCAGCTGTTCGTTAATAACTGACCAAAGTTGACAGACAGCTGCACGTGTCATTTTTGTCAATGTAGTGTTGTTTTCAGATTGGTTTAGGAATGGTCGGCCCCGCTTTGGGTTCAGAAAGTACGTGACTGTGAACCATGAATATGAGTAGTGCAAGCCTGAATTAAAACCTCTTGGGTGTTTCATTAACTCTTCTTTTACATGGTAACTTCCTGTCACAGGAAGCATACTTTGTATCTTAAAACACTGTAGGTCCATGATTGTTATTGTATTTTGTGGAAAATTAACACCAGGCATCATTAAGTCATATACTAGAAGAACACATGAAAATGGATTTTTCTTCATCTAGATCACAATGAGCAAAAATAGTTCTTTCCAAGTCGGCAGTATACATCTACACAATTAAGGGCTTTTCAATAGAGAAAGGAATTATACAGTGTTACATATTTCGTGACTTTTATGACCAGTTTTGGACATTTTATAACATTCTATGTTATAATAGGTGGAAGAAACTCAGAAATGTAAAGCAGTAGAGTGCAAATTAAAAATGGGAAATAAATCCTGAGTCACCTTTTTAATCAGTTAGTATGGACCTGGCTCCAAAAACTTGGCCTAGGAACACTTTAGGCAAATGTTTCCAAATTTTTATTTAAGAGGAGTAAGTTGCAGTGATGCCTATTTCCATTTTTTTCCCCTATAAAGATATTTTGATTCTTTTTGTGAAATTGCCTTTCCCTACTTTTTTTTTTTTAAAGATATAGATAGGGTAAATTTTTGAGAAGTATCTAGAAATGAAGGTAATATGAAGAGATACCAACAACTTAACCTAACCTAAAAGTACATTTACTACTCATGGGCCTGATCCCACCTACTACACTTCTGATTTGGGCTGATTCATGATTTCTTTAGGCAGCCTGGTAGCTCCACCCCAGCTTGGGTAGGCACACAGACTTAATGTGGGCACCCAAGCTCACGAGATCACCTCCAACCTCAGCCTTCTCAGGTAGCAGGGATAATAGATGTTTGCCTCCATACCTAGACTTGAGATCAGGCAAGATCTGTTCTTTTACCTCTCCCAAAGCCATAGTTATAAGACAAAGCATAGAAGTTTGCATGCTTGAAAGATTCTATTGGTAATACCTTAATTTTTAAATGATCTTTATTATTAGGGAAGGGTATATAGTGATTATGACATTTGGGGGAGTTGTGGTTTGTTTTATAATTCTTTCCAGGCTTAAAGCTTACTTATGTTCATTTTATTTATAGGGAACCCGAGTCTGGTTGCGAGAAAATGGCCAGCACTTTCCAAGCACTGTAAATTCCTGTGCAGAGGGAGTTGTTGTCTTCAGGACAGATTATGGACAGGTAAGGAGTACACATATCACTTTGTAAACTATTGTCTGACTCACTTGGCTATTTTTTCCCCAAGTTTTTGTGGTTTGGAAAATTCATAAATTTCTTTGTTTCCCAACTGATCTAACAATATCCAAAGAGAAATACAAAGTTTAATGCCCTATATCCATTAAAATTCTTCCAAAATGAATAACATGAAGAAAATATGACAAGAGGACTTTTAACTACACTCTGTTACATTCATAGAATATCAAGAAATAATCTAGACTATTTACCAGGCATCAGAATGGTACCCTTGTTATTATTAGCTATTTTAATTAAAAATATGATTAGTTAATAAACTCAGATTAGATTATGAGATACCTGATTGGTTATGAGTAGTTTTTTTTCATTTTCCAGATTTAGGTTTATTCACTTTAGTTTTTTCCTTGATCTTGTACATCTCAAATAATTTAGGAATAAAACTTTGAATCTGGAAACAAATTTTAGGGTCAGAGGCATGGAGCTCCAAATATATCAGCAAATCAACTTCTTAAGAACAAGTTTGAGGTGGGGAGGAAGTGAAGGGGCAAAGGAGCTGGAAAAGGGTCAAAGTTGGGAAGGAGTGCTCTTGGGGTTGCTGTCACCTCCTAGCTTCCCAATTTAGCTGTTATTACTTAGAGGGAGACCCTTTGTATTGGATAGTCAGCCTTGGAGTTAGAAACTGTGGTTTCATTTCCAAATACTTGAAAATACCCTGTGTTGTCATCCAACAAGCATTTGTTATTCATGTGTCTGTACAAAGTGCTAGTAAGTCCCTTAGCCTCTTAGTGTCCCTAGCATCTCACTTAAACTGTAATTTACAGAACAGGTACTGATTTATATCAGTAGAAATCATTTCCTCATCTGGAGAAATTCCATATACCAGAGAAGTCATGGGTCTGCTCCAAAAAGCAGTTCTTATTAACTGGACCCTAAGCCAGGTGCTAGAGTGCAAGTAATGTCATTGTCCTTTACATTCTGGTATCTTGGAGCACAATGCCAGTGAACCTTCCCTAGTGATTTATATTATTAGCTTATAGACTTTAAAAAAGAAAGTTTCAAGATCTAATTTTTCTCCATATTTTTCTTGTAGGCAGCATTACAATCTTAGAATAGGCGGTGAATCTTCTTTTCATGGTGAGATGGGATATACAATAGAGGGGATGTTACATAAAGTAATTTTGAACCCAGAAGCCCTGTGTTAGCTATTATTACTTAGCAGTGCTTGATACCATGTTAGATCTGTGATCTCATCAATGGAAACATTATCTCCATAAGTGTCTCACAACCCATTTGTACCTTCTCATCCTTTTCAGTCCTTTTCTGTGGCATAAAGCAAGAGTTTGGAGTTGGGAGGGGTGTCTCTATGAATTTTTAAAAAGTCTTTTGATAACTGTTATTTTAATATTGATTTTACTCATTTGGGTAAAATAAAATAAGTGCATAGGATTTATTTTATGCTTTTAAAAGCATTATTCTGAATAGATCATAATCTTCACCAAAGACCACACCAAAAAAAAAAAAAAGTCGAGTCCCTGATTTAGAGTCAAGATTCATATCCTACCTCAGATGTTATGTGATCCTGACAAGTCATGTAGCCTCTTTGGGCCTCAATTTCCTTATCTGTAAAATGCAGTGGACTTGATGGCTTCTAAAGTCCCTTTTCACTCTTAACTAAATCTTTGATCCTGTTCTCTTTAATAGAGAATTCACAGGGAATCCATACACTGTGCTCCAGTCCTTCTGCTAGTCTTTTCACCTTTCCTAGCATTTATAGCCCTTTTCTACTCAGGCTGTTTTATATACATAATAAAGTTATGAATGTGGTCTCCGGGTTGGTATGTCAGGATAAATACTTCAAGCTCAGATTGCCGCAGTTCACATAGACAAAATACCTCAAGAATCAGGACTTTAAAACAAGGAATGAACATTTTAGCCATGTTGTTCTCAACTCCATGTTGTATTAATTCATGAGAAATTAGTTCTTTTGTAAAAGACTGTACTTCTTAAAATGATATAAACTAATATTTCTGAGTCATAATTTATGTTAATTCATGATTTTTCATATCTTCTCTCCTTAGATGAAATTCTTGAATGATTTTTCAAATATTATTTGGTTGATAAAGATTTTTTTACTTTTAGATATTGGGAAAGTTGGAATACAAAAATTATATGCCTGAGGTCATACAGATAGCCTGCGGTAGAGCAAGGCCCTAGGAGATAGCTGGCCTATCAATATAAAACAGTATAAAAAATGAAAAAATAGTATAATTTAGTACATTAGAAAATGATTAAAATGTCTATACTCTGGCTCAGACTGGAGGACAATGATAAAAAGAGGGACCTCCCCTTAATATGAAATAAAAAAAAAACCCAGCACAATTTAAATAGCAAAGACTTGGAAACAAAGTTGATAACCTTTTGTTTGCTTTCTTGGATTTCAAAAGTCTTTCTAAATGTATCTCTCCCCGCTCCCAGTATGGAAGGTGGTCAGTTGAGCAGGTTATGACCTCTGTGGTTTTCTGCAGCCACCAAGTCCAGAAGGCTCCATATGGGTGGAATTTTTTATGTCTCTACATGACCTAGTAGCCATCTCAGCACTGCCAGTGTCCATCAGGAAGCTGTCTTCCCTCCATTCCCCTTGAAGGAATGCTGGCCCTCTTCCTTCAGATTCTTGATGCCTTTAACTTTTCTCTTTTTTGAAACAGAGCAAAGGATCTAATATGATTATTTTCATTTTGATTGAAACTCACTGATTCAAACTTGTCAACACTCCTCATCGTGGTTGGATTTATGTTAAGGAAGCAGGTAGGGCAGAATAGGGGTGGGGAGGACCATTGATGTGGTAGAGGGTATTTATCCTTGCCTTTGAAATTATATTAACAGGTGATTTGGAAGGCTAAGTTTCTGGGTTCTTTGGTGGAGCTAGTGCCTGAGGATATGTCCATGGTCTCTTTTCTATCAGTTTAGAAGATTAACTTCCTACTGCAGCTGGTTTAGGACTAATCTGAAGGGGGGAGTGTTTCTCAGCATCACTGGCTTTCTTCCTAGTTAGCTACAACAGTACCTCTTCCTTTCTTTCATCCTGACTCATTTCAGCCTAATGCCCTTTTCTTGCATTCTTCTGACTTAATATTGCCATATGCCTAGGATTCAGAGCTCATTCTCACTATTGTCAATTCCACTGGCAACTCAGGCTAGGATCTTATTTGTACTAACAGGGTGATCCTGAGCAGTCAATCTAGAGCTTCTTGAACTAGATTTGGTGCTGCCTTTAGTGTCTAAGATAGAGGGAACAGCTGAACTACTATTCTAGTACCTTTTCAGGTGAGGGTTATTGAGAGGACGTAGCACAAGAGACAGGGCATTAACAAATGAGAAATAATACAGATAAAGTCAGTCTTGGAACATGAATACTTATTCATTATAATTGTTTTCCCTTCATTGTAAATTTTTGCTCATGTAATTGAGCATTGGTAATAATTAATGTGAAGTCACAGAGTTGTAAGGCATCTTAAAATAAGGTATTTAGTATTATCATGTACTTTCAACTTAAAAAAGAGAATAAACATGTTGAGTGTCATCACCCTATCTCCTGTGGAGAGGCAGTATAATATAGTGGACAGAGAGCTGACATAAAAGACAGAAAGTCCCTCTGCCACATAGTAATTCATTTAGTCCTGAGTACTCCATGTGACACATGATAACTAAGTTGCAGAGGAGATCTGCATTCCTCATTTTAGAGTTCCCTGGCCTATATCAATGAAATCACAAGTCAGGCCCTCTCCAGCCCCTCTGGAGAGGAGTCATTATTGAGCTACTTAGTGGAGAATAGTCTTTCATTGATAGAAAGCTGGATTAATCATCAGCAGTACAATGGTAGACTCCAAATTGCAGACATTAACCAGAAATTTGAAAACACACGTAACCCCTCCCCCCCAAAGAATACTAGGTGTAAAGTGTTACTTAGATTTGGTTCTTTGGTTGTTATGTGTGAATACTTTAAGTTCCTTTGTAACATTGTACTCAGTGTTTAATTTTTTTTTCTTTCATTAAGGAGAACTTATAAAAATTTGTCTAAAGGTTCACTTACCATAATGGATAATGGAATTTAAACTTTTGATTGGCCTGGAATAGCCAACCTAAGACAATTTTACTAAAAACTGTTCATAAAGGAAATGATTTAATCATGCATTGAAATAGAATTTTACACCAACTGGCATAGTTGTGAATAAAAGGTAAACCAATCATGGATCAAGAGAGTTAAGTGGGACAAAAGTTTTGATTAGTATATGCTAACTGTATTTTCTGAACTGCTAATCTGAAAAAAGACTTTTTTCCCCCTGAGATACAGTCTGACTCACAATTTTGTGGTGTGACATGCACTTTGTCACAGTACAGAGGGACAGAGGTAGAAGAAATCCTAGCTGAACTAACTCCCTGTAGACCTTGGCCTTGCTTCTCTGGGCTCTTCTTAGACTTCTTGACTCTTGACTTTGACCTTTTTGTTTGCTCTTTCAGACCCTATTCTCTTCCCCTAAGGCCTCTTTCTGGGTCTTGTTTACTTGTTTAACCCTCATTTACAGGCACATATTGCCTTATCTTGATACTGCTCTCTCAGTTCCCCAGGCCATGATCATTGGTTCCAATACCACAAGCTTCCTTTTGAAAGAATTATACTTAAAAAAGACATTTCTTCATTGAAGAACTAAAGGTTAATGGTGTTTCTTTGATTGAATGGTAAAATGTCTGATTTATCCCAACCCATGTAATCTCGCTTTGGCACAAAATATTTGGGCTTCTTGTGTAATCTCATTTAAAAGTCACACCTTTAGCCATTTATGTTCATTTTTTCCCTGAAATATTTTTTTTAATTTTTAAAAATTTTTCCTTTTTAGCACAGTTCATATCACAAAAAACAGTTCCAACTTTTGGTCGTGATACTTCTTTTAAAGCATTTACGATATAGACCACAAACGAATTTTTTTTTAAACATTAACCGAGACACACATAATAATTTATGTATGCTAACTTCACAAGCCCTTGACCTGATTGTCTCCACAGTATTACTAAGAATTAAAGGACCCTAACTTATTGTTGTTTGTCTAAAGTCCTAAGCCTAAAGGCTTAATTTTAGACTTAACCTCAGATGTTCCCCTACCAGCAATCTAAAATTTAATAGATCTGGTATTAAGCTTACAAACCTTTTGATTATAGGAAATTGCCCCTAAGAGTGGGGACATTGCAGGCAAACAGTATCTCCCCAATTTCATGTCAATTCCAGGTAGGAGTAGATTGTTAACTTGCATTCATTCAGGCTTAAAATCTTCCAGGTGTCAGTGGGGAAATTGAGTCAGGAGAATCCTACCTCAGCCCAGGCTGAACAGCCACTCTCCCACCCTTCCCATGAGATCACCTTTTTCAGTTCGTACCAGCATGTTACAGGCTTACTGGCATCATGGATTGGAGTCTCAGACTGCCTTTGTTGCTATCCATACCTGGAGTTAAGACTCAGATAATAGTTAAATATTCCTCGAAATATTTTTAATATTTTGACCCTTTCAACATCTGCTCTCATGTCACTCCCCTGCTCAGAAATTTTTAGGGGCTCCCTACTGGCTGTTAAGCAAAGTTCAGATCTTTTTCCTGGCATTTAAACCCTTCACAATCTGACCTCACGGCTTTTCCAGCTTTATCCCTTTTCTGTCCTCTGAGAATTTGACATTCCAGCTCAGTTGGACAACTGAACAACTGCCCCTCAAACAAATTATCCTTTCCAACTGTCATGCCCTTGGTCAGAACGTTCCTCAATCCTAGAATTCTCTCCTTTCCCCAGACTTCTGTACCCTCTACTTCATGAATTTTCTTCCTTGGTTTTCCCTGTTCTTTTCTCTTGGACCTCATTTTGTTTCATTTATCTGCAAAGCTGTTAAAACTTAAAACTGTCTATAAGTGTATTCTGTATTTGTATCTTATCTGTTTTAGCATCTTAACTTTACTAGGCTCTAAACTCTATAAAGAAGCATGGTCTATTTTTGCCCTGTCTAAATCTGCTATCTGTCTCATCCATCGCAGTAATCTCTACATAGGAGGCAATTAAGTGTTTATTAGGCTTGAATTTAACCCCCTAAAGTGGTTATTTTCTAATATTTTTCCTTTTCTACTTTTTTTCCTTTGAGATTTTGATCCATCATCATGGTTTTAACTACCATGTCTATGTATGTGAATACAAAAATCACTATTTCCAATTCTGCCTTCTTTTAAGCTCCTAACCTGCATGTCGGCTGCTTTTTTACTTTGGTATCTTACCAGCACTTCAGACTCCACATGACCCTGACGCGACTTTTTATCATTGTTGTGCTAAAGCTTCTCCTTCCCACTTCTTTACATTCTTTCAGTGACAATACTATTGACTTACTCTTCTATGTTCAAAACCTTGGAATTATTTTTTGGTTTTTCCTCTCCTTCACATCTTACATCGAGTCGGTTACCAAATCTTCTTAATTCTGCTTCTAGAATATATTTTCTGCCCTTAATTTAATAGTAGTGATGATTAGTAGTATTATTTTTGAGGATGAAAGTGACATCAACAACATGGAAGAAAAACTTAAAAAGAATGAATAGAAGTAATTTCCTGCTAGATCCAACGAATATGCTATTCTGCAGAATTAAATAAATGCTAAAGTAGATACTTTGTTTTTGAAAAATTAATACTCTACTTTTTGTTGGAAAATGCCAAATTTTCAGGCGCAATTATTACTTGAAAAATTACTTGTTTTTTCCTAATAAAATAAATAAAAATAAAGCCTCTTAGTGTGTGAAATGGCTGTTGATTTTTCTAGTTGTCTTTTCTCTACCTGCTGTGCTACAGAATTTTTGTTTTTTGTTCGTTAACAATTTAATTACCGACTTCTACAAATTGCTGGCTCTGCTTTCGCACACAACATTTTTACCTCTCCATTTTCACATTAAGCATAATTAGACATGATTTTTTTAAAAAAATAGTTTTCTCATAAAAAATAAAATCAAACTCAAGTTTACTATCTTTTCAGCTTTTTTTTTTTTTACCCCTAGGAGAAACTGGTTATTACACAGAGTAACAAAGTAATGAGACCAGCCCCACAGGAAAATGAGTCCTATTGTTTTATAGTCACATTCCACGTTGTAGGTCCTATGTGTCCCTTTACATTTGTAGTTAATGACCTATTAAGTGATTTTTAAAAATTTATGTCAGTTTCTCATTATGATGTTTCCCACAAGTTCTCCTTACCCATTTTTATGTCTGTCTTGTTTTCCTTCATTCTTCTTTGCCTTATTGGTGCCTTTTTGTCCTTTTAAAAAATAAGTTGATACAGTTACAATATTGTGACTTTTTTGTATCCTTCCTCCACCACATCATACATATATACACGCACATGCACTTACATACACACACACACACACACACACACACACACACACAGTCCATCCCCCTTGATCATTTTTCTCTAAAAAGTTTATCTGAACAGCAGATTGTAAAAACACCTAAAGCAGGTGGTTTATTTCCCCCTTATTTCTAGACAGTAGTAGAAAAAAGGGAGCCAGCTGTGTACTTTCAGCATTAAGGTGGAAGGAGAAAGGATATGGCTATTGAGGAGAAATAACAGGGCTCCAGAAGTTTTAGCTCAGCCGCAGGTTCTTGGACTAAGAGTTTCCTCTGGAAGTAAGCAGGTTATGTCTGCTGGATCTTGGGAGATTGGAGATGCCCAGTTCTTTTAGTTGCAACCAAAGCTTCATTCCAGAACGTTAGATGTAGAGACAGCTGTTCCCATAACAGCCAGCTGCATGTGAACAGAAATGTATGTGGCAGAAGGAAACTGGCTATTAACAATAAGCTTCTCAAGCATGCATCAGCCTGAGAAATTACTAACAGTCAGCTCAGGCCTCCACAGAACTATAAGCAGTTGGGAGATGAGGCTCTCTGATAACACATGTACCAGCCCATCTCTCAAGCTGGAAAGTAATAGGCAGTGAATTTTGGGATAGAGGGTAGGGAAAGTGAGATATGACGTGGGTGGGGAGGAGAAATCTTACAGAAGAGAAGCTAAATGAGGAGAAACACTGGAAGAGAAAAAGCAATGGATTGAAACAGAATTAGCAAGGAAGAAAAGAAAAATGATCTGGGGATAGTGATCATTAATGATAAGCTGAAAAGTATTCTTATTACAGGAAACTAGAATCAACTGGGAAAAAAATGTTGTGAACTTAATTTTTATAAGCTTTCTTGCTTAGACTAGAGTTAGTTTTTTAACCTACTACCACGTTCTCAAACTGCATTTTTGATGGGAGAAGTATTGAAAATATATTTTTTATAACATATATGTCTGGAAAAAGTGTTTCAAATAGGAAAAAGAACTGAAACCTTTTTGAATAGTCCCTCTACCCCTTACACAGCCTCCTAAGTATCATATCTTCATTTTCCTCTTAACAAATTGCTTCTCAGTTATATTTTAATTTCATTTTCTTGCCTATCAAGAGTATGATTTAGACTTGAAGATGAAAAAAAAATTTGTTATCCCTAATTTCTGTTATCTTTAGCAAATATGGCAAATTATCTGCAAATGTAACAGACATTTACATTTGACAGAATGACAGAATTTTGGCTTTTTGAAAAATATAGCTGGCTGGAGGATAAGAATCACCCAAGATTTTCAGGGAGGGAAGTTCTGTGGGTCTTTTTAATGTGAGTCTGAAGGATTTGCTGTGATTGAGGAAAAGTGAAAATTCCCAAGTCAGAATTTCCTGGGAGGATGTGGGGAGAGGTTTTGGGGAGTTTAGAATGCATCATGATCACAGGCATATACATCTAGATTCAACAATGTGCAGGAAAAAGAAGTTGAGAACAAAGGACAACTAAAATGAAAGCTTTTTAAAAAATCAGTTGCAAGCCCACCTATTTTTTTCTCTTAATTCTGACTTGGGAATCTGGAGAGTAATGTAAGTTTCTACTTGACTTTTACACATGCTTATGGCAATACGGTTGTAAAGGAGACAAATCTCATAATCTAACTCTTGACAGTCCTTACTTAGGGAAATAAACTGAGCAGTGGATGATCCCAAGTGATAGATAATCCCCAGATTATTTGCATTTTACTTTGGAATAGGTTTTTTTCTGTTTGTATTTCGGTGTGAATATTTCTTGTTCTGGGAATTAACTGTAAAAAAAAAAAAGGCAGTTACATTGTTAAGATCCCAATCTGGAACAATTAGGAAACTCCATTTTCCTTCTGCTCCCATTTTAAAACTCTTGGTAAACTTCTCCCACATGATTCTAGTTTGACTGCAGTAGATTTTAAGAGTCCCTGTAGCAAGTGAATTTTTGAGTTTCAGTGTATTTCCATGTAGGGTTGAAAGCTGAGAATGAATAGAAACCAATTAATGCCAGTGATTATCTAAGGTATCCTGTGATAAAACTTAGACATAAACTGATCAAGGAGAACAAAGCTGTCACTTGGGTGTCACCCATATTCACATGTAGGTTAAGTGGTTTTATCCTCTCCTACCTGCTTCTAAGCTCATTTTCCTTATTGATTCTCATCCTAATTTCTAAGCCAGTCAAGGTGCATATTACTTTGGGTTTTTTATTTTACTTTTTTCATGTTCTACAATCACTACCATAAAACTTAGATTTTTACCTCCACCCCTGCACCTACCCCCCTACCATCTCCCTCCATCCCCAAGACAGCATACAATTCTTTATAGGATCTACATATGCTTTCCTATTGAATACGTTTTCACTATAGTCATGCTGTGTAGATGAACTAAAATAAATGGAAGACATCATATAACAAATCAAAACATAATACACATACATATGTACATAAACATGATCTGCTACATTCTGCAAATGAATTCCATAGTTCTTTCTCTGAGTATGGAAGGCATTTTGCCTTAGAAAACCATTGGGAATTTTTTTTAAGTTCTTGTGTTGCTATTAAGTTCCAAGTCTACCAGAAAAAACTCTCGCACACTGTGGTCGTTACTGTGCACAAAGTTCTCCTGGTTCTGCTCCTTTCGCTCAGCATCAGATCATATAAGTCCTTCCAGGTCTCTCTGAAGTCTTCTTGTTCATCATTTCTTATGGCACAATAGTACTCCATTACATTCATATACCATAATTTATTCAGCCATTCCCATTACTTTGGTTTTTAAATTAATTACTAAAATTTCATCTCATCTCATTTAGTCAGTAATATCTGAACTCGACCCAACTTTATTATATTAGTTTAATTAATTGGAGAAACTTCTCCCTGTAAGCTTTTGCTTTTTGCTTATCTTTTGCTTATCTTTCTCTACAGGTATTAAAACCTTTAGGATTAAATAAACATTAAGATTACTTACCATACTATTTGTGAACAGTATAGCCAACAGTAAAATAATGACAAATGATTATTTAGAATATATCAGCTATGAGAGATTACAGCAAAAATCACCTCTAAGTATTACTCTACAACTAGTCATTTCTCAGTTCTAGAAATACAACCCCACCATTTGGCTCTCTCACAATATCAATTAAAATCTTCTCCAGAATTCTCTTTGTATTTCTTTTCAAGGGACGGGTTAGAAACTCAGTTCTCTCAGGAATAAGTTCTCTTAGGCTTTTTTCTCCCTAGCTTTTCTTTTGCCTCCCTAGTTTCTCCAGGAATAATAGCCCTCACAGCCATTACAGACTCTCATAGCCTCTTCAGAAGATGACAGTTAAACTCTCTCTCCAAGATTCTCTTGATCCTTTAACCAAATCTATAGTCTCTGTGGTAGAGGAGTTGAAGTTGTTATTATGTAAAATGAATGTGTGTGTTCATTCAGCAAGTGATATTGAATAGACTCTGGCCACTCTAAGGAGGTAGTTTTGTAGCCATATAGCCTAAAGATGAAAAGTAACCTTTTTTTCCATTTAATTTTTCCAGGAATAATATAGAAAAGATCATGTATTTGTTTTTTAGACATAACTAACCATTGTTGAAAATATATTTAAGTCCAAATTCTTCTGCGTGGAAATGCCCTCTTACTTTAGTCTGATGGAATTTAGGTAAGTGATTCTGGGTACACATTTGTAATTACTACTGAACAGAAGAATTACATGACTGCTGTATGTCCAGTTTAGAGCACTTTAATTTTCACATGAAGAAAATAAGAACTTTCTGTTCATGTCAAAGCGTCACATGCCACATATGGTGCTCAAAGATGATCCTGGCCATTATAATTTTAATCCTGCCATACCTAATGAATTTAAGATTATGTTAAAATACGTAAATATGAGGCTGGGTGTGTGCTGGAATTGAATTAGCCAAAGGAATTCTTATTTTTTATCATGACATTCCAGAAACATAAATTATATTTGAAATCATGTGATATTAGCTTATAATGAATTAATAAACATTTCTACTATGTGCTAAAGAGCTAGATGACTCAGTTGATAAGAGTGCCAGGCCTGGTATCAGGAACATCAGAGTTCAAATATGGCCTTAGATACTTAATAGTGTATGACTTTGTCACTTAAACCTCTGCCTATAAGATAGCTAGGTTATTCAGTGGATAGAACACTGGACTTGGAGTCAGGAAGACCTGAATGCAAATTCAGACTCTACTAGTTGTGTAACACTAGACAGGTCACTTAATCTCAGTTTGCCTTAATTCACAGGAGAGGGAAGTGGCAAAATATTCCAGTATGTTTGCCAAGAAAACCCCATGGACAGAGTGTGGTCCATGTGGTCATGAAGAGTTGGACACAACTGAACAGCAAATGTACCAGGCACTGTTACACTGGCAAAAATGAAACAGCCCTTGCTCTCCAGGAACTTAAATTTAATTGGTTGAGACAGGTACATATAAAATATGTACTGAATATATACAAAGTAAAGTATATGTAATTTTGGGAATGAGAACACTAGGAGCAGGGATCTTTTAGAAGATAGTTTTTGAGCTCAGTGTTAAAGGAAGCATGGGATTCCTTCTATGTTACACTTAGTAATTAAAATCCTTAATTCTTTTCATCATCTTCTCAGCCACTCTGAAATGAAAGCAAGAATCATTGAACCGATGTTTATTATGACCTGTAATGTCCCAAATTGGGTTTAGAGTTTAGAACAGAGTTTCTTAATCTAGAGTCTGTGAAGTTTTTTATAATTCATAACCATATTTAAATGTAATTCATTTCCTGTGTTATTTCTATGTATTTTATTTTTAATGCATTTTAAACCTTTTTTTTCTGAGAAAGGGTCCCTTTACTTCCCACGTTGCCAAAGGGGTCCATGACACAGAAAAGGTTAAGAACTGATTTAGCACCTGAAGGTCTTGTTCTCTCACTCTGCCATAATCAGGCTTTATTGGAACTTGGGCCTCTCTGTCTTTCACAGGCTACACACTTGCCTCTTACCAGACCATGATAATCTAGACACATCAAAAAGCAAAAAATATTTCAGCCCTGGGATCAGAAATCATATCCCTGTTTGCAAGTATTGGCCTTATTGACTGTCTCTGTCTTTGCTGGCCTTCCTGGATTTGGAGATGCTTCCCTGCTGTGAATTATGCTGCTTATTCATTCTTCCTATACTAATTGAACCTTTGGCCTCACCTTATTGCTTGGCTAGACCTGCAGTTTCTGCCAGAGTCCTGCTCCATAACTGGATTTAAAGTTTTAGCCACCTCCTGTTGCCCCCTTGCCTTAAGTCACAGCAGAATTGATATATGTTCCTGTAAAAGCAAATGTTCGTACCTGAAGGGGTATATTTTTGATATTTTAATATTGAACATAAGCCTGCCCCAAAGATGGATTATTAATGTTGAATGTAAGTCTGTTACACATTACACTTACAATAATATACTATAGATTAATTGACAGGGGCTAATGCCTACAGTAAGGGAAAAGTATGAGAACTTGTGAATATTTGATTTACAGGTTTATTGTGGAGGATAATCATTTGTTAAGTTTTGAGCTTTGTGTCTTGTGCTTTCATTACTAGTATCATCATGTTAAAATACTGGTTTTTTATGAGAAATATGTGAAATTCAAGTGTATTTGTGGACAGTAATAAAAGCAAAATTAAAAAAAAAGTTTCTGTAAAAAGAATATACTGTTTTTCACAATCTCCATTAAAACTTTATTGTGATGTACCATCTAATTGTTGTAGTGTGTTAGTTCTTGAATACCAACCTCAGTTAGTATATACACACACTGTGACAGGTTTTGCTTGAGAACTAGCCAGCTAAATTCAACAAGGCTTCTCAACAGAAATCTGACCACCATGTGATTCACTTTGGAGGCCACAGAAACTCATCCTAATAAGTCTTTGAAAGGTTCTAAGCACAGTGAGCAAAAGATGAATCCTTACTGGTAAGATGCTGTCTTTCTTATGGCGTTTATTAAGAAGTACTAAAGACGATGATGAAAACAGGAAGTTTGCTTCAACAACTGCTTGGACTTGACAATAGAAATCTAAATTGGATCTTATAGAAAATTATCTCTTCTGTTCAAATTTTAAATAACATTAATTTTTAATGTGTTTTTTAAAGTAACTGCTCTAAAATTGAATGTCGTTAAGATCAAATATCACTGAACCATGTAACTTTTATGGAAATGCTTCTTTGTTCTCTCTAAAGAACATTTTCCTTCTAAATACTGAATACAAGAATTCCAGGAAATCTAGAAGGTGACTTGGGAAGTAATAGAATCAAACTCCTTATTTTACAGATGAAGAACAAGTTAAATAACTTGACCAAGGTCTTGTAACCAATGGTGGATCTGTGGTTAAAAATACAAATCTCCTGAGTCTCAGTATATTTCTTCTAAAATTTCTGCTACAATTTGTTGAATAATTTGTGAAAAGTACATGGAGAAATGTAGACAGAAAATATTTCAGTGATTATTATGAACTTCATTAGTATCAACAACACAGAAAATGCATGTGTAATTACCTGTTTTTTTACTTGAGACTTCTAAAATAGACAAAACATGTTCTAAATGGAAGCAGCTGATACATGATCTCAGTAATGTTGTTTTTCTTTTTTCTTTTTTTATAATGAGATAAATTTATTTGTTTAACTTTTTACATTCATTTTCACAAAATTTTGGGTTCCAAATTTTCTCCCCATTTAT
>CM053769.1:628258262-628279231 GCA_028658325.1 Potorous gilbertii | reverse complement strand
CTTCTCCTCATTGGCTTTTTGAACCTCTTTTGCCAGTTGAGTTAGCCTATTTTTCAAAGTGTTATTTCCTTCAGCATTTTTTTGGGTCTCCTTTATCAAGGTATTGACTCGTTTTTCATGATTTTCTTGCATCTCTCATTTCTTTTCCCAGTTTTTCCTCCACCTGTCTAACTTGATTTTCAGAATCCTTTTTGAGCTCTTCCATGGCCTGAGCCCATTGGATATCTATTTCAGATGTTTGGGATACAGAGGCCTTAACTTCGATGTCTTCACCTGATGGTAAGCGTTGTTCTTTCTCATCTGAAAGGCAGGGAGGAGATATCTGTTCACCAAGAAAGTAACCTTCTATGGTCTTATTTTTTTGTCCCTTTTCTGGGCATTTTCCCAGCCAGTTTACTTGACTTCTGAGATTTCTCTCCACCCTTGCCTCAGTTCCAGATCCGCCCAGCTAGTGCTTGGGGTCTGAGATTCAAATGCTGCTTCCCAGCCTCAGGGCTTTCAGCAGGGTGCGGGGCTATTATTCAGTGTGAGAGTAAACTCAGGTGCGGGCAGGGCCTCCACCAGGGGCTCAGTTCCCTCAGGGGGTTTATGCAGATAACTTCATCGATCCAAGCTCTTGCCTGCTTTGGGAGCCCCTGTCTGATGCTTCCCCCGCTGCTTCCTCCCAACGGGGCCTGAGTTATGGAGACACCCCACTCCCCTCTCGGCCAGCCCAGAAGTCTCTCTCAGTGACCTGTAGCGCCTGTGGGTGGAGGGACCTTCGCGGCCACCGGAGATTCCGTCGCTGAAGCCTCCTTGGATCTGCTTCTCTAGTTGCTGCGCGGCCAAGACAGGGCTGGGCTCTGCTCCGGGTCTGGTGCGCGACGGTCCTCTGGTTTCGGTTTTTCAGGGCTCTCTGGAACAGAAATCTCCTCCACTCTGTTGTTGTGCAGCTTCCACTGCTCCAGAATTTGTTGGGAGTTCCTCTTTATAGGTAATTTATGGGCTGTGAGTTCGGAGCTAGTATATGTGAATCTTTCTACTCTAGCCATCTTGGCTCCTCCCAGTAATGTTTTTCAAAACACAGATGGTAAATATCACAGATTAGAATTCTGTCAGTCAAAGATAATTTCTTTGAATTTGCTATCACAAAGAAATCATTCACAGTATAGTATTGTCAACAAGGAGAACGTAGCATGCTCTCCATAACTTTGTGTTATGCACCTGTCAATGGTTTTGTGTGTAACAAAGGTACTTTTCTTGTGTTAGTTTAACTTAATACAGATCTGTTGGGACATTTGGGCACTGTGAGAACCGAAAAGCGACATGTGTTTTATGTTAATTACAACAAAAGTACTGTACCTTGTCTAGAGGGAGTTAACACCTACTCCAGCCAACCCCTTTCAGTTCTGGGAAAATGGTTTTCAATTGTAAGTTCTTTCAGAGGTTGAAGTTCTTATAAACTTATAGAATATGCTTTCTTTATTTCCTGAAGTTACTGTGTAATATGACCCATGATATAAGACAACTACCTCAGTTTGAAAAGCACTTATAAATTGTTGATTCATCAAGTTTCCCTATCTAGTCCATCAATGTTTTCCCCATTTTGTAAAAGAGGAACTGAAGCATACAAGGAGTCATCCTAGGGCAATATAGTAAACTGTTGGCCGACCCACTGTTAGCCTTGCAAATTCCTGATATTTAGACTGAATAAGTTGGTCTAGACAATTTTCCATGATACAACATGGGCAGTAACGTGAGAAAACAATATAAAATTGAATATGGGCTAATGGTTCGCTCATTGGACTAGAAGCTGAATCACAGTATGGCATTTGGGCAACCTAGACAAGGTTTGAAAATTTGCATCTTTACATTTGAAACATCATCCCCAGTGGTTACTATCCACAATATCTTTTGAGCATTCATTGTAACATATGCAATCTATCACCCAGTAAATACTACCGTGCCATAGAAAGTGGATTTTTTTTGATATGTGCCATTATAAAAAGTAATATTTTAAAGTGATCGTTGTTGACTCTTCCCCATGTGTATTAGCTGTCCACTTTTCTCTTCCAAGTCTTGTCTCTAGTTGGAAATCAGAATTTGAGAATTTTCTTTGTACATACTGCAAACATAGTATAGCACTCAACCTATAAAATTCGGACTATATTAGAGTGTAGGTTTAGAACTGGAAGGAAATTGAGAAGTCGTTTATCCAAGTGATGTGAAGGAACACAGTCAGAATTTGAACCCAGGTCCTCTTTGAGGAATAGCTATGCATACCTAAAAGTCTTAGCAATTTTTTTTCAAATGCCTGTAAAGATTCGATATATTGCTTAAGAATGTAAAATATTCCACAAAATGGTGATTTTTATTTCTAAGAATTTTGGTTACGTGACTTTTTTTTTTTCAAAAATAAAACCTCAGAGAAAAAAATGTTTAGGGGAAAAAGATCAAAGTTAGATCAAGACAATCTAAAATTAGTCAATTATAAATATATAATTATATATATATATATAAATATAAATATATATAAATATATATTACAAAATGTACCATTCCAAAAATAAAAAATTGAAACCAGTCTTTAAATGAGCATATTTGAACATGTGTACTGGGTTCACATAATCATTTTTTTAGAAGTTCCAGTATATTTAGGTTTTTCACAAGAGGGTGGTGGATTGCTAAGTCTGTAGAAGTCAATAAGTAGTTCACACTTCTGGAATGATCTTCTGTTCTGAAATGTATCCATCTCTGTCAGAAGTTAGAGTTCACCAAGCATCTGCTTATATCCTTGCAAACAGAACTAATGACAGATGTTAACGGGGTGATGTGGAGAGACGGACACTTGTGAAACAATAGGACACCATATGCTGGCTGCAGTTTTCAAGAAGCTTTTGTAGCATAGAAAAAGAGAACAGAGTTCCAGCAACTAGCCAGCATGCCTCCAGTTTGACAGAATTTGCTCTTTGCAACCCGGTTTCCATCCATGACATAGTGATAGGTGGGGAAGGTTGATTGGTGGATATTTGAATTTACATAAGGCTTTTGGGTTAGCTCCTAAAGTATTGACTTGCTCATCATTAAAATGGGCAAGTTCTGTCCAAATTAAGAATGTTTTGTCACTGATGAGAGGACAATTGGCAGCCCCACAGTTTATCATATATAGAATACATAGAATTCTATATTACCTATATAACTTAATATATAACAGGTACATAAGTGCAACTGCATTACTTATGCAGAGTGACTCATACTTATTTCAGAGATCCATAATTTCATCAGTTGTATATATCTTCTAACTGATGGCGATCACCACTCCTACACTCCTTATTAGTTGTTGAGACCCAAAATTAATCACCTGCTGGCCAGTCTGCTGATAAGTTTATTCTGATTTAGCTAGACTGATCCTCAGAAGAGAGACCTACAAGCAGATGCTTACTCCAAACTTGAATACTTTCCTTTTTGGCATTGGAACAGCCAGAAATTGTTATATTCTATTGACCTAGTCTTTGAGAGTCCAAGGCTACCTTCAAGTTGTGGTGTGACATCAGAGTAGTATTTTGATGCAAAAGATTTTATATAATGGGAAAAAAATACAATCTTGCTTCCCTGATGAGGTTAATACTTATAATTCTCTCTTATTAGGGCATTTTTACCATTGACCTTAAGGATAATATAAAAAAGTATTGTGCTTTTAAAAAGTTTTTATGTATCATTTTACCCAATAGAGAAGCAATGTCCAAAAACTTATAAAATTAAGAAAAATAACTTGGAATAATGACCTATAAAGGAAAAGAATGGTGGATTAGGTGTAACTGAATATACAAATTATGTGGGATTCATAAATGAATCATGTATACGTTTGCTATTGGCTTAGATACTCCTTTCTTTTTTAAGTTACTTCAGAAAGTTCACTCCTTTCTTTTTTCCTAGTATAGACATAGAATCTACAACAGAAGTTACAGTCTTTCTCTTGTAGTAGAAGAGTTGGCATGTGGAACCATAGTTAAAAGTTAAAAACCAAGCATCCGTTCTTGGATTAAGTAAATGTTACACTGTAACTGTAAAACTGTGAAGAATACAGTGAATGATGTAACAAAGAGAAAATGATCTTAGCAAGTTTATTATAACTCATTTTCTTCTAAAATGCATTCATATGCAGATATACAAAAATATGTGGAAAGAGGCGTGTTGCCTTTGGTTTTGATTACAAACTATTTTGCATGGTTGGGTTTTGTTAAGACAGATACCACTCATTCTGGATTCATAACTTCTCTTCCTCTCCCACTCATCTTAACTGAAGTTATAAAATTAGATAATGTCACCAGAAATAGGTAAGGTCATATCATGAGCTTTCTTTATTTTCCTTTCCTACTGATGCTGATGACCATGTCTGTTCATATGCATTTTAACCAAATTGCTTTATTTTCTTGTAAAAAAATTTTTTTTTGAAGCTTTTAGGGAGCAAGGCCTCTTGGACTCAATGTGTCATGTCTATGTGAGAATGAAATTGCTAAAATGAAATTACAGTGCTCTTGTGAGTCAGAAAACATTTGTCTTATTAACTGTGGTGCTATGGAACAGTCAGTTAATTCTCTGTGGAATATCAGTTTAGCCCAATTAATTTTTAGTTGCTTAAAAGAATTCCCCTTTGTCTCATGGAAATTCCTGGTTTAAAATTGCCACTAAGATCAGACTTGGCTGTATAAATACTGAAGATGTAGGTCTTCTCAGCCACTTTCTATAAAGAAAATCTAAACCATCTGTTCCTTTTGTGCTTTGATTATGCTTGCACTGAAGAGGGAGCAAAACGGCTTTTGTTTTTAGGTTAATGCAGATGTATACAGACTGCCATTTTAATTTCTTTTGTATGGGTTGTTTTTCAATTTTCTTTGAAAATGTTGGAAAGATTTCAGGCTAAGTTATGAAAGAAAAATAAATATTTTCATGACCAAATTTACTAGTTCCAACATTCCAGTATTCTTTGAACTAAATAGTTTTATTTAATTTCACTTCGATGTCATCTAAATTTGTTGTTAAACAGTTTCATAGGATGTTGACATTGTGTCTGAATTAGAGGATTTTTGTGTCTAAAAAGGAAAAAAGATGTTAGACTTAATAATATTCAACAACATACTTATACATTGTAGGCTGATAATATACCATTTTTTTCCTCCAAAATACAGAAATGAGCAAAATCCTAATTCTGTCACCATCATTCCACCTAAACCATTCTTTCCTCTCTTTCCTTTCTAGGACTCTCTACCTTCCTTCTTTCCTTTGTCTTTATTTGTCACTTGTTTATTGTAATAATAGAGATAAGGATATTTTTCCTTATTTAGAAATATTGATTTTGAAAATTGTTTATAAGCAGTCTTTAGTTATTTCTCCATCTTCTGTGGACAAGTCATTACACAAAAATATTTGTTTTGTCTGTTTTAGAAATATTAAAATAGTCTTTATTCCCTCAGTTTGTCAGACTAAACATAATTTAACAAGATTGACTAGGTGCTTACCATATCCCAGACACTAAACTTTAGTATAGTGTGAAGGCAAATGTGTCTGTGCAAAAGAAAGCACAATCCCTACCTTTAAAGAACTTGTATTCTAATAGCGAGACAACACAGAAGGGAGCTAAAAAGAGTGGAGGAGAAGGGTGCCTGTACTGGACGTGGTATTAAAATCCAGCAAGTCAGAAACAGAGCCAACAAGGAAATGAAGGAGGATTGATATGATGGATAGCTGTTCTAGGGTGGTGAGGCCACAGGGTGGATGGATGTTCCAGAATGAGACAGTAGATGAGGCGTAGTGACAAAGTCTGGACAGGCAGAAGCAAATCAAGAAGGCGAAAGTATCATAAGTTACTTTACTGCTAGAAAAAGGGATGATGAAAATATTTTTAAAAATATATTGCAGCTTCTTGAAGTTAGCTTGCATTGTCTTTCCAGTCAGTTGTAAGCTCCTTGAAGGCAGGTACCTGTTCACTTTTTGTCTCGTTATCCCCTGCTCTTAAGGAGTAATCCAGAACATAATAGGTGATTAATAAAAGGTTCTTGAATTGATTGTAGCATGATTTTGCTGCTCTTTTTGCAGGGGGGGGGATGGAAGGAGAATTCTAATAAGAAGTAAAAGATGCTATGTTATAATTTAATTCATTTAAAAATATTGAAAACCTTATGTGGAATCTAACTGCTAGGAGAAATAAAGCCCACAGATATGAAGTAATAAATGATAAATTCATTAGAGGGGCTTAAAAAAAAGTACTGTGTGGGAGGTACAAGGGAAAAAGGTAATCCTGGGGAGGTGAATTGGTAACTTCCATTTCTGACCACTATATAAATTGTGGTCAGGTGCTAGTTTGTAACCATCTAAAGAAATACTATCATGAGCAAACTGTAGCTTTTTAAAATGAATTGAGTGCTAAATAAAAACATAAGCACAGCATGGTCTAAGCCCTTATGGGTGACATAATATTGTAGAGAGAAAAACAGTTGGAGGTCCTGGATTTGAATCCAACTCCTGCAATTTCATTTTCCATTTTGAGTAAGACATTTAATGCCCCCTGGAACTTAGTTTCAGTATCTGTAAAATGTGGGGATTAGATGAGGTGAAGCTTTTTCCTGGGCCTTTTTTCTCTATATATCTATTTTCTTTCTTGGTGATCTCATCAGCCCCCACAGATTCAATGACATTCTCTAGGCAGAAGCTTCCAAATCTATATATTCAGCTCTAGGCTTTCCTGAAATTCAGTCATACATCCCCAGCTACCTTTTATTTATCCCATTCTCAAACTCATTATGTCTAAAATTTGAATTCATATTGTTTTCCACATCTCCCACCCCCACTCCATCCAGAATTCCAGTTTCTGTTGAAAGCATCACCGTCTTTCCAGGCACTCAGGTTCATAATGAGGGAATAACTCTTTTCACTCAGGTTACTAACATTGGAATCGACCTTGATTCTTCCCTCTTCCTCACCCCCCATTAGGTTGCCAAATCTTGCCAATTCCATCTCCATAATGTTTCTCATTTCTGTTTCCTTCTCTCCATTTACATAGTTGTCATGCTAGTTTAGGCTTTTTTTGTTTGGACCGCTTCAGTTGCCTCCTGATTGGTTTCCCTGCTTCTGGTTTCCATCTCCATTCCATCTTCCCCACAGCTACCAAATTGATATTACTAAAAGACGCAGAAATGTTAGCCTACACCTATCCATGGTCAAAAAACTTCCTTGCTTCCCTGTTGCCCTTAAGTTAAAATGGAAATCTCTTGACTGGTACTTTTCCATAATCTGGTTCTCACTCACCTTTTCAAACTTCTATAATGTTCTTTCTTTTTACTCTTGAACTCAATTCTAGTCTGGCCTGCCAGCTGTGCCCAATCCATGCCATGCCACTCTTGCTTCTGTACCTCTGTAGGGGTGGTCATTGGTCTATGTTTGAAATGCATTTTTTTCTTATTGCTACCTTTTGAAATTGAGTTTCCTTAAAAACCCTGGCTGGTGTCAACTCCTACTCAAAACCTTTTCTATTCATGTACCCTGGTTATTAATGTTCTTTACCTCTAGAAATTATTTATATCTTTAAAAGGGAAAAGGACTTCCTTGTACCAAAATATTTGTAGCAACTTTGAAAATGGAGGGATGTCTATCAAGTGGGGAATGATTGAACAATTTATATGAATGTAATGGAATACCGTTGTGCTATAAGAAATGATGAGCAGCAGATTTCAGAAAAACCTGGAAAGACTCAGATGAACTGACGCTGAGTGAAGTGAGCAGAACCAGGAGAACACTGTACACAGTAACAGAACATTGTGCAATGATCAGCTGTGAACAATTTATCTCTATTCAGCAATATAATGATCCAAGACAAAAGATTTATAATGGAGAATGCTGTCCATTTCCAGTCTGATTGCAGGTCAAAGCAGACTGTTTTCACTATTTTTTGGGTTTTTTTCTTTTGTTTCTTCTTTTACAGATTGAGTACTGTGGAAATATGTTTTATATAATTGTGCATGCATAACCTGTATCAGATTGCTTACAGACTTTGGAGATAGAAAGGGAGAAAATTTTGGAACTCAAAATCTTATAAAAAATGAAGGTTGAAAATTGTCTTGACATGTAATTTGAAAAAAATGAAGTACTTTTTCTATTAAAAAAATTAATCATATCTTTGTAAAGATTGTATTCCCTTATAATAGGCTTCTTGAGGTCAGGGAGCTGACCTACTGTACCTATTTAATATTTTTGGTCCTTAACTGGCCGTTTTGCTTATTGCCATTATTTGATACCAGAATTATTTAGTTTTAGGACTTTGATCCTTGCTCATGTAGACATGAATAAGAAACACTGCAGCAACATATAACAAACTCCCTAATCTTCTGAGCTTTGTGATTGCATAGTTTGACATTGTACTCAGAATGAAAATTTAAAAGTTTTTAAAATTTTATTTTCCACATTTCTATGTAGTGCTAATGTGTGTCAGTCATAATAACAAAGGAAAAGAGCATTATATTGGGAGTATTGAGGTCCAAATCCTGATATGCCATTTATTGTCTTTTTCCCTTAGGCAAGCCACTTAACCTTTCTGGGCCTGTTTCCTCACCTGTAAAATTAGAGTTGAACTAGAGCTCTACAATTCTAGAGGAGCTCTTAAGATTATAACACTATAATTGGTGACTAGTCTGGGACCTCCACTTGTTCCTGTAGGAAAAAGAGATGCATTTTTCAGGACTACAGATTTACATGTAATGTCAATCAGTCAGACATTCCTTACTAAATTTCATTTTGAGGTATCTTATGTGAATTTGATTTTTCTTTTTAAGCCTTTGTAGTAACAAAATGACAACTTATGTATGAATTTAGAGTTACAGAATCTAAACTGGAAAAGGACTCAGAAGTTGTCCAGTCTGACTCCTACCTGAAATGTGAACTTCTTTAGGACACCCCTCCCCATCTTGCCACTTGCTTGAAGAGTTCCTAAGTTAGCTGTGTTAGGAAGGTTTTCCTGCTACGAAATTGAAATCTTTCTTCCTGATCTTTGCCTTTGTATTTGGGGGCCAAGCCAGCCATGTCTAATTCCTCTTCCCCATGAGAACATTTCAGATATTTGTAGTGAGCTCATGTCTTCCATGTGCATCATACTTCTTTTAATGTAGTTTACATTCATCATGTATTTTTCATTGTTTTAACCTCAGTGCAGTACTTGAAATTTAATAGGGGAGTATGGTTTTGTTGAGGTACCTGTGAATGCATCTACCTTCCATCTACCATTTTGTGGATCTAGTAGAAATTAACAATGGGGGGAAAACTTTGGTAGTTTTGGGCTGCCTTGGAGAGATGTAGCTTCCAGAACAATCCCACTGCACTCTGCCCTTTTCAAACCTCATCTGAAATACTGTATTAAAGTACATTCCTAAGATGAAGAGTGGAGGACACCCAGGATGGTGAAGAAGGGTCTTGATTCCATGACATATGAAAATCAGTCAAAAGGATCTAGTCTACTTCAGGCACATTTAATCTGAATAAAAGAAGACTGTGGAGGAGACGTTGTATCTACCTTTAAAAATTTGAAGGGCTGTCCTGTGAAAGACATGGAGGCAGCTAAGTAGAGAAGTAGAATAGGCTTAGAAGTCAGGAAGACTTGAGTTCAAATTCCACCTCAGACACTTAATTAGTTTTATGACCCTGGAAAAGTCACTTAACCCTGTTTGCCTCCATTTCCTCAACTGTAAAATGAGCTGGAGAAGGAAATGCCAAACCATTCTACTACCTCTGCCTAGAAAGCCCCAGATGGAGTCACAGAGTCAGACAATGACTAACAACAGCAACATGTGGAGGAGGGATTAGCCTTGTTCTTTTTGGCCCCAGAAAGCAGAACCATGAGCCATACATGAAAGTTGGTATCAGAAAAAATAATTTGAAATGACCCAAAGTAAAACAAGTTGCTTTGAGGAGATAGATTCCTTTTGCTTAGAGCTCCCCCAGCCAAGGCTGTGAGTGACCGCTTGTTGGGTATGTTATAGTGGGAATTCTTTTGTATATGGACCATCTGTATAGGACCAGGTGACTTCTGAGGTTCTGTTCCCTTACAAGTCTCAAATTTTGTGAGTCTGTGAGATATTTTCACCTTTGTTCATATCTGTTATGCTCTTAGCAAGTGCCCACAGAGCAAATGCTTGTTGATTGTTGCTGGACTGAAAGACCTCATCACATGCATTACCAAATCCTATGCACTTTTTTTTTTATTTTCAGTTCCATATTCTCTCCAGACCCTCCCTCACCCATATCAGAGACTAGAAATATGATATCCACTATATATATGGAGTAATTGTAAACATGTTTTCACATTAGCTATGTTGTTTCCCTCCCCCTCAAAGCCCTAAGAATAAATTAAAAAAATAAATATGCTTCAGTCGGCACTCAGAGTTCATCGGTTCCCTGTTTGGAGGGTAAGATAGCATTTTACATCACGAGTCATGAGTCCTTTGAAATTCTTATGGATCCTTGTGCTAAGCAGAGTTACCAAGTCTTTCCCAATTGATTATCTTTACAATATTGCTGACTGTTATTGTGTCCATAAATCTTGCCAAGTTTTGCTGAAACCATCCCCTTTGTCATTTCTTGCAGCATAGTAGTATTCCATCACAACTTGTCTAGCCAATCTCCAGTTGATGGGCATCTCTTCAGTCTCCATTTCTTTGCCAATACAAAAAGCTGCTATAAATATTTTTGTAAATATGGATCCTTTTCCCTTTTTTGAGATCTCTTTGCAATGTAGAGCTAGAAGTCCTTGCCAGGCAGCAATATTGTTAGGTAAAAGCATATGCACAGTTTTATATACCCTTTTGCGCATAGTTGCAAGTTGTTCTCCAGAATGATTGGACTTAAACACATTCTTTAATCTATTATGTGACAAAAATAGAAATGCTACCACATTTTACCACAATTTGTTCTTAATGAAGTTACCATTCTGGCTTATGGTTATCACTTCATTGCTTTTAAGTGTTCACAAGCGATGTGGTCTGCAATCTTGCCTACGCATTGCAAGTGTTGCTTTGTGGCCTCCAGATACAGTTTTTCTCTCAGTTTCAAAATCAGGACATTTGCCTGTTTTTGGTCTGCTGGAACACCTCCCATTCTCTTCTGTTCCTCAGAGATAAATGACAGCTCTTGGGCAGTCACCTCCTCACGTTGTTTCAGCGCCATCTTAGATGTAATTTGTACAAGCCCGCTGACTTCAACTAAAACGGAGGCTTTTACTATCTCCTTACTTAATTTTGGTTTTCAGTTTCCTCTTAAGCATTTTAGCTTTATCCTTTCCACTCTGGAGATCATTCTTCTTGATAGGAAAGCAGAAGCAAAATAGCAATAGCAGAGATGATCCACTTCCTTTCTGTGAGATCGTAGCCCTATCCACTCCCAGGACCAGAACGAATATTTCATTGCTCTTTTCCCCCAATATAGCTAAAAAGCTCTTTTAGTTCTCAGCATTTTCTTTATAGAGACTAGTAAAGTCTGAGATTGGATTCTACTGTGAAAGACCAAAGAAAACCTTGTTATAATTTTAGTGGTTTGGCGTATAGAAATGTCAGATAAGGAAAAAACACACAAACACACCTCTTGGAGATATTTTACTTATTTTTTTTCTAGAAATAAGTACAATTAGGGGGCTTTTTGATCTGTTAAATGAAGTTGTTAGACTATAAACCATGCATGTGCTTTGGTTTGCTAGAAGTCATTTATAGCCCTTTCCTACCATATTCTGCTAAATCATATTTAGACAAGGGTATAAGCAGGATAGGGAAGTTATGAGTATTTTTTAAGGATCTAGAAATTTTGGGTGCTTAATATAATGATGTTTTTAATCTTATTTTTGCTTTTCCATGCCTTGAGGGCTTTCAGTCCTAGAACTTCTGCCTTGCATCCTCCTGCTTCTAATACTAGACAATAAGCATTTATTAAGTGCCTGCTATGTGCTAGACACTATGCTAAGTATCAAGGATACAAAGACAAAAATGGTACCTGCTCTCAAATAGCTCACAGTTTAATAGAGGAGAGAAATGCAAAACATTATATGTAAGTAAGATATACTTTAGATAAATTGGAGATGACTACTGAAACATTGGTTAATCAGTAGACATTTATTAAGCACTTAGTATGTGCCAGGCGCTATGCTAAGTTCTAGGGTTACAAAAAGAGTCAGAAGACGGTCCCTGAAACAACATGCAAACAGAAATAGGAGAGAATAATGGGAAGGCACTGGAAGGTTTGATGTGAAAGAAAGTTAAACCAAATTCTATTCCCCTTTCTGGTGTCATAATTAGACATCCTATATTTTGTCACATTGTAGAGTTGATTTTACTTTTGTTTATAACCCAGTGACAGTAAGTTGCCAAGGTCAGTCTTTGTTTAGTTTTCCTTAGTGCCTAGTTAGTATTGCTGACTCCAGGATGTGGATCAAGAGGACTTCACAGATCACTGGAAAAATACCAAATTTGTAGGTACACACTTCTATTAATGTGGTTGATGGGTGAATTTTACAGCATGTGTTTAGAAAATATTTATATTCCTCTATCACCTTTGTTTAAATATACTGCTTTTGGTTAGGGGAATGGCTTCTGTGAAAAGCAGGCTACAATTCTGGGTTTTCTAAGGTAATCATGTAGCACAGTTTAGTCTAAATAGTATGTGTGCTTTAGCAGGGTCCAACCTTCACCTCATTTCACAGTTGAGTTCACGGAGTTTGAAGAAAGGAAATTAGTGCGCAAGGTCAGACTTGACTGAACACAGACCAGAACTTAGATTCCTGTTGGCTGCCTTATATAAATATACATCCTTCCATCTTCACCTGAATACCAATACTATCCAGTTTCTGATAGTTTCATTCACTTAGTTAATACTTGATTTATATCAATTTTCCATTTTCTTTTTTGGGGGGGGGTGTTGTTGAGCAGAAAGGGGAGGACGGCATCCTTTTCTTTGTAATATGCACTGTAGTTATTCGTTTGACTTGCTTGGTGAGTGCATATCTTTTTATGTGAGAGAAAGGGAATTTTTTTTTAAAAATTAAAAAGGAAATTTACAGATGATACAGTAACAAATATATAGTCAATAGTTTTAATTGCTTGGATTCTTTTTTTTTTTTTGTGACTGGCCTACCTTAAATATTTTTGTAAAGATAAACTTTTTTGAAAGTGAAAATCTTATGTAAATGAGGTAGTAGAAGCTAATTTTCAGTTCACTGAAGTACTGTTCTCAGTAGAGTTCTGTCACTGGTTTGACACTTTGGAGCAACATATTTAGTGTACGTCACTTTTTTCCCATTGTAAAAAGTGAACAATAATGTCAACTTTCTACTTTGTGAAGATATTTGAAATATTAATTAAGTAATGAGTAGTTGAAGTAAGGAGAGAATTTGGAACTGAAAACTTAAAAGTTATGTGTATAGGATTTAGTAATGCATGTGATGAGGTCTCTCAGTCCTATGATCAGCCACTATTTTTTATACTCGCAGAATTGTTACTTAATGTTGTTTACTTCATCTCCTTAGGCCTACTTACTAACTCAGACAGCTGTGGATACACTTAAAGATTTTGTTCATTTGCTTTCACTGTCCCTTTTCTGGTGGCTACTGCAACCTCCCCCCCTTTATGTACTAGTCTCCATGTGTTTAGTATTATCCTTAATTGAATCCAAATACAAATTCTGATAAAATATTGCCTTGTTTTAATTTGATTTTCTTTTAAATTTTATCCCTGGAAAACAAAGTTGTCAAAAATATAAATTAGGGCATATGGTATTTCCAAATATTAATTGGGAGTGGTAATAAAATTCTATGCCCTTTATATTGTCAATATTTTAAAAATGTAAATTGCTGCATATCTTAAAGATAATTGATTGCCCAGTGGGAATCAGATATAGATTTGAAGAAAAAACCTTGAGTCTTTATAAGTAAGCTTGAATTCTAATTTCTTTTTGTATCTTTCCTCTGTGACAGATGATCACCATCTTTAAAAAGAGATCAAATTTAAACATGTCAATTTTTCAAAAGGTACTAAATTTGCAATTACAAAAGAAACCAGTATGACCAATACTTTCAAAATAATTTTTAGATGGTTGTGACATCACTTTACTTTTCAGCAGAGTATAAAAATAATCTTCAAAGAATGTTGTTGTGGAAATATTAAAAGTTAATTTCTGTTCCTTTTTAAAAAATGTTTTCCATAAAACATTTAGTAGTATATTAGAACATATAATTTTGAAAAGCAAAGTAGTTTTTAGAGGCCACCATTTATACTGCTCTTAGTATGCTCTAAAACTGACAAAAACTGCATTGTGTCTTGCTGAAAAGTCTCTCAAATATCCTGTATGTGTCTGTGTATGTGTGCTAGCTTCATACATCCATAGTTTTCTCATTCTCTCATTTATAGCAGCAGAGACAAAATTGCAAGACTGTGGTTTCAAAGTTCAGGGGAGAGGGATCAAGACAGCTTTTTCTAGGAAGGTAAGGAAGAAGTGGGATTTGGATTTTGCCTTTAAGAGAGGCTAAGTAAAGTTTGATTAAATGTAGAGGTAGGGAGGACATTCTAGACAGGTGAATAGCACCAGTACCTGTGAGGAGTGATTTCTTTCCAGTCTTGAAGGATATAGGTGTCTCTTACGTTAAGTGATGTAGGGCCTGGACCTGTGATGTCATTCATTTTGAGATCTCCTTGGTAATCAAAGTCCTTTTATCAATGCAAGTCAGTATGCGCCTTGGAATTCCAAGATCTCACTGCCATTGTGCTAGAGAGACCAGATGGGAACACAGGTCTTTGGGGCTCTGAAATCAGTTTCTTGTCCATTCTATCCTACTTTCTCTTATTTATTATATTAAGGTAGAGGAATTTTTTAGATCAGTTAGAAACAGGTGGAGGAATGATTTAGTTCAAACAGGAGAAACTGAGAAGAATAGAAGTTTGGTGGAGATAAATGAGGCCAAAGAAATAAATCCTAGATATAGCTTGAAAGGGACCTCTGTCAGGTGCCCTAATGTGTATAGATGAGTAAACTGAGGCCTAGAAAAGGTAAATGAGTTGACCAAGGTTACCCAGGTGGTAAGCCTCAAAGGGAGGATCTGAAATTAGATCCTTTACCTTCAGATCTTCTGTCCATTGTAGCACATTGCCTATTCTTGAGCTGTTGCCTGAAGCACTAATGATATATTTATTTAAAGTAAGAGAATTGATGAGGCCGGAAACCTTAGAGATTATAGATAATTTGCTGTTATGCTCCCCCCCCCCCCCAATACAGAGCCTTTTTCTCCTGTAGAGGTCTGATTTTAAACTACTTCAAGTGAATATTCTAGACGGGTTCACCTGGGATCCCAGAGCTTGTTTTTTTAAAAAATATTTTGATTACTGTATTTCAGTGTAATTGATTTACTCTAATACTCTATATTTTGTTTTATGTTTTTAAAAATATTGTTCTGAGAAAGGGATTCATCCTTAGGTTGTACCAGGTTGCAAAAGGTCACAAGCTAGGTGTCACAGTGGATAGATAGAGTGCTGGGCCTAGAGCCAGGAAGACTCATCTCCCTAAGTTGAAATCTGACCTCATACATTTAATAGCTGTGTGACCCTGGGCAAGTCACCCTGTTTGCCTCATTTTCCAAGTCTATAAAATAGCTAAGGAAGGAAATGGCAAACTCTCTTTGCCAAGAAACTCCAAATGGAGTCACAAAGTCGGCTATGGCTGAACAACAACAAAGACCTTCATGACATGGAAAAAGGTTAAGAACCCTTGTTCAAAAAGCTCAGGTGATACTGTGTGAATTCCCATTTTGTTTTCTCTTTCAGCCTTAAATTCTCTCTCCCCCTCCCCTTTTTTTAATGCCAACCACAGGTGAGATGAGTAAGATGACTGTAAACACAAACCAGTAGTAGGCTTTTTAAAGTAGCAAATCTTTGAAAATCAGTTTTGATGGTTCTGATTTGAAATATGAATAATACCCTGTTAATTGTGTAGTACTTTTAGCACTGCCTTTTTACAGAATGTTATCTGTTCTTTTCACAAAAACCTACTGCAAGTTGAGCTTGTTTTCTTCTTGAGAAAGAAAAAGTTGAGGTAGAAAGAGGGCAAGTGACTTGTTTATGGTCACACAGCCAGTGATAGAGCTAGTCAGTCTTTGGTTCTCTTGATTTTCAGTACTGGCCTTTTAGCTTGACAGCTGTAGATCAGTTTTGCTGGATGATCAGGCAAAGCTGGACTGCGTGACTGACTAGTTTAATACCTTATTACTTTATTACTACTACTTTAATAACCATCAGTTTGAGATAGATGTACTGTACTTCATACTTCCATATGATTTTGTTATGCCTAATACCACCACTCAGTTTTTCTTGGTATATTGTATACTTTTATTTAAGGAACATTTTGCTAAAAATCTAATTATAGCTTTATATAAAGCTTTGCCATACTTGGTTCATATTATGCTAAAAGTTTACAAGTTCTCTGTATAATATTTGCTTTTTAATTTTTTTTGCCTCTTCTCTTTCATTCTTCTCTCTCTCCCACAACCCCCATCCCCCTACCCCAAACAAAAGCTTACGTCCTCCGTAATAGAATATTCATTGTCCTGTTGTGATGCTCCTGAGCTAGTTTCAGTAGGCAAGATGATGAGATTTCCAGCATGTTGGGAACTTGAGCTAAAGTGTGTCTCACCAATTCAAAAGACCAAGCCCAGCAAGACACCAGAATAATGAGGCCAGGACAAAGGGAACAGTGGGTTTTATTATTAGACACACTTTAAAAAGCTTATTAATGAAAAATAGTTTGCAAGCAAGTTTGGCAGAAAAGTTAACTTCCATTGTTAAAAGTTCAAAAAGAACTTGTGCTTTGTTTAAGGGAAGGCTTGAGTCAGTTGTAAATATCTTAAAGCACCAGAGTAGCTTTTAAAGACTTCTTTCCTCCTGGCTTTGGTTTAAAAAAAAACAAAACCAAAAATGGAAATTATACTCTAATTTTGATAGTTTATATTTATAATTTAAAAAACTGGAGAAAATCTAGCATCTCCTAATTAAAAATTTTTAAGTAGGTCTTTTAAAAATAACTAGCAGATCTTTTGGAGTACATTGTTTTGGTTGTTAGTATTGTTTGAACCATGTTTGATTGATTATTTGAATTTCCCTTTATATGGGGAATATTTGCTTCTCTAAGGGCTCCATTTAGTAGGTATACTAATGTACCAAAAAGAAACCTGATAGACAATAGAATTTGGTTTCACAGTTTCTAACTTTTTTGTATTACTTATCTGTCAGACAAGTTTGCCTATAAAAAACCACTGTTCTAGTCTTGTAATGTCTAACAAATATAAACAATTTCACAATAGCCTTATTCCTCCTGTTATGTGAAATTTTTTCTTTTCCTTCTTTATACTGAAAATGCTTTTATTAGTACTCCATATTTATTGGCTTTTACTTTACTTTCCACATCCAAACTTTTTATTGTGGGCTTACTGCTTTATTTATAGCAGTTGTTTTAAAACACTGCCAGTTACGGCCAGCTACCATGACCATATGTTCATGTATTTTTAACTGGACTGGCAATGTTCCACTATACCCCTATAAAAACACTTTACAGGTGCCTCAAAAATGGGAAATATTAAGTGTTATTAATGATTTTGTAAAGTAAAAAGTATATCTAAAGATTTAATTGTAGGTTTTTCACTTCTAATGCTGCATGTTAAATATGTGAAAATATTCATTTACTATTAGATACATGAGCAGATAAGACCATGTATGGCTAGACACAAGTTTTCCTAACCAGCGCCTTCCTTTCAACCTTCCCTTGTTATCAGAAGTCTTCCCTTCTTAAGAAAACTTTCCCTTGGCCCCTTTGTCCAGTTTTAACTTCCATCCCTTTCTTTCTCTTCTGTTATAGGCAAATTTCCTGAAATAATGGTATGTTACCTGCTGCCTCCAGACCATTCCTTTCTTATCTTCCCGATCCCACTTTATTCCTTGACAAAACTACTTTTCACAGGTCATCAGTGATCTCTTAATTGCCCAGTCCTTTCTCAGCATTCATTTGTATTGACGTTCCAGTAGCGTTTTATATTCCGGTTTACCAGATCTTCCCTCTTAACACTCTTTTCCTTTTGCCTCGTTGTCTTTTCTGTCACTATGGAATTCTGAACCACCCACCACAACCCTCAGCTTCTCTGGGTTCTTCTGTGTCTGGCTCAGTTCTTGGACACTTACCTTTCTCTCAGTGTTTCTCTAGTCGTAGTCAACTGATCTTTATCCTGATTACAGTTTCCTTTCTGTGCAGGTGAATCTGGGATCATTAACTCCAGCCTTGCTGTCTGCAGCACCTGTAGGCTGTAACTACTCAAATGCAGTGTCTGGAAAGATACGACCCTCCTTTCTGGATACTTTGCCTGGAAGGTGGGCTTGTATTTCCAGATGTGAGCTTGGCTGACCTAATTTGGGGCAATTACTGGTGGTGTCACCCAGAGTAGTGTTCTTAGACCTTATTCCCCTCTGTATATATTCTTACATTCTAGTAACACTGGCTTTGTTGCTGTTCCTTACACAAGATACCAACTACATTTTCACTGGTTGTCCCCCATCTCTGGAATTTTCTCCCTTATGTCTGCCACTTGACTGTTCCTGGTGTCTTTCAAGTTTACCTTTTGCAAGAAACTTTTCCCAGTCTCCCTTAATGCTAGTGCCTTCCCTCTGATATTACTTCCAACTTTCCCTTTGATTTCTTTTTTGTACATAGGTATTTACATTTTTTCTCCCCCATTACATGATGAGAACAGGGACTGTTTATGTCTTTCTTTATATCCCCAGTGTTTAGCCCAGTTCATGGAATATAGTAAGTGCTTAATAAATGCTTTTTAAAAGTTATTTTATATGATTGTGATTGAATACTATTATGCTGTAAGAAATGACAAGCAGAATGCTCTCAGAAAAACTTGGAAAGATGTACATGAACTGACGCAAAGTGAAGTGAGCAGAAGCAGGAGACCATTATATACCTTTATAATGCTCTTTAAGCTGGGGTTGTGACCCACAGTGTAAGAAGCACTCAAGGGTCACAAGTGGAAAAAGTTTAAGAAGCCTTGATGTACAATAATAACAGCAGTATTATATGAAGATCAACTGAATAACTTAGCTATTCTCAGCAGTACCTTGATCCAAGACACTACTGGAGGACTTATGATGAAAGGTGCTGTTTATTTACAGGAAAAAATTGAAGGAGTCTGAATGCAGATTGAAGCATACTTTTTCATTTTCTTAGTTTTTTTGGTCTGTGTTTTCTTCAATGCATAACTTACTTGGAAATGTATTTTGAATGACTGCATATATATAACCCATGTCAAATTGCTTAGGGGATTAGAGAAGGGAGGGAAGAAGAGAATTTTCAAAATATGAAAAAGAAGAATATTAAATTTTTTTCTGCAGTTGGAGAGAAAATAATTTTTTTTAAGTGCTTGTTAATTTGACAACCTATAGAAGCAATTCTTACTTACTTCCCAGTGTTCTGTTATACTGGTAATACACAGGACAAGATATTGTAATTCCCTAGGCTCATCCCAGATCCCAAGGGAGATAAATATACTTTAAAGACAAATACTTAAAGATTAGAAAACTTAGGAGGTCTAAGTCATTATGTCTTATTTATTTAGTAGGTAACTCAAGCAATGCTTGTTAAATTGAATTTGCAGGTCTCAGCATCCTGCTTGCAAATTTGTGCTACTTCTAATGTTGCACTAAGTTTTCTCAGGTAGCCTGTAAATTAGAGGTAAATCTCCCACTTTAAAACTGGTTTGGTCAAGTAGGTATTCCATAGCCTAGTACTGTGGAAATAAATTGTAGATTTGAGGGAGCTAGATGGTGCAGTGGATAGAGTACTGGGCCCGGAGTCAGGAAGACCTGAGTTCAAATGTGGCCTTACACATTTGCTGGCTGTGTGACCCAGAGCAGGTTATGGCCTCCATTTGCCTCAGGCCTCAGCTATAAAATGGTTATGATAATGAAAGGACCTACCTCCCCAGGGTGGTTGTGAGGTTCAAGTGAGGTAATATTTATAAAGCACTTAGAAGCCATGAGTGCAGAGAAGATACTAAATACATTCTACCTGTTACAGTTATTCTTACTCTAGAAATACTCACTGAAATTCCCTAGGCAGCCTGGGTGGCACGGATAGATCTTTGAGCTGGAGTTGGCCGGTAATAGCACCTGCATTCCAGGGTTGTTGTAAGGCTCAAATGAGATACTATTGACTTATAATAAAAGCAGTGTTAGCGATGATGATGATGAATTTGGGGCCATCTAAAACTGATGTTGAAACAGATGTTGATGATGAAACATTGAAACAGAACTTTGATTGAAATAAGCGGAATGAATAGTGAACCCATTAGAAGAGGACATTGCCTGAACTTTCATAGCTTTGAAAAGTGGTAATGGACAACTGAACAACTTTACTTTTGGACAAGGGTTTGTTTTTGCCACCTAGTTCTTGCCTTAAAGTATTGTTTGTACAGGGTTCATTTGGACATTCACAGAGAGCTGTACCGTCAAAACATACCAAACTTTATATGATAGTCATTCTGATATCCCATTTGTGTTTTAAGTTCAGATTCCAAATTTAAATTTATTTAAGTTTCTCTATTTTTGTCATGGAGTTATTATGTGGGAGGAAGAAAGCCACAATTTATAAAGGGATATGGACAGAATCTATTTCATTGGTGTAAAGACTTACCAATGAGGAATTTTCTCTACCAGTACAAAGTGTCCAAGAACACACTAAGAGATGTGACTTTCCAGTGTCTCACAATATCTCTCATTTTGTTTTTTTTTAAAATAAATTTATTTAACTTTTTACATTCATTTTCACAAGATTTTGGGTTCCAAAATTTTCTCCCCATTTGTCCCCTCACCCCTCCCCAGTACACTGAACATTCTAATTACCCATATCACCAATCTGCCCTCTCTTCT
>CM053769.1:628221019-628257762 GCA_028658325.1 Potorous gilbertii | reverse complement strand
CAAATGGGGAGAAAATTTTGGAACCCAAAATCTTGTGAAAATGAATGTAAAAAGTTAAATAAATAAATTTATTTTAAAAAACAAACCAAAAAAAACTTCAGTGCTCCCTGTTCACTACAGAATGATCTCCAGTTTACTGTGCATCTGCATCAGTAAAAATATTTTGAGCATGTATCTACAATATAGGTTTATTTTGTCATTTTTAAGTTATGTATATATTATTTTATCAGTAAGTATATATATTATCAAAGGGATAGAAATTGAAATAAAAAAGTATGAGAGAAAGATGAAATTATTTTTGATCCTAGGCTAGTGGAATTTGTAGATTAACAGTTGTATGGCCAGGCTTGTACTTTAGGAACAATAATTTAGCAGTTGTAAAATTGGGTGATAGAGAGACGGATGAACAGGATATTGAAATAATCCTGACGAAGTTATGAAGGCCTAATAGAAGGGTGGCTCTCTGAGTGACTTGTAAGGGATAGGTGGAACAGATGTTATGGAGATTGAAACAATAACATTCGGTGAGTGATTGTGATATGTGTGGTAAGGGAGAGGGAGGAATTGAGGATGATACAGAAATTGTGAACATAGGTGACTTGAAAGCATAGTAGAACCTTAGACAGACATAAGGAAGTCCAGAAGAGGGGAGTATTTTGAAGGAGATATAATGTAACGAGATCTGAAGTGCAAATTGCAACCCATCCACCCCTACTCAGCCTGTGCTACTCACTCTGCCCTATAGAAAATGAAAAATGATGAATGGTTTTACTGACTGGTCACTGGATACTTGCTCTGGATCACAGAGTCCCTTAAAATCCAACCAAGGGGCCTTTGCTGTCATGAGAAAGTATTGTGTGAAACATAGTGTGAAGATATTGGGAAATGTGGGAAATTTTGCCTATGTAATTGCTTCAGGTGCAAGTAGGGTTATGGTCAAATTATAACTGCCCCGAGGTTCAGCTCCCTACTGCAACCAGAGGAAGTCATTAGTTGGAGGGTTGGGAAGTATGGGTGAAGGGGGTAGTATAGTTGTCTTGCAGATAAGCTTATGATTGACTATAAGTAGGATGCAACTCAATTTCTCTCCCTCTGTAATATTAATTAGAGTTAAAGATCTTCCCACCCATTAACAGGCCTCAGATACCTTTTGTTAATTTCTAATGAGGCACTGGGTCACATAGGTCATGCTATTCAGCCTTGAAAAGTGTATATATACTCTGAGGGGAGGTTTTACTTTGGGGCTTTCTTTGGAAGAAAGTTCATATGCCAGATGGGACTCTAGGTAGCTGTTGACAAGACCCCCCCAGCTTTGAAAACTCAGATATTGGTGCTTCTCTCTCTGGTAACCATGTATGTATGTAATTGTCAGACAGTTGGATCTGTCTGTTGATCTGTGCTGCACGTATTGCTTATGGTCAGACAGTTGGAAGCCCTGTCTGTTGGTCTTTATTTCTCTCTTTTGGTGAATGTAGTTAAAGAAGATTGTTGACCCCCTCAAAAGTTGTTTCCTTTTAGAAAAGCAAATCTAAGAACCTGTGCATCAGGTCCTCCTGTGTATGCTAGGGTGCTTAATGCTACACCCTCTCATTGGTTATTAATACTCCTCTTCCAGTTATGTCATGGCTTCTACTTTTGACACCACTGATCCAGAGGGTAAAATTTAAACTTCTGACATTTGATGCTCTCTACCTTTTCACATTTCTCTATACCTATTATTTTCTAAATCCTTTCTTCTCCAGATAATTCAGACCCTATCCTGTTACTTTACCATCCTCTGGTTTTTATCCCCTGTGTACCACCTTTGCTCATAGTTTTCCCTATGCCTTTAATGTCCTGTCTTCCCCTCCTTCACTATTGGAGTCTAACCCTTTCTCCAAAGCTGAACTGAGATCCCACCTCCTCTATAAGGTCTTACTTGTCATCACCCTCACTGGAAGATGCCCTCCCACTCCCACACCCCTTTACTTTGCAATGCGCCTTGTTTGTGTATGCCTCAATAATACGAAGTTGGACGAAGTTACTTCTAGAGCTACTTCCAGCTGTCAGATTCTGTAATTCTTCATTGTATATGTTATAGTCATTTATGCTTGTGTTTTATTTCTGTGCTAGCTCCAGGAAGACAGAGACCATGTCCTATATCTATCTCAGCACCTAACATTGAATTATGTACAGAGTAGTCACTTAATAATTATCTGTTTAAATGAACTATCTTTTAATCTATCATCACATTTCCTGGTGATTTAAAGTCTTTTAATGTTGGAAGTCTTTGAAATTTGAATTTCACATGCTGGGTAACCCAATTACTATTTTCACTTAAATACAAACTTTCATCTAAGAATCTCTAAGTCCTATAATGTCAAATGATAATATTTCTATTTAGAGCGTTAGCATACTTGCTTAAGACCACACAAGTTAGGAAAAATATATAAGGTGGTTTTTTTTTTTTGTTTGTTTTTTAGCCCTGGGCTAGTTTTGTTTCCTTTCCAGAACTAATAACCACATTATTCCAGGACCAAAGTATGTAGTCCCTGAAAATTGGACTTTTAATTACCTTATTGTCCCTCCAAAATTTTGTGGCTCTAAATCCAGCACAGGGGAATTCAGATGGAATGATGGATAAGTGGTATGATTGAACTTCAAAGGTTCAAAGGATGATCAGTTGATGGGAATGTTGTATAAGGGATCAGGTCATGATTAGACTGCATGATCTGTGTGGTGTCTTCCAATTCTGAATTTCTCTGACATTCTCACTTGCAATAACAGTAGAAGCTTTGGATTTCTTCAATTTGAATCTACACTTCTAAAATATTCATGGAACTCAAATGAGTTTTTGCTAAATATTGCAATATTGTAAAAGTTTGTAATATTGACTCCTGAAAAAACTTTCTTATGTAATGATACCTCTGCCCAAGTCTAGGACAGTTCTCCTGAAGTACAGCCATGTGATTCTGTATTTTCTTCTATGTCAGGGCACATGACTTCTATTTGACTGAGAGTTCTCTGATGCTGCGATGCTGTGGATGGCATACAAGAATGAGATATATCTTCAGATTTTGGGAGAGGTTAGAAAAAGGCAAACATCATATTTTTTTTGGAGACAATTGAAGTTAAGTGACTTATCCAGGCTCATACAGCTAGTAAACATTTGGGGCTAGATTTGAACTCAGATCCTTATCACTCCAGGGCTAGTAAACATTTGGGGCTAGATTTGAACTCAGATCCTTATCACTCCAAAGCATTCCAGGGCTCTATCCACTGTGCCACCTTGCTGCTCTCCAACACAAAATTTCAATAACAGATTAGAAATCTCCCTGAAGCTATAGACATATGAGGATGCCAGTCTCCACCATGTCCCTGAGTTCCAATACTTGCACCCTTAGAGACTGCTAAGAGAGGCTTTTCTTCCATCCATTAGTTACATCACCCTCACCTTGTTTGAGCTGAGGTTTTAATGTCTTGTTCTAAACCAAAGAGCTTATTTACTCTGCTCTATTCTATTGTCTAATTTGTATACCTTCTCCAATTTCTGTTTACTGTTTACCTTAAGAAAGTGGTTTTTTGTGATGATCTTTTGAGGAACCAATGTTTGATGAGAGGGAGCTAAGCTGCTCATAGTAAGCTAAGTGTTATCTTCACTTTGAGAATGCTGAGGAAAAAAATATCTTTTATTTGTACCTCTGGACCATCAATACCCGATGTGTGGTAAATAGACTTAATTCTAGCCAGATTTCCCTCTTGGAGATAGCAGTTTGCTTCACCATTGGGGTGGTCACAAATCCTTATCCCAGATAATGCTCCCTCCCGTGTGTAAGTGCAGTCCACAAGGGAAATTGCCATATATCCACAATATTTACATGGATAGATATATGATCTTGGATCTGGCCCACTCTGTCTCCAAGGAAGATTTTGAGTTCTGACTGTGAAGAATGAGAAGAGGGTTGGGCCTGAACCACCACAGGCAGGATCCCCTAGGATCCAAGGGAAGAGATTGTTCTTATCTGTCTCTGTGAACTGGAAATTGGGGGTGTTTGGGGGCCCAGAACCTCCACATGTAGACATGGTTAGAGGAACAGTGCTGCCTCACCTAAATCCAATTCACGTGCATGCCAAGTCATCACTCTTGTGATGTCATTGACTCTCCTTGAGAAAGAAGGACAAATGACAACAAAACAACAGTGTTCCTCTCACCAAATGAAATTAGAAGAATTTTTGAGAGTGGATTGTTCATATTTATAAAATTCTAGATTCCGAAGTGGAAAAAGTCTTACACTTATCTAGTCAAAACAACTCATTTTATAGATGAAGAAATGTGGACCTAGAGAAAGGAAATCAGATATGATGAAGTGAGGATTTGCCAAAGGTGGGTCACACAGGTAATAAGTGGTAGAGTTGGGGGTCATTGCTCAGAGTTGTAAGGTGAGAGTCTGAAATAAACCTTTATGACCATGAAAAGCTATATTGAAGTATAACCTTTTATGTTGCAGGGATCCTAGGGACTAACAAATACACACACCAGAGCTGTGACTTGGTCCACTTGATTCTGGAAAACAATTTGGAATTATGCTAAAAAAAAGTAACTATAATGTATATAACCCTTGTCTCAGAGATTCCACTGCTAAGCATATGACCCAAGGTCATAAAAATATTCATAGTAGCATTTTTTGTGTGATAGCAGAGAATTCAAAACAAAAATCACTTGAGGATTGCCTAATTGAACTGGTGCACAAATGTAATGGGATGCTTCTGTGCCATAAGAAATTATGAATATGAAAGATTTGGAGAAGAATGGTAAGACTTATAGGAAGTGATGCAATAAAGTAAGCAGATTAGGAACACAATATAACTAATAGTAACAAAAAATGCAAATGGACAGAGCAACCACAAAAAAAATGGCATTCAATTAGAATGACCAAATTTAGACCTGGAAAATAAATGAAAAAATGCATCATCTTCCTTGCTTTGTAGAGGTGATTATAGGTTGGAAAAATTCCATCTACCATCAGAATCAGTTGATATATTGGTTCGCTTTGTGGATTGTTTTTTTCTCTATTTTTTCTACTTGTTACAAAGGATGACTTCCTGGGGGAGAGAGATATTTTGAAATGAGGGTTATGTAAGAACAAAGGCTATCTAAAGTTTTTTACAAGAAAAAAGAATATGCATACAAAGAAAATAATCATTGGGAAAATTATTTATAATGATAAAAAATATACATTCATTTATACAAACCAAGAAATTTTAGTATGACTATCATTTCTTTTTTTAAAAATCTACAAAAATATAGATCTAGTTTTAATATCCAAAAAGCTTATGGAATCCATCAATCCAATCTGACACCTTGAGGTCAGCAGTGACTTGGAACCCATAGCTCCTTAACAGTTTAAAATTTGGCATCTTTTGTTGCCAGGGACAACCCAGGAGCTAGCCCTAGGCAGATTCATCATCAGCCTTTCTAGCATGGTTCCATAGTGAGTAAAATAAATTCACTCAGTCATCCAGGGAACCAAGTCAACTAACCAAACCAAAGAAAAGAGAATGGGGAGCAAGGGGCAAGGAGACCTGTACTGCGTTTCCTTGATGTGTTTTAAATAGTAAGTTGTAGAAATTGGAATAGAACCAGAAGGTGATGACAAAATACTACTTGAATATACAATGGAAGGACTTGTCTCCTGTTCTCACTCTCAGCCCTGCCCCCCCCAACCCAAAGTGAATTACTTAGCACAACAACCTTTATTTTCTAGGTTAGCTGGAATATGTGACCTAAAAACCACTCTCTAGGGACTTGAGCTTTTGTAGCCCTAAACCTGATTTATTGGATCAAATGTCTAGTGTTTCTGGCTGATTTTAAAAATGGAAATGAATCAGCAGAGTGTTCCTCTGAGATCTGAAGCTAATTTTTTTGTCCTCTTTTTGCATAAGGATGATATTAGGAGATATTTAAATTAGTTGGGTAATGTGACATAGAGACTTGATTTAAACTTTAAAATTCAAAGCTTCGAAGGAGGGAAATCACTGAACTTTCTGAACAACAGAGGCCCAGATTTAATTGAATATCACACTTTAATTTCCAACTTGTTATCCTAAGGAGAGGTCATAGATTAGCAACTCAAGGCATTGGTTTAAGGTCAATGTATAATCCACTCTGTTGGTCTCCTAGGAAGGGAACCTGTAAATTCTCTAGAACACCAATGAAATAAATAGCCTTTGGTCTTTGATGGAATGGTCAAGTGGTAAGTTTTCTAGACTGAAGTTTGTTATTAAGATGCCAAGGGTAGGGGTGAGGAATGGAAGGGGGAGGCACTTGGAGAGTTCTGAGGAAATGAGAATCTAGCTAGTACATGTTACTCCAGTCATTGCTATGTGACATCCTAACCATCAATTGGCAAAAAAAGTATAATGAATTGTGTCCAGGTGAATTTCAGAAATGACTTTCAAATTCTGGAACTCTAAAGGAACAGAACCACAGATTTGGACACAGAAGGGGATTTAGATATTAAGGAGCCCATTTCCATTTTATATGAGAAAACTGAAGTCCAGAAAGGATAAGTGATCTGTCCATGGTCACGAGTGAGTGTCAGGTTTATGTTTCCAACCCATGTCTTCCTGATTCTAAGTCCAGCTCTCTATCCACTATACCACTAGTTTAAATTTAATTTCTTTGGCATTTTTCTTCTTTTGGTTTCTTGGTAATTTTTTTTCTTAAATTACATTGTTGGTTGATTAAATTTAGTTCAAGAGCTGCACGAGGTTCCACATGCCTGTAATCCCAGCAGCGGGGAAGAATGAAGCTGGTAGTTTTCTTGACCTTGGGTGTTCTGAGGTACACTGACTGTCCACACTAAGCCCAGAATCAGTATGGTGAGTTTCCTGGGAGTTAAGGGGTCACTTCTTTGCATAAAAAAATGGAGCAGAAGGGAAACATAGGAAATAAGGATTAATTAAGATCTTATTAAATGTCAGGCATTGTGCTGAGGGCCTTACAAATATCATATCATTTGAGCCTGACAAAAACCATGGGAGGGAGATGCTATCATTATTCTCAATTTGTAGTTGAGGAAATTGAGACAGACTTATCTAGGGTCACCCAGCTAGCATGTGTCTAAGGCTGGATTTGAACTCAGGTCTTCCTGAGCCCAGGGAGGGATGAAACAGCTCTGAGTTTGAAATGCATCAGGTCAAAACTGCAGACCACTAGTGGGATCAGGCCTGTGAGGAGCTCTTGCTCTTCTAGCTAGAGTAAGATAAGGAGGCCTAATATTTAAAAAAACTACAGCATTTAAAAAACAACAAAACCAGTTTAACAAGAACCTATTGAGTGTTTGCATATACTGCATAGGGCACTGTTAGGTGTAGCACATCTAAAGACAAAATAGAAGAGAACAGAATGGTACATTCTTTATCATTCATTCCTCCACTCAAGTTTAATTTCTATGTCTTATTGTGGGTGGAAGGGATCTTAGGTTCTAGAAAGTCATAATAAAGAAAGTACTAGCTCTGGTAAGTTTTACGAGGCTAGGAAGACCTCAGGTACAGACGAGTATTTGAGAGAGGTCCCCAATGGGCTGGACTCTAGGATATGAACCTTTCTGACCCCAGCAACTCGTGAAACTGTCTCTGAGACAGAGCATGAGTCTTCAGTGGAGAAGACTCATATTATTAAAATCACACATCCCTGAAGTATAGAAGGATATAGATGGGTGGCCAAGGAATCACTGTTCATTGTTATTTGGTCATTAAGTTATTAAGGAAACCAATGACACATTTTGAAAAAGTATGAATCTAGAAATGAAAGCAATCTGTATGCTTGTGTTGAGGCAGCCTATCCATACTAGGCTTTTATCATTCATTTACTATGACAGTAGAGACAAACATCCCATTGTGGTGGGGGGAAACAGCAGCATTAGGGCCTTTGTCTCTTTCATTAGCCCCATTTCTGTCAGAGCTTGGCCCTTGAAGCTGTATCGAATGACAGGCTTTGGCTTCTCATGTAAAAATTGCAGCCATTCTGCTATGTTCTGTGGAGCCCCCTCTACCACCCACTGCTCTGGAAATTGGCAGGACTGAGAAACTGGAACATCCTCCATATCATGCCACAGATTTAGAGGTTCTTAATGTCATAGAAGTAGGAGGAAAGACCTCAAAGGAAGTGTCAGAACACCACGTGCAGAACTAAAAGGGCAGTTGGGCAGCTTAAGGAAAAAGGAAACCTCTGCTCCAGGAGCAAGCAGATACTGCCAGAAGTTTGTTCTTCCATTGATATGCATTTATGTGGACATAATACATGTTCTAAAGTAGTCTAGAATATTAGTGTACATTAAAAAGCGTGTCTCTAAAGTCTTAGCTCTAACGCATACTAATATATTGTTATATACTACTGTAGAATATGTGTTATGCTCACACACAGCTCACAAACAATTCAGTTTTTAAAGCACTTAGACTTTTGGGGCTCCTTGTATAGTATACTATATTTTATATTGTATATGTTAATATTATGTTAATAGACCTTATAAACTATATGTTCATAGTAGTATGTTTTATCTCATATAATATATACTGTGTAATATAGTAATGTATATCATATGATATCAAGGCAGCTATGGAGAAGAATTGGCCCTGAATTAGGAAACTTGAGTTGTATGACCCAAGCAAGTCACTTAATCTCTGTTTTCTCAACTGTAAAATGGGAATAATAGAAGTACCTACCTCTCAGGGTTGTTGTGAGTATCAAATGTGACAATATTTGTAAAGTGCTCAGCATAGTGCCTGGCACATAGGAGATCCTTAATAAGTACTTGTAAAATGATATATATGTATATATACATATATATCACATATATGTACATGTAATATGTTGATACTATTTAGTTAACTATACATAGATATTAATATTACCAAAAATTATATATTGAATAAAATTCAGTGCTGTGCTTGAGCTAGTTCATACTGACTCAGAAACACCAATTGCTGAATTTTCAGTGTGAGCATTTACACCTTTGAAATTGGCTAATACTACAAACCAGGTTTGATTTATTGTTTTATTGATTATCTAGGCTTAAGAAAGTGATGGAGAAAAGCTTAATTATTCAAATTAAACTTAAAAATATGTTGTGTGCACATTTTTTTAGAGAGCTAGTTATTAAAATTAACCATACATCCCTGAATATATTACAAACAATGTTGTATTTATAATATATTAACTAATAGTATTAAGTATACTAGGTACTTATATTAGTATATCTACTATATTTGATAATATGTATCATGTTATAAAATAAATATCTCAGTATATATTATGTAATATATTATATATAATAATACAATATATATATTATTATAATATGAAACAACTGACCCAGGATTACATACAGCCAATATGATCGGAAAAGGGACTTGAAGATTCTACACACACATTGTTGAACATCGACACAAACATATCACTCACAAAAGATATACTCCAATGCCTCATCAGAGTGTGGAGGTGACCTTGGAATATTAAACGCTTGGCCAACAGAGCAATAGCTCTGACATCTCTGCACAAAACTGGGAAGGTTTTGCAGTGAAACCTGGGGTCAGACTACATGGTTCACTTGAGGACTAGCCTAGGTAAGTTTGGAGAGGCATTTCATCTAAGGTTAGATCACCAGTTGATAAAATTTTTTGGTCCCAGTAAGTGACACACGAACATTTATCTACTAAGGTGAAGAGGAGTTGTGGAGGTATTACCTACTCACATGGATAAAATTACATCTTTCAAATATGAGAGTAGGTATGTTTGGGGCGTGCATGCGTGTGTGTGTGTATGTGTGTGTGTAAAGGAGCAAGTATAGTGTTGTGGCTAGAAGGCTGGTCTCATAATCAACAGGTAACTGGTTTCAAGTCTGCTTCCATCACATGCTAGTTGGGTGATACTGAGCAGGTCATTTAACCTCTCAATACCTAAGGTAACTTTTAAAGATTGAGTTGCATTCAACTCTGTGTTTACTGACCTGTGTTTATAGAAGGAGTTTTCACACTGGACATTCTCCACACTAATGGAATTAGGTCTCTCAAGATTCAGGATGAAGCATAGGTTTTTACAATGTGGGATTACAACAGTTTTACTTTTTTCTTTTCTGTAAGCGATTGGGGGTAAGAAGAGAAAAAAATACTGTTAATAGAAGTAGATAAATAAAACAAATAAATAAAAGAAAATCATAGGTCCAGACCCCTCAAAATGTTCTTGTATATATTTTCATATAAATATGCATGTGTTCATACATATCTAATAGTTCTCTTATTAAAAGTGTTGTTATAGTTGGGAGAGATATAGTACAAATGAAGGCTGACCACAGGCAAAATTATGAAATAGATGACACAGAATAAAAAATGTCTATTGTGGAGGCCTGTCTACCTTAGATTTTTGTTGTTCAGGGCTCCTTACATAGTACCTTGACCGTCCAAGTTCTTAACTATCCCTACCCTACTCCATCAACGAGTAATAAAGTAGTACTAATGGCTGAGTAGTAAAGACTCATCAGGCATCAATGTCTGCTGCATTTGGACAGAACCCAATAGGATCAGGGCTTTAGAGAAACCATGCTGAGGGTGATCCCACTTTCTCACAAGCTGAGATAGTATGAAGAGAGAGAGTTTCCCCAAAGTGTAAATATTTGTATTTCTGTTATTATTTATCTCTGAGTAAACATCCCTTTGCAAAAGCTAATTGATGTTAAGTAATTAAGTGACCCCCTTTGATCCAATAATATCCTTGCTAAGTCTATATACCAAATAGATCATTAAAAAGAGAAAAATACCTACATATAAAAAATAATTATAGCAGCTCTTTTTGTGGTGGCAAAGCATTAGAAATCCAGGGGATGCCCATCAATTGGTGTATGAATGTAATGGAATACTATGGCATTACAAGAAATGATGAGCAGGCAGATTTCAGAAAAAACCTAGAAAAACTTACATGAACTGATGTTGAATGAAGTGAACAGAACCAGGAGAACACTACACACAATAACAGTCACATTATATGATGACCAACTAGGAACAATTTAGCTCTTCTCAGAAATGCAATGATCCAAGAAAATTCCAAAAGACTCATGATGGAAAATGCTATCCACATCAAGAGAAAGAATTGATGGAGCCTGAATGTAGATAGAAGCATACTATTTTCAGTTTTTTCTCCATGACTTTTTTCTTTTGTTCTATTTCTTCTTTCACAATATGACTAACGTGGAAATATGTTTACATGATTGCACATGTGTAATTTATGTCAGTTTGCTTGTTGTCTTGGGGAAAGGAAGAGGAAGGGGGGAGAAAATTTGGAACTGAACATCTTTCCAAAAATGAAATGTTGAAAATTGTCTTTACATGTAATTGGAAAAAAAATAAAATCTATTAAATTTTTTTTTAAAAAAATAGTTAAATGGAATTGAGGTGGAGGAGCGGGTAGTCACTGGCACCTACCCATGGCAGGAAGAGATCCAGAATAAAGACTCAATCAGGGCACCCCTAGAACTTGAGGAAGAGATTTAGCTGGCATGGTTCTAGGCTAGTAAGCCAGATCATACTTATGAAAGAGAATAAAAATCATTTGACAATTAAGAAATCATTGGTTACTTTGGAGTCAGCAGTTTTTTTGAATAATAAAGTGAGAAGTCAGAGTGCCTAGCTTTAAAAAGAGAGGAGAGGAAGTAAAGACTCTTAGTGTAGATAGCTTTCCTAAGGAGTTTAGCCAAGAAATGGAAGAGAAATACAGGACAAGTAGCTGAAATGGTAGATCAAGTGATTTTTTTTTTTAGGATGAGGGAGATGTGTATATCTGTAGATAGCAGGGAAGGAATCAGTAGACAGGAGGAAATTAAAAATGAGAAAGTGTAGATAACAGTGGAGGCAAACTGCTGGAGGAGCAGACAGGAGAGGAGAGAATCAAGTGTGTATGTAGAGGGATTGATCTTGGCAGAGAGGAAGACCACATGGAAACTGAGGAGTGATAAGAGCTCTCAATAAGGCTGCCCATGGTGACCAGCTTCAAACTACTGGTGATGAAACTCCATGTTTTCTCTTTGCTAAATCTCTCATTTTCATTCTTCCATTTTTGGTGCAAAAATAGGACTTACTGAGAGGCAATTCTCTTTGTTCCACATGAAGATTCAAATGCTTACAGTCTTTTTTCGACTCTACCCTCCAAACTCTTTGGCCTATCAGAGATCATGGCCCAGAGCAGCTAAATTACTTCTCTCTGGATTCCTGAGATTCTGTTTTCATCATCATTTTCAACCCAGCTACATTTTTAGTAGCAGCTCTCCCACTCCACATCTTTTTGCCTCTTTCCCTGAGGAGTGTAATAACATCACCATGACCATTGACTCCAGAAAGGGAGTATTAAGCATTGTTCCACTTACCATCTTTGTGACTTCCAAGATTATAATTGCTTCCCATTGCCACCATTCATATATGTATATATATATATATATATATATATATATATATATATATATACACACACATATACACACAAACATACACACGCACACACACACACATATATCTATATATATATATATGTTCTCCCCATTAGAATATTAGCTCCTTGATGGCAGAGACTGTCTTGTTTTTGTATTCATATCTCCAATATTTAGTATTATGTTTGATGCATAATGTGGACTTCACATGTGGACTATGTGGACTTCAAAGCCCTTCAAAACCTACTGCCCTCCTACCCTTTCAGTCTTCTCTCTGCTGATTTCCTGCCAGAGACGTTTTGATCCAGCGATGCTGATCTCTTGTACATTCCATGAACAAGACAATCCATCTCTCAGCTCCAGTCATTATCTCTAGCCATTCCTCATGCCTGGAATGCTTTCCCTCCACAATTCTGCTTCCCTGGCTTCCTTCAAGTCTCAAAAATTCTTTTTTTTACAGGAAGTCTTTCTCAATCTGCCTTACTTCTAGTGCCTTTCCTCTGTTCAATTGTTTCCTATTTATCCTGTATATAGTTTGTATGTACTTATGCCCTGTTGCTCCCTGTTGGAGCATGAGCTCCTTGAGGACACAGACTGTCTTTCGTTTCTGTCTGCATCTCCTATGCTTAGCACAGTGCCTGGCACATAGTGGTACTTAATAATAACAATAGCAACACTTATACAGCACTTACTATGTGCCAGTCACTGTGTTAACCACTTTATCAACCAGCCAATTAATCAGGAAACATTTACTATCTCATTTTTATCCTTACAACAACCTTGGGAGGTAGGTGTTATTTTTATACATGAGAAAACTGAGGCAAACATAGGTTAAGTGACTTGCCCAGGGTCACACAGCTAGTAAATGTCTGAGGTGAGATTTGAACTCAAGTCTTTCTGACTCCAATACAACGCCCTATCCGCTGAGACACCTACCAACCCCCTAATAAAATTAAATATTTATTTTATTAATAATGTAGAATAGTCAATAGTTAATAATAAATGTTTATTAATTGATTAATAAGTACTTTTTTCTTCATTCATTCATTTTTCCACTTACTAGTAGCCTAAGTACCAACAGTGAGGGGGTGAAAGAACAGAGGGGAGGCAGAGGAGTTACTTCCACGAAGACATAGGTCTTTACAACGAGGACAAGAGGTGAGCTAGGATGAAGGAGGTCTTCTGGAACTACTGATAAAGGCTGAAAAAACAGAAAGCTGTCGGCTGTCAAATATAAATGCAACTGAGAGTCTAACAGGGATTTACTGCTATATGTTAAAGGCAAAAGAATACAACATTTTGAACAATGGTGTACATATGATATAAAAAACAAAGCATGCTGAATTTTATGGTTAGTCAATGTCTTTCATGGAGACAAATAAGATCCACTCATTTGAGATTCACCCAAGAGAGGCAGCAGAGCAAAGGAGGCAGAATCCTTAAAGGCATCATTTTACTTTACAGCAAGTTTTCCAGCTTTCTAGATCCTTGGTCCAGATACATTTCTGCTCCCTCTAACCATGTTGGCCATTGCTGATGTGGTGGAAGAGAAATATGGCCAAAGACATTTACATTCCTATCCACCTTTTTTTTCTGGGCATGGACTCATTTTGTAAGACTGCTGGAATATCAGTGCAAAAAGTTAATGCTTTTCTTTTCACCCCGGGATTACCGATGTATGAGCAGGCACACACTCAGACACAGGCCCAAGTCACCTATGCAACGGGAACATCAGGATGCTGGAGTTTGTTCTCGCCTGTACCAATAGTACATGTGGAGCTGAAGGCGCATCCAAAGTCACTCTCTGAATCCAGGATTGTCTTTGCTCCAATTCCCTTTTGTCATGTATTTTAGTCACAGTTGGCCATCTGTCTTTCTCTTGCCTTCAACTCAAAATGTATACCTTTTATGGTGGCCAAATTTCTTGTCAACTCTGTCCCTTTAAGCAAGACCCCTCCTGTTTCTGTGACATTGATAAATAGTTACTTTTAAAAAATCGCTTTGAGGTAGGAACTGAGTTATTACTTTACTCTTTGATCTACCAAGTCCTTGTTTTATTTTTAAGAATTTCTAGATTTATAAAACATTAACATTTTCAAAATTTCAATTTTATTTTCAGTATTTTCAAGTGTGGAGGAACTTAGAACTCATTACCCTCATTATTCATCTTTATATAATGTTTCATGGTTTACAAAGCACTTTTCCTCCTAAAACAACCCTGGGAGGGCAGGCTACTGTGAATATAATTAATTCAATTTTATAAATGAAGAAGGAGACTCAGAGAGGTCAAGTTACTTGTCTACAATTGCACAGCAAATAGGAGTGTTGGAGATAGACTTAAACTAGACTCCAACTCTGGTGTTATTTGTACTATACCAGACAAGGCTCTGTGTGAATATGGAGGTTATGAAGGGTTCAGGTCTAAGATTTAGGCCTTAAGATTTGTCTCATATTCATAACTAGCCCAGGGAATATGGGGAGGGAGGTTTAGGCTCATAGGATCATTCATTTAGAGGGAATATGGACTAGCCCCTTTATTTTACAAATGAGGACATGAGGCCTACAGAGGTTAAGTGACTCACTCAGGGTCACACCAGTAATAAGTTACAAAATAAGGATTTGAACTCATGTCTTTTGACTCCCAATCCAACATTTTTTCTACATTGCCTATTTTTTCACTTTTTTTGAAACCTCCACTTATCACTGAACTTCAGCTCAGGGCACTGATCCTTCTGACCTTCCGTTGGCCTCTGACTTAGAATGTCTCCCTGGAGTAAGGTATCTGACCCACTTGCTTTTCTCTTTTCTTCTATTACTATAACTATGTGCCTGCTTCTGACATCTGTTCTCTTTTTCCTTTCTTCCCGCTGCTGCCATCCATTCCAAACCACATGGGTGTGTTTTCGAATGTCTATTTACAAGTAAAAAGGGAATACACAAATTCAGAAATAATACACCAGGGTTCAGTAATTAGAAGTATGTGTAAAAGAAAATGACTCAGGCCTAGACTGGATGGTGCCTAAGTTTTCTAACCAAATCTTTAACTAAAGTTCCTCAGGCCTAGCTTGGCCATGACTCGTTTCAGGCAGGGCTCCCTTGTATATCCCTAAAGAGAATGGCATCCTCACCAAATGCCCTCTCCTCAGCCCTCCTCCTATACATTTGGGTGGTTCATTCCAGAATTTCTGGTTCTCTCTCAGCCAATCAGGATGCCTCCCAATTGCATGGCTTTCTGTTTAGTGGGAAGAGGGAGAAACTCTGCCTATATTGCTAGTAAAGAGTTAGCTATGTAACTTCCCTTCCAAAGTTTATTCAGGGGAAAAACATGGAAATACAAAACAGGTATAGACGGTGTTCTTATTTTTCATACTCACAAATTAGACCAGCATATGCCCTTCTGTTATATAGGTACATCCTCTCAATCACAAAATGTGGTGATGAACACATACAAGAAACACATTCTTAAAGATCACTAAATGGGCAGGTGACACATTTCAGGCACAAATAAAATAGGACATGGAGACAGGAATACTGTCTATGATTTCATCAGCCTGGTGAATTTTGTGGGGAGGAAACTCTCTACAAATGCTGATCAGATACACCTCTGCAGCTTATTTTAATGGGCTGCCTACAGCTTTAAAAGGTTAAATATCTTATCCAGAGCCATTCAAGTCAGCATGTGTCAGAGGTGAGATTTGAACCCAAGACTTCTTGGCTTCAAAAATCAGGTCTTTATCCACTATACCATAGTGCCTAAAATACTGTGTCAGGATTTCTCCCTATTCTCAGTCCTATTCCCTGAGGAAGCCTAGCATGTAAAGAAGCATTTCTTTTACTCAATTGACTGAAATCTCATCACCTTGTTGACACGTCATACCAGTTTCAATTGACTCAATATTTAATTATGCTTTCATTAGTCATCTTGCTTAAAAGTAGGCTAGAGTAATGTGATTTTTATCTTGTTCATATTCTTTATAATACATAATTTTAAATTTAACAACCTTTAGAAATTTCTTTTACGTATATATATTTGTATAAGTAAATATTTTTAAATGATATTTTTTATAGGCTAATTTCCATTTCTGGTAAGATTTTTAGCCTAACACTGTCAGTGTCTTAGGGAAAAACATTAAATATTGCAGTTGCATCAGAAAAGCAGATTTTAAAAGTTTAGAGAAATGAAAAGTGTGATCTCTTGACTTGTGACTCTTACATGAAAGATGGCTCAAGAGCCACGGACAGGTAGGATGACTAGCTAAAATGAAAGGCAAAGTCAATAATTCCAGAGTCAAGTTTTCTATTAAAATTTTTAGTGTGAACTTTGTGACCTAAACAAATTCAATAAAAACATCTAAAAATACTCTAAATTAATATAAATTAATTTTTTTAAAATCCCTTCCAAAACCTAAACTATTTATATTTTAAGGGAAGAAAAAAATCATAACAAAATAATAGCAGAAAAACTTATAAATGCTGTCTCTCTTCCATTTTTTTTCCCATTTGTGCACTTTGGAATTGTTTTTCAAGAACTGATCCTCCTAAGCAACTGGAATAACACAAGTAAAGCTGCTACGAAGCTACAAAACTGGCTTCCTGAAATTGCCACCTTTTCATTCTATTATTCTTTCGTAAGGTGGAGCTGCTGATGAACAGGAAAGTGGCTTTAATTCTCTAAGATTTTTTGTAGTTAAAACCATAAATTTTATTTTTGATACAGTATGCTTTATCTTTTAAAAAAATTTTTTCATTGATTTTTTTAAACATCATTTTAATTTCTAAATCTATTCTTCACTTCATGTTAATATATGTTTATTAAAGGTCTAGTATGTGCCAACCACTAAATGCTGGGGATACAAATAAAGAAAAAGAAAGACAGTTCCTGCTCGCAAAGAACTTGTTCCCTGCTCTGGGGCATGATGTTCCCTGGAACAGAATTACCTGGAAAGTTCAGCTCTGAGGTTTCAGAAGGAAGGCTTTGGGGCTAGTTTAATGCTCCACCCTCCAGCCCTCCAGTCACTGGGTGAGGCAATTGAGGGAGTTGATGAAGTGTTCAGTATCAGAAACTGGTATGATGTATCAACAAGGTGATGGGATATCAGGTGATCAGCTTATCCTGGGTGAGGCTCTATGTTCCTAGAGTCAAAACCAAGCAGAGCTCCTGGTGGAAAAAGGAGTTGCACACACACACACACACACACACACACACACACACACACATGCACATACATACATACACACTGCGTATTTATATATATACATAATGCACACACATATTTCATGAATATATCACATACGTATCATATATTATATTCCTTCCCCTTGTCCTGTAAGCCATATTACTTTTGTGGGGAGGGGGATTTGAGAAGGGGAGGCAACTGGGGTTAAGTCACATTATTTTTAACAATAAATAAAAAATGGAAAAAAGGGGAAAGGCAGTTCAACAAAACCAGACATGACAACTCTATGTGATAGTGTATGGGATGTTCTCCACCCATATTCCTCCTCTCTCGTAAAGTGGGGAAGGAGGCACATTTTCTTACCTATTCTCTGAAAACAAGCTTGGTCATTTTAATGCAACAACTTCAGAGTATTTTTTTTTGTTCTTTACAGATTTATATTACATTACACATAGGCATTATGTATATTAAAATCCCAAACTCTTCATCTCTATAGCTTGTTTATCATTTTTATTTATGTGTCTCTGATAATATTCTTAGCTGATGAAGCTTTTTTTTTTGTTCTTGCACTTGGGAGTTGACTACGAGGAAGTTTCTTTCCGGTCATTCTTCCTTTCGGGCTAGAGCACAATCACCCTTTTTTAATCTGGTTCCCTCCTTATTTCTCTCACAGGAATTTAAATTCTATGTCAGCATCTAAGCTTATCCTGTGAGGCAACTAGTCTAAGAAGGAACAGGATGATGTGAGGAAAGGCACAGTCTAAGCGCCCAACTTCCTGGCTGCCTCTTACTAAGGTTTCTCTATTTATCTGAAAAGGCTTCTCCTGTAGAGGGAAACCATACCAAGAGGTTATATAAAGTTATGAAAATTGGGGTGCTTGTTGGCAAAGTATAAAGACCTGCTAAATAATGAACAATATTTCTGTTTTGGGGGTTTTTATTGAGCCTTCTTATCTTAGTAGAGCGTCAGGTTTGTAGTCTTGAAGGCCTGGGTTTTGTTCCTCCCTCTGACATTAGCTGTGTGACCCTGTGTTAACCTTACTGTGCTTCAGGCCACTAACACCCTAGGACTTATTACTAAATCAAAGACTGAAATGATGAATGGGATTCCCCAAGATGATGAAGTCACAGTTCCTCTGTATCTCAGTTTTTAACTTTGAGATGGATTTAGAACCCAAGAGGGTAGGGAAACATGCTTCAAGTATTATAAATTAGGGGACTATTTCCTGATCTGAATTTTGAGGCCTGACTCAAAAAAGAAATTGTAGGGTTAGAATATGTTTTTAAAATATGGAAAATTATGGGCCCAAATCTAATCCAACCCAACAAACAATTATTAAGTGCCTTCTTAGTAGGAGGAAGGTATGTAACCCTATGTATTAGGGTTTTAAAAACAGTTGAAAAGCAGTCCCTGACCTTAAGGAGAATCAAGGATTGAATTGAATACTACATGCTGTTTTTTGTACTTCCTTTGAAGAGGACCAGTGACATCACTGGGTGATGTCTTGACTTGCTCTTGAATTGAATTTAAGTGAGGCTGAAGTGCAAAAAGTTGTTAGCCTCACTCTTTTTCCAAATCCAGTGGCAAGACAAAACTCTTGGGATGCAGTGGACGACTTTGGCATCTTTGATGTCTAACCAGTCGTGAAGTGCTCTACAACACCTGCTTCAGCTGCCTTCATGGTCATTGGAACAAATTGTTCTCATATAGCCATTCCACTGGGAGAAGTCTTTACATGCTTGGAGTAGACATCTCTCTAACTCACCAATGGGTCTGAAACCTGTGGGTTACCCTCAACCTGATTTAGCCCATCTGCCAAAACAATTTTACTAGAGTGTAACTGAGGTGTCATGCTATGGTTTCTTGAGTTCCAGGTGGGCACCAGAGGCATATGACCAGCCTTTACTCCAGCAGCCCTCACACTAGAAGTTCTGGTCCTCTCTGAACACAAATTCTTCTGATAGAAAGCAATAGTCAGTAATGTGGCCTTAGCTGTGGGTAAAGAAAATGAGGCATTAAAGACAATGAGCATGGAAAATATTTTAAAATGAAAAGAGGGCAAAAGCATGTTGTTAAATGTAAAAAAGATTTCCAGTTCCTCCTGCTACTCAATTCCCCAAACTATTGATCTAGTCAGTGGATGAAAGTCAAAACTAGAAGTAAAGAAGCCTATTTGTTCTACCAGTTCAGTGACTGCGTAAAGAGATTGAAATTTTTCTGTGACTCAGTTTTCATATCTGAAAAATGTTAATGTGAAATGGAAGCCTTCAAAGCATTTTTATTAAAGACACAATGAAGATTAAAAAAGTCTTGTGGATAGTCTTTGAATGCTTCAGAAAGAAACATGTACTGTATAAATACAAGCAATATACTTCTCAGGAGGGGAGGATTAGAAACAATGCTTCCAATCCATTCATTACTTAAGAGCCAACTCATCACAAAAACATCAAAGGGAGCTGTGACCCAGGAAGATGATACAATATCCTGTTGATGCTGTACTGGGCACAGAGGGATGAAAGCCAATGAGAATAAAAAGTGATGGCAGGAAAAAGGCCAGCGTAGGATTGCTTTCAGAGCTGGGCAGATAATTTTGGCCATCCTTGACAGCTGCATGCAGCATTACATTTCAAATACCAGAAAAGAAGGGTAATGAGTAAAAAGAAAAGAGGATGAGCTCTCTATGATTAGCATGGCAACCAGCTTACCATGGCTCATATACCCAATTCTGTTTCAACCATAAGGAAAACAAGAGTTGTCCTTCTTGGAGATGCTTTTGAACTTTGCCCTACCTTCTCCATTTTTCCTTTACAGGTCTAGTCTTTAGGATTATTGCCTTACTAAAGTTGTGACATTCAGTTTTGAACATTTCTACCAATGTGTAGACAGGTTGGCATACTATACATTTTTCATCACTTTGAATTCAGCAAATAGACTAATAGTCATGAGAGAGAGTGAGTTTGCTGTGAGAAATAAGGAGACAAAGCATCAGTAAGTTTAAGTGGATCCTGAATTTATCAAACGAAACATGCAAATCCAGACTTATAAAGAAGGTAGGTCAAAAGATTCTTATTTATTCTAAAAAGGGGTAATGTTTTATTAAAGAACATGACCCCCTGAAAATGATACACAGGTTTAAGGCATTCTGAGTCAGAATCAATTAAAAAAAAAACCAAACAACCCCAAACTGTAATTCATGAGCCCCCATTCCCATGAGATTTCTTTAAATAGTGATTTCCATTATGAACTTAAGATAAGATCCAGTGTACAAAAGTGAGATTTACATATAACTTTTCAGAACACTTTTTCTTTTCAACCATTTCAATATTTCAAAGATCTGTAATTTTGTTGATGTGGATGCTCCTTCCCTTGGAGCAGATTGAGATGCAGCTGCTCTATCAATTAGGAGATTGTCCTTGAAAAGTTTTGACGTTGAAAAAGTCATCACATTGGAACCATCTTGTGTATGAATGTCTCCCCAATTTGTCGGGGCTAGTCCACTGACAACAGACACACAGGACTCATGCTTTTAACTCATCCAGCTGAACAGAACCCAGGATGAGGTATTAAAAGAGGACTTTAATGTAGGACCATGGCTAATATCATAAAGTGAGTTTTAACTACAGATATACCAACTTCTAAAAAGAGTGTAGATACAATGACCACTAGAAAAAATGGATCACTCATGCTAAAAACCAGTAAGTTTGATGGCCTCTTTTAAAAGGGCTATTTAACAATCTGGAAGAATTAGCAGCTTGAACCACAGTAAATCCGTGACTGATGGAGTCTCATGAATAGACTTCCTCACTACTGGACTTGGATGACTCTGGAAGAGAGAATGAGTTTGACAACTTTATTCAACTCTGCCTCCCTTAAATCCATTTCACTCATGAGTCAAGAAATCATCCCATGATGTCATTGACCTCTTCAGAAACAAAGGACAAACAATACGTGAAACAAAGGCCTAACAGGCAAATTTGTATTTCCTCAAAAGTAAGGAATAAAATTAAAGCCTTGAAAAAATCAGTTCCTGAACTGAGCATTTGGCATTTAAGCGTTCATATTTTTCAATACATCAAAAATCTGTGATCTTTGCGGTATAGGGACTCTCGCCATTGATGCAGGTCACAACCCCTTTAACACATTAGTGGATGAATTTTTGTGACCAAAGAAAATTAATTACATGATGATCAGCTTTTTCATGATAAAATTTTCTTAACTTAGCTAAAATCAAATGAGGAAACAATTGGTGATTAAAACAAGATAAATTTATTTTCAGGAAGGAAAAGAAGTATATTCATGATCAACATCTTAGGATTTAATATATAGATCCAGCTGTTCAATTAGTAAGCTAAATTCCTGTCTTCACTGTGAAGCGGAAGTGAGGACCTAATATTCATGGTAAATATAGAAATTGGTCTCTTGGAGACTGCCAGAAATATCCCTCAGAGCAGCTGCCTGTCCACTTGGTTTTCCACCAAATCTGCCAATCTAGTATATGTTGTGCCAATAGGTGTTGCCTGTATACTCTGTTATGGCTTCCTTTCTGCTGAAAATCCCTAATCCTCTGTGCCGGAGTTCTCTTCATCACAATTACTGAAGTATTTAGTTTATTATCATTTAGGAGAGATGCTTGCCACATTTTCTCTTTTTAACAATTGAGAGTATTTTTACAGATTTCTGAGCAACATAGATAACTTAGGTCAAGTTTATCAGGGAAGGAGTTTGTGGAATTATTTATTTTGCTTGGTGGATAAACATTTTATAAAACACTTTGTTATGTTAAACAAAATAAAACTAGTACTTAAAAAAAGACAGGGAAAAAGAATCAGACCTCCTTTATATTTCCTACTTCTCAGCAATACCCAAGTTAAAAAAAAGTGTCAAAATGAAGAGGAAAAGGCCTCATGTAAAATGCCTCAGTTGGTGAAGAAGATTGGATTAAATCTAGTTATTGGATGGAATTTTGAATTTAGAGGTATAATTAAAAGAAAATTAAACAAATGACTGTTATCTATAAATGTTAAATAATAGAGGAGGGTTCCAGATGATAGGGAAATTATTTTATTACCAATTTTTCCACAGACTTGTTTTATAGTCTTTAAACAAGTCATTAAACTGTAATTGGGCTCATTTGAATATTTCTAATCTCTTTGAGGCTGTCATTCCACATCTGTAATAGCACTTACTTCATAGGTATGTTGTGAGGAGAAAATGAGATAATGCATATAAAGCACTATAAAAACCAGCTTTTATTACTGACAATAATGGCCATTGATCTATAGTATTGATGTTCATAAAGAATTTTGCATACTCTGGAGGAGTGCCATTGAAGTTTAGACTTTAGGTCAGTGTCTCTCATCCACGGCCAGGGAATGCAATACTTTTGTAAGCAATCAATTTTTCTCCTCTCAATGTTAGAAGAGATAAATATTTTAAAGTTCTAAACTATGCAAAAACAATGATCCTATTATCACAATGATCCTGCTATTCTATATTATATAAATGGACTAGATCCATTTGATTTTATTGGAGTTATTCATAAGGATTTAATTAACTCTTTGATAGCCTTAAACTCTCTTGAGAGATTTATAATTTATCCATAAAACTTACATCAGCTTATAAACACAACAACAACCGTAGTTTTCCTTTATTCTGTGTCATAACAGAAATTGTTCTATCTTCCCAATCTTTTTTACATGCCCTTTTTCCACACTCAGTGAAAAATGTTTTCTCACCGTGAGATTGTTTTGTAGTTTCCATACTGTCTTTTAGTATGGAAGATACTGAAGTGCCCCTTGTTAAGCTGGGTGCATTTATATACAAATCATCATTCTGCAACAAAAATAGTCACATAGTTTAGCAGCTACCATGAATATATTACATGTCAGAATTAATCCACCATGAGGACACCCCCAGCATTCTCTAATCATTTACATATGTGCTTTCCAGAGCAGGGTCTGCATTATGACCACTCTATTTATAAATCAAATGGTCCATTTTAAGGGATTATATGGGAAACATTCTTTCAAGCTTTATTTTTCAAAGTGTTTCCACTACTATTTGCTTACAGTTCCTAGCAATTAAGTAGACTATTTGGAAGTTTATCATTCGAACAGTTAGCATGTGCAACATAGATTGGTCAACAGTGGTCATTTTTTTAAAAGAAATATCCAAAGTAAGGGACAAAAGCTGGAATTAAAAGGCTGTCTGGCCATATTTGGTTCTGCCTTGTGAAAACCAGTTTTCTAATGAGGGCTTTAAAGCACAGGAGTGTGTACCTTACATGTCCCTCATAAAGTCTGAGTGATCAGTCAAGTTAAAAGGTAAATGTACCCTGAGTAACATTAAACCAACTGGTGTTCCGTGTCCATGCTATAATTCAGGTATAAAACAGGCCCCTGTTTTAAGAAAGCCCTTTCAACCTGTAATAATGTGAACCCAATACAGCTTTGTTATTTTTTTTTAAAGCAATGATGCAGTATTTGAAATTCCAATTTTTTTTCCTTTCCTCAAATTTGAGGCCTAGGCTGGAGAGAAGATTAAATCAATGGATCAAATGAAGAGATTTGAGATTTGAGGAGATTTCCAATGGAGATCTGGATAAAGTCACAGGATTGTAAATTAGATTTAGACTGAGAAGAGACCTTAAATGGTATGCTTATGAGATTTTCAGGCAACTCCAAAATGGCTAACCCACTGGATGGCAGAGGTGGGATCTAAAAAGATCTTAACAAATTTGAACATTGGTCTAAATAAAATCAGATGAAACTCAGTAGGGATAAAGAATTCCACAATTATTGGGCAAGGGAGACATGACAATACAACCATTCATCTGAAAAAGATTGTGGGGTTTTTGTGAAGTTTACTCTAAATGGGAGTTAGCAGTACGCTATGGTAACCTAGAAAGTTAATGACAGCTTAGGCAGAATAAAGAAAAGCATATGGTTGTCCCTTTGTATCCTGTCCTGGTCAAATCACATCTCTAGAATTTCATTCAGTTCTTGGTGCTGCATTTTAGGAAAGGCATTGATGAGACTCATGAACATCCAGAAAAGGATAACCAGGATGGCAAAAGGTCTCAAGTTTATGAGAAGTTGAAGGAATTGGAATATTTAGCTGGAGAAGAGAAGACTGGAATATCTAATAGCAGTCTGAGATTATTTGACATTTGGTTGTGGTTCTGTTTGACCCAAAAGGAGAGAACTAGGAGCCTTGACTGGAAGTGCAAAGAGGTAAATCTAACTTTGATGTCAAGAAAATACTTCATAATAATTGAAATTATCCAAAAATAGAGTGGACTGAACTGAGAGATAGACTTCTACTCATTGGAGTTCTTTAAGTAAAGTTTGGAGGACCACTCATTGAGTATATTGTGGGTTAGACTATATAGACACGAAGGTTCTTTTCAACTCTGAAATTCTAGGATTTTGTGACATAGTTGCCATTTATTTCATAAGCCTTAATGTTTTACCAATGCAGCACTCCTGAAAGGTCCAAGCATAACAGAGCACTTGACTGTTTGGTGTATCTTAATTCCTGGTCCAGGCCCATCTTCAGGCTCAGGGATGAGAAAAGTTACAAGAGGCTAATGCTGGTTGGAAGGGAAGCAGAGGTCTGCTGCCCTGGGAAAAATTGCTGAGGTGAATCATAACAATTCTTGTAGGCCTCCCCCAACCCTCACCCTGAGCTGCTTTGAGGAAGTAGTTAGTTACTACTCTGGTCAGACATTTTTGAAAACAAGATCCCCTGTCTAATGACTCCTTGCTGGCAAAAGGTTCTTCCGTCGTTTTTGTCTTCTAAATCTCCTTTCATGAAGTAATGTTTGGAAAATCTTTTTGCATACCTTTAGTGGATTGACTAGATCATAGTTGTACCATTAAAAATAAAAATATTTTGCGGTCACGTAATTGTTTAAGAGACAATGAGACCTACCCAAGCTGAGAATCTAGATAAGTATTATTCTGAAGTAAAAAAAAAATATTATACTATTTATATTTGGATTTGCTATGTGGTTTATAAGAATTATTAGTCTTATTTTCTATAGTATGATGGAATATTACACAAGTGCTATTTGCATTTCCCATTATCATATGCTGTTTTAAATAAATAACATTTTGCTGAATTCTTTATGATAGTTAAATAGATCTCAAGAATCGAAGTCAATTCATTAAGTCATTTCAGCTTTGTATCATGATAATCTGAAGAAATATCATCTATGATTATGAAGCTTTGAGACAGTTAAGTGGTGTGTTGGATTGTGTGTTCCCCTTGGAGTCAAGAAGATCCAAATTCAAACCCTCTTTTAAACATTCACCAGCTGTGTGAACCTGGGCAAGTCATTTAACTTCTGCGAGCCTTAGTTTTCTCCTCTGAAAAACGGAGACAATAGCATCCACCTCACAGAGTTGTCCTGAGGAACAAATGAAATAACATAAGTAAAACTCTTAAAGAACTTTAAAGTGCTGTGTGAATGCCAGTTAGCATTGCTGTTGTTTTGGTTTCAGATACTTTTTTTTTAAAAAAATTACTTTTTTGCCTTTGTATTACCAGCAACTAGCACACCACTGGCACATCTTAGGCATGTAATAAATACTTGTTGGTTAACTGACTGATCTGAATATCAATCTCTATAGTTTGGGTTGTTATTTGACCTCATGAGATGAATACCTCCAAATTTATACACAATTGAACTAAGAAAACGATTGCATTATTTAGATTTTATGGCATATTTACCAGTTATACCATGTTACAAACACCAAATCCAAACAGCATCCATATTAGGGCAATGTTAATATACTCAGCTTATATCCATACAATGTAAGCTCCAGGAGAGAAGGGATTATTTCATTGTGTCTTTCCATTGGCAACATCTAATACAATATAGCATATAGTTTATGTTTAATAAATGTTTGTTATTAAATCTAATTATATTCAGGTAGACAGAAACAAAGATTACCTCGTGTAACTGGAGTGATAAATTTACAATCTGAAGTAAGCATCAGATTAGGGCCAGGTTTTGTTTGTTTAAATATGTTCTTATTACAAAAATTTATTTTGTTTTCATTGATGCCTTTATGTTTTTGTTACTGTAGTTGTTGAACTGTCTTTAGCTGTGTCCAATTCTTGGTGTTTTTACATCCCAGTAATTTCCAGATATAATTCCCTATCCCTTCTCCCACCTTCCACCTCCCCCACTCCCATGAGTCAAGAAAAAGAACCAAGAAAAGTCAGATCTGCAAACTAGGAGTCATCTTTGACTCATTGCTCTCTAGCCTATGCCTTTTCCTCCTCCCTTTCCCAGTCAGTTACCTATCTCCAAAACCCCTCTTTTCTGCCCACATCAAAACCATCTTAGTCTAGGCCTTTTCACTAATTGCCTGGACTTTTGGTCTCATTTCATCCAGGCTCCCCCTTCTCTAATTCATCTTCCATGCAGCAAACAAATTAATATTCTTCAAGTACAAGTCTGATTATGTCACTGCTTTCTTCGGAAAGCTTCAGTGACTTTCAGGCTAAAATACAAACTCAGGTATCTTGAACAAGTGTTCATTATTTGTCTACAACCTGCCTTTTCAGCTCTATTATGCAATTCTCCCTCTGACACAGTTAGTATTCCAGGCAAGCTGCCCTATTTTTGTTCTTTAGACAGAAAATCCTATCTGAAAAAAGGTCTGTTGGTATTCTGTGAAGCCCATCTCTGGAATGTTCTCCCTCATCACTCTTGCCTCTCGGAATCCCTGGCTCCTTTTGAGGTGCAGCCCAAGCATTTCTATAAGAAACCTTGTCTGATTACTCCAGTTACTCCTCTGCAAAAGAATTTAGTTTGGATTTATTGTATATGTTTTACATTTATCCATGTATATGTTGGTCCCTCCTAGTAAGCTCCCTGAGGGCAGGGATTGTTTATTTTTTGTCTTTGTACCCTCATCAACTAACAAATCATCTACCATCATCTAATACCTGACACGTAGGAAGTACTTAATGTGTGCTTGCGATATAGAATTGAACCCAATGACATGATGATCTTGTCCAATAGCATGTGCCATGATCTGCCACAGTAACCTCTAATGAGAAGAGGCTTGCATTTTCTCGTTTCTTTTCCAGAGCCAGCACTAGTCATAGTTATACAGTGTTAGGTTTTATTTGAGTTTTCTTTTTATTTATATTTTTTGAGGGATCTGGACCTGTAATTGTACTGGTGTAGGTAACAGACAGTAAGGAACTCTTTCTATCAAAGCAGGGAAGCAGCTGTTCTGAAATTTACAACCTTAGTTGCCTTGGGCACTGAGAGATGAAATGACTACCTGCCCAGTGTAACAGAATACGTGAGTCAGAGGTAAGATCTGAATCCAGATCTTTATGATTTTAGGCCAATGAATCAATCAACAAGCATTTATCAAGTGCTTTCTAGGTGTTGGGGACTCAAAGACAAAAGTCTCTCCTTAAAGAACTTATGTTTTACTGAGGGAGATAACATAGACTTATTTAAAATACTTAAAAAATAAACACAGGGTATTTTGGGTAGAAGGGATTGCAGCTAGAGGATTCTGGAAAGACTTAATCTAAAAGGTATCACCTGAGCTAAATCTTGAAGGAAGCTCAGATTTTAAGAGGCAGAAATGAGAAGACAGTTCATTCATGAGACTGTCTTTCTCCACTATTCAGTGCTGTCTTACGTTGATAATACTGTACATTACATTCTTGTGTACAGTGACCTGAACTAGGGTGATTTCTAGTCATCATGTGTGATATTCTCCTAGTTCTGGTTACATTACTCTAAATCATTGCTATGTCTTCCGATGTTTCTCCAAATTTTTCATGTTGATCATTTCTTACAGAGCAATTATACTTATATGCCACAATTTATTCAGCCATTCTCCACTTGATGGGCCTTCATTTTATTCCTAATTTGTTACCCTCACAAAAAAAGTACCGTTAGGAATATTTTGTTACAGGTGGGCCCTTTTTCTTTTCTGCCTTGGACTTCCTTGGAACACATGCCCAGTTGTGGTGTCATTATATGAAAGGATCTAAATAGTTGAATGAATTTTCTTTAAGTTTAAAATCTTTTTCAGGATTTTTTCCTTTCAGGATGATTGTATCAGAACTCCATCAAGAGCATACTAGTGTTTCTGTTTGCTTACCCATTCCCTTCCAACATTATTTTAATCTTTTATCACCTTTGTCGGACAAGAGGTGAAACCTTAAGTATTTTTAAATTTGCATTTCTCTTAAAACTAATAGTTTGGGACAATATTTTATGTTAATAGTTTGAGATCCTTTTAACTTGGTTTGTTTTTTTCCTTTGGCCACCTATCTCTGGGAGCAGGCCTAGGTTTCATTGAACAGACTTGCTGCTCATCTCTTTTTGAGGGAGAATAAGTAAGTCCAGATTTGTGCTGTCAGTGGGTAGCGGCCACAATGGCCTGTTTGGCAATGCTGAAATCACAAGTAATGATGCCTGGCAAGTGAATTTTCTTCAGTGATGGGAGCCAAGGACAACTGAGCTATTATTCAGACTAATATGATCCCTGGAGAATCTTGGAAAAAAGACAGCAATTTTCATTCTTTTTTTTCCCCCAACTCTACAGACAGCTATGTAACACTAAATTCCCCAGTGGCATTGGGCTTGACTTTCTTGGCTGAGACCAAAGTCTGTAAAAGGAATTGGTTGATTTCTATTTCTGATAAGTTACCCGGCTAAAATTTCAATCCTTGTTCTATCTCCCTTAAAGGCTACCAATTATTCTGGAAGAGAAAATATCACAAGGTAGATCTTATGAAAATTATTTCAGACCAATTTTCCACTTCTATAATTAATCAAAAATATTAGGGTTGGAAATGAAATTTAAAAAACAATACAATTCTAGAATGTTAGAAAAGCTCGAAGAAAGCTTGGCAATCTTTGAACCTAACCCTATTATTTCACAGGTGAGGCACTGAGGATCATTTAAGTAATACCAAATGTTCATGGAACACTTGGGTAAGAAAGTGATGCTTGAAATCTGAATCCCTCAAACATATTTGTCTGCTTACAAGTCACAGTTTGAGCTCCTGATCATGAACAAGACTGTGGGCTTGGCTGACTGCTCCTGTTCACAAATGTATCTTTTTACTTGAGGACAAGAAAATGTGGAATGATTTACCTCAGGAGAGCTTTGATCTTCCCTAAGGTGGATGGTGAAAATGGTTTCTTTTATATAGTAGGAATAGAAAAATCCAGTGGGAGGTTTAATGAATCTTTGAGCTTTGCCTCCTTAAGTTCTCCTGTTAATGATTTGACCACCTTCTCTACCAGATCTCATAGCTGGCTGAAGAAGGGAAATGGGAGAGAAAGGAAAGAAATACTTACTAAGCCCACCTACCAAGTGCTAAGCACTTTATAAATATTGTCTAATTTGATTCTCACAACAATCTCAGGAATTAAATGCTATTGTTACCCCGCTTTTTGCAATTGAGGAAACAGACAGACAGAAGTTAAATGACTTGCCTAGTACGGTCACACAACTAGTAAGAGTCAGAGATTGCATTTAAACTCAAGTCTTTCTGACTCCAAACCCAGTGCTCAATTCACTGTACCAACTGGTTTCCTCTTAATAGAGGTATGCTACATTTGCACATATCACTTGTTTAGAATTTATAGTAGAATTTTTACAAATGGAAGAATCCTTAGGGATGATCTTGTCTAATGACATTCATTTTTACAGATGAGGAAACTGAAGTCCAGAAGATGAGGTTACTTTACCAGAGATAATGCAGATAATTAGTGGTAGAGTTAGAATTAGAATACAGCTCTCCTGATGCCCTGTCCAGGGTACTTTCCACAATAGTAATCTGTATTTATCTACATTTCATATTGTTAGTTAACTCTTCTTGTGTTTATTATCTTCCCAATAAGACTAGTAGTATCAATTTTTAAAACTTACAAAGCACTTTTCATACAATTCTGTATGGCAAGGCATTATGGGGTGGGGGGAGGGAAGAGATGGGAAGAAAATCTGGAACTCAAAATTTTGTGGAAATGAATGTTGAAAACTAAAAATAAGTAAATAAAAAAAAGAATGAAGGACAGACAACAATCCATCTACCTTAAACAGCACTATCCTTCTCACCTGCTTCTTGCCCACAATATAGCTAAAAAAAAAACCCAAAGAGTCCTATCAGGAAAGCAGGACAGTTTTGAAAGTAACTTGTAAAATTTATTGTATACAGCTTTTTAAAAAGCAAGTGGTATGGAATGCAGATTCATAATTTCATGTACAATTCTCTATTTTTTGTATTTCACTTTGAATATGGAAATACTATTTTTTGATGGTTAAATTCAGAATTTTAAAAGGTACACAAAAAGATAAAAATTGATAAGGATGCCATTTGTACTTCTTTCCAAGTAATTGGTAAAAATGTTAACTAGCTCAGGGTCAAACACAGACCCCTAGGACTCTCCTCTAGAGATTTCCTTCCAATTTGACATCAGATATATAATGCCTACTCTTTGTGTCTGGCCATTCAGCCATTCCAGAACCACCTAAATGTACTTTCATCTACTATATGTCTCTTCATTTTGTCGACAAGATAGTATGAGAAACTTTGTCAAATGCTTTGCTAAAATCTAGGTAAACTCTAAAGCTCCTTGCTTTACACCTGCTCCTTCCTACTCCCTTCTCTCCTGCTGTGTGAGCTTTGGTTTAGGGATTAAGACAGAAAATGATGATAGCTTCAGGATGAGACTGAGTCCACTCATCTTATTCTGTGACAGGCTAGTTATGGCCAGAGGAGGATAGTGGTCCCTGCCAGTAACTGAATACCTAAGACCATGGAAAGATTCAAACCTCATGAGTTCTATTTCACACCAGAGCATACTCAGCCACAGCTCTGTAAGCCAAGACTCAGAGTCTATTTTCATCTGAGAATTGACTTTGTTAGGAGCACAAGTTAAATGTCCTTTAGAAACTGTGCTGTTTATAATCTTCTACCCTTTCAGAGGAGGATTCAAACTGTGCATTTCCTAGAATTCTTGGGTTGGAAGTAGTTTCTGTACTGTCTGTGAGGCTTCCAGGATCTGGGAGAGTGGTGCATGCATAGTGACATAGTATATGTTTCATTATTTGTTGTTTCCTTATGATAATATACAGTATATTTGCTTCCAGGGTCTATGCTGAGTTAAAACAAACAATTTTCAATACTGAAACAAAAATGTTTGTCTGTTTTAATAGAGAGCCATGGTCATGAGATTAATAGTTGCTGAAAGAAATAAAGTTCAAGAAGGAGTTGGCATCTTATTTGTGGGTGAGGGGGGATCAAGAACTAATTTCTGATTTGATAAAACCATAAATCATCATGCCCCCTTGAATGACTTACTGAATGATTAAATGAATAAAAAAGCATTTATTAATCACTTATTGTGAGTTTAATACTTAGGATACATCTAGTCAGCACTTCAGGTCTAAGAAAGAAAGATATTTGTAATAGAAAGTCATTGACTCTCTAAGAACCCTAGGGAACGTTTCAGATTTTTGCTTAGCAGAGCTCATTGGATCATTGATTTAAAATTGGAAAGACCCTTAGAGGTCATGGAATCCAAAACTTTCATTTCATAGATGAGGAAACTCAAGCGCAGAAAGGTTGTGACCTGACCAGTTTATACATCCCTTAGTGAGTGCCTGAGATGGGAACTGAACCTAGTTCTTTCTGAGTTCATCATACCATTAGGAGGAACAAGGCACTTCTTAGAACTCAGAAAATTTTTTTCACTTAACAGGATGGAAATGAATGACTATCAATAATACACAGTAATTAAAAAGTTATACTTCATTCTCCTGATCTACCAGTCTAGCAACTGGTAAAAAGGGAAACTCAGTTAGTCTGGAATGACCTAGTCTAAATGAGGCCATTCTATATGAGGATCATCTTTGAGATCACTGCTTTCTTTTTCAGATGTTCACTTGTAATATGGAAGTGGAGAAGCCTAGTGAGCATGCACAGTGTGCTTATGTGATGCACTTGCTGTGTAGACTTTGGATCATGTGTAGACATTCTTGAACTGGGTCCAGTTGGCTATCCACAAGGCAAACAGGAACTTTTTGGCTGTGGAGAGTATTGGAATTGGATGCATTCAAAAGTGAATAATCAGTCAAAGTGAGTCTCTTAGGTTGGATTTTTCCTGTCTGGCTTGGTAGAGTGCAGAGGAAAGGAATGTTGTAAACTTCTGAGTGGGAGAAAGGTCTTGGGCCTTAACCTTTCCCCACTGTAATGTGGCCAATGAATGCATCATCCTGCTCTTCCTTCTCTCTCTGTTGTTGTGTTTATTCTTCCTGCTTTTAGATGGAGTACTGGAGAAAAGTAAAAAATGAATAAAATGGTAAACTACTAGAGGTATGGGATCTATAGTCGATGGTGGATTTTTAGGCCAGCCACTCTGATAGAAAGTATCTGAGGAATGTCCTTCAGGATCCCACTTAGTCATCTGATGATGAGGAATGACCTTCATCAGCCTTTAGCTGAAACAAATTCTTATCCAGTGGCTGTCTCATTTCGAGGTTAACTTGCTGGGACCAGTGCTATGTAGAAACTTCTTTATATGAGCCAGCTCTTCTCAGAGATAAGGTGGTACAGGGGAGAACATGCCCCCAGGTTTTGGGATGTGTGGGGGAAATATTTTGTGACTTACATTGTTTTTATAGCTTCATTAGAGATCCCTTTGTAAAAATCAAATGGATATTAATGAAACTGACACATTAATCACTGGTAGCTAATGTTGGGGAGAACATACCAACATGGAAACTTGAGCGGATGGGTTTAGAGAATAATTGCCCTTGATCCTTCAGGGGTATCCCTAGGAATGTTAGAGAGAGATATATAGCCTTGCTTTGGGACACAAATCTTTAGTGAAAGTAGGAATTGGGATGATGGCAAAAACCCAGAACTTTTATGTGCTATTTACTCACCATTCCTTGAATGGCACAATATAATGTTTTGCTAGGAATCAAAGTCAAGCTCCCTGATTTATAATTCATAAACTTTACTTTCTGCCATTAAAAATATCAGGGTACTTTGATTCTTTTCTCTTTCCATATTTGTATTGATGAATGAGGGTTCAGATTTGAGTCAGTGAACAAGCACTCTCCCTATTATATACTAGGCACTTTGTTGAGCAAGAAAAGAAAGATTAAAAAAAGACAGTTCTTGCTCTCAAGGATCTTACAGTCTAAAGGGACACTTGCAGTCTAATGGATAGCTTTGATATGAATTTTGATTAAAAAAATTCAGATTTCTGACAATGTCTGGAAGAATGTGAGTGAATATTTTAGATTAGGATAATAGAATCATCATATCAGTGAATTGATTAGGTCTGCACTATCATTATAAGAATGACTTTGTTTGACAGTTGGACTTCAGAAAAACCTGGGAAGACTTATATAAACTGAGTGAAATGAGCAGAACCAGGAGAACATTATACACAGTAACAGCCACAGTGTGCAAGGACCGTTTCTGATAGACTAAGCAAGCCCTTCCTGCCAATGCAAGGACTTAAAACATTCCCAAAGGACTCGAGGCAAAATGCCATCCATATCCAGAGAAATAACTGTGGAATAGGAACACAGAATGAAGCAGACTCTTTTCTCTTGTGTTATATTTTGTTTTGGTTTAGTTTTACTCATGTTTCTCCCATTCGCTTTAATTCTTCTATGCAACATGACTAATGTGAAAATGTGCTTAATAAGAATGTATGTGTAGAACCCATGAAAACTGCATGCCATCACAGGGAGGTAGGACTTTTGGAAGTGATTGTTGAAAACTGAAAACAAATTATTTTTTTTTAAAAAGAATGATATTGTTTAAGTGAAATATCTTTAATTCACCAGTGAATTATCTTTTAGGTCACCAAGTGTACAATCCCTTTCAGTAGCTTGTCCTAGGATAATTTTACCCATCCTGATAATTGGTCAACTTTTTATGATCTGAATTTCTCTACTGAATCTACTTTTCATTTTTCAGTCACTGACTCCTGTAGATAAGATCTTTCCTTTTTCTGTTCCTATTTGTGTTTGTTGATGATTTTATTTCTTTTTGTTTTCTTCAGAATTGATATTTGTCTTATCTATTATTTTCTGAACTTTTCATTTGTATTGCTTTGCATTAAACATATTTCAATTCAGAGGGGTTTTTTCTTCTTAATCTGATATTTGCTAACTGAAAATGAAATCATATTCTATTGCCAGCTCTGAGTACAGAAGAGAGGCAGTTCCCATGCCTTCTGCCATATGTGGAACTCTTGTTAATACATCCCAGTGTCAGAGGCCATTTCCTTTTCTGTTGGGGGAGAATTGGGTGGCAACAGTGTCTCATTGTTGACTCATGTTCCTCTGTCTGTGTGCATCAGTTGAACGTTAAACTAACTGGAATAGAAACCCAGCACCCTCGGGGTATGCAGTCATGCCTAAGATGGCCAGATTCCTTCCGTTTTCTCTTGCCTTTCTGAATTATGACTAGGTGTGGAATTTACCAGCTATATAACATCATAGCCTGAGTGAGAAAACAGGAAAGGAGACTGGGAAAGGTGAAAAAGAGCAGGGGAAGAAAATCAGATCAGGTGAAAATGGAAAAGAAAGTAGTTTTCTTTGGAAAGAGGCTGAGAAGACAAGGAAGAAATAAGGCAGAAAGTTGGGAAATTGTGAAGTGTGAAATAAACATATGACAAAAGAATGAGTTATTGTTAGAAGTTCATTTACATAGTGAATGGATGGAAGGAAATTTGTTTTATTCTGGAGACTAAGATGTCTACATGTGACCTTAACTTTCTAGAATGAGTCTTTTATTGAATTGAAAGTTTGATCATCTCCTGGTTTCTCCTTTCTACTAAAGATCTCTAGACACGACCCCCTCAACTCCCTCTTTATTTTCAGATGTTTTCATTCTTCATTTTACTTTGACTGTGGCTATTCATTGCTAACTTCCTCATCTACAAACTTGACAAACTGCTTTTTCCAAATTTGATAAATTCTTTAAAAAATTTTTTTTTATTAATGTCTTTTGATTTTTTTCCCCACATTATCCTCCTTGTCTTAGTATTCTAGTCTCCTTCTGCTCCTCCCAGAGAGCTACCCCATATAATGACTAGTATATGTTAAAGACCAAAAAGAAAAAAAGAAAAGGAGAAAGGAGAGGAAAAAAATTAGCAAAACCAATCAATGCACTGAAAAAGTCTACAAACGTATGCACTACGCAATAACTATGACTCTCCAACCTCTATAAAGGGGTGATTGGGAGTCATCTGTCATGTTTCTTCACTTGAAGTAATTCTTGATCTTAACCATTTTACTACATTCACTTTTTTGCAGATAAGCAATTTTATTTTACTATTTTATATAAATAGTATTTATTTCTTCCAATTACATGTAAAGATAGCTTTGAACATTCATTTTTTACAAGATTCTGAGTTCCAAATTTTCCTTCCTTTTCCCTCTCCTCACTTCCTCCCCTCTTCCCTCCCCAAGACAGCAGGCAATCTGAAATAGGTTATACATGTGCAGTCTCATTGAACATATTTCCACATTAGTCCTGTTGTGAAAGAAGAAATAGAACAAAAGGAAAGAACACATAGAAAATAAACCAAAGTGAGAATAGTATGCTTCAATCTGTATTCAGACTCCATCCATTCTTTCTCTGGACAGGGATAGAATTTTTTGTTATGACTCTTTTGAAATTGTCTTGGATCCTTGCATTGCTGAAAAGAGTATTTTTTGGGAAAGTTATTAAATCTGTTATAGTTGATTATTGCACATTGTTGCTGTTACTGTGCACAATGTTCTCCTGGTTCTGCTAATTTCACTCAGCATCAGTTAATGAAAGTCTTTCCAGGTTTTTCTGAAATCTTCCTGCTCATCATTTCTTGTAGCACAATAGTACTCCATTATATTCTATTCATATACCACAACTTGCTACATTCACTTTTTTTATTTTTTATTTTTTTTATTTTTATAAATTTATTTATTTAACTTTTTTTACATTCATTTTCACAAGATTTTGGGTTCCAAAATTTTCTCCCCATTTTTCCCCTCCCCGCTCCCCAATACACTGAACATTCTAATTACCCATATCACCAATCTGTCC
>CM053769.1:628141581-628220088 GCA_028658325.1 Potorous gilbertii | reverse complement strand
GGATTTTATTCCTTCCTTTAGTCAAATGTGATGAGAGTAAACTTCATGTTTTTTTTTTTCTCTCTCTCAGCTCTGAAAATACTTCTTTGGGGGGGAAGGGAGGCAATTGGGGTTAAGTGACTTCCCAAGGCCACACAGCTACTAAGTGACAAGTACTAAGAGGCTGGATTTGAATTCAGGTCCTCCTGATTCCAGGGCCAGTGCTGTCTATTCACTGAGTCACCTAACTGCCCCTGGAAATACTTCTACCATTTTCTCCTCGTGTTTTGTCAGTATTGTCCACTTCTTTATGTAAATCCTCTGCAGGGGATCTATCCAGTGAATATCTCTGTGTATACATACATGTACATATATCCATATGTTCCCCCATTTTACAAAAGCACCATGTACATAAATTAAAACAAAAAAGTAATTAGCCAAGGTTCTCTTAAACAACAGATTTCTCTAATGCATTTAAAAAATACCTAAAAAACATTTTAAAATATAGATCTATTTCAAAAGCTAGATAAACTTTTCAGAAATACTCTGAATTTGAAAAGGAAATTATTTTTACAATACTTCAGCAGCATGTCTCATTAAGGCTTTCTGGGTAGACCAGAGGTGTCACACCCTATTGTAACACTATGCAGCCAGATCAAAAAGTAATTGGGAAATATTTAACAAAATAAGTGAAAACAGCAGAACATAGATAATGTTAATAGGTGGTTTTATGAGTCCATATAAGGCCAAGCCTCAAGTACAGTTTTAGTGGCCCCTGTTTCTGTGTGAGTTTGATATCACTACTTTAGAATACTCCATTTGAACTATTTCATGCTGATAGCAAATATTAAAACAAGTTCTCTGCTCCAAAGATTCAGTCACATAGTGTTTCATTTGTCTTTATAACTTCCTGCCAAATGAGTGAAGCCAAGTTAGGAGATGAAGATGCTGCAGCATGCAGAGATGAAGTGATTTACCCAGGGCTCCCGTGAACGTCTTTGGGTCTTTCTGTGTCCTCAGAGTTTAGTAGCGCAGTGCCTGGCACATAGTAGGGACATTGAAAAGATACTGTCTGCTGTAGAGCTCATAGTCTAGTGGAGATTGTGTGTCTCTGTGTATATCTGTGTCTTTATGGTCTGCCCATGTAGTACGATGTGATATTCACAGCATCTGTGGCAGCCATAAATAACCCAGCACAATTCTGAATGGCAAAATACCACAGGGAGACAGAACCAAAAACTTTATTCAGGTACCAGAAAGCCGAATTCATCATAGTAACAAAGACATCTCTACACAATAACAATGCCTTGCTGGGTTTCCCACAAACCAGCTTCCTTAAACAAATCACAAACAAGCTCTCTCACTCACTACTCAGGAGCCTGCATCCTTCCTACCTCTGACCCCCTTCCTCTCAGCTCTGCTCTAGCTCCATCCTTTCCTGTTCTACCCATTCAGCAAACTCCTCCCTCCCCAGACTCATGTGACTCAGACTTCCGTGTGACCCAGGCAGGCTACATGGGTCTGTTAATGAATGGGAAAGATCTTCCCATTTAAATAACCATTGCAGCCTGTCTGTCTGTCTGTCCGTCTGTCCGTCCATCCGTCCATCCGTCCATCCATCCATCCATCTATCTATATCTAATGGTCAGTGACTGATCTGGAATGAGGATGCCCATCTCCTAGATATTCAAGGTGTATCATAAACCTTTCAATTTTTAGTATCCTTGGAGCAGGGAAGAGAGTGAAGGAACAGTTAGGAGTCACAGATTTTTTTCTGTTCCCCCAGGGCCAGATCTCCTAGGGGTGCGATTACTGATCTGATTTACTTTGCAGAGCCTGTCCTCGCTTAAATCCATTTCACTTGCAAGTCATGGCATCACCTTGCCATGGTTCTCTTTGAGAATGAAGGACTAACAACATCTGTCATTTAAGAATTGGGGGTGGGTTTGGGGGAGTAAGCAAACAACCCTGGAGATCTTGGAGTCAGTCCCAGGTACTCTCAGGTGATCTAATTATTTAATCTCTGATTGGGGGGGTTTTTGTGAAGAACTTTTTGTTGCTTCAAATTTTAATAAAGGGCTAAAACTTAACCCACTCAGTCTTCTTAAGAATGTAAGATGACTGTTTAGAAAAGGGCAGTTTTTATTTTCTTCTTTGGTTATCTAGTTGATGAATCTTTGAATAACTTAATTTGACTGCTAGTGAGACATTCTATTTCTGCTTCAGAATATGCACTGAAATTACCAAGTTTTGTTCGAGATTTTATTACAGTATATCATTCCCCGGAAAAAAAAAGCACTAAATTCAGTCTAATAAGCAATAACAGTGTTAAAAGATGTATTGTGAAATGCAATTTCTTCCTCCCTTTCCTGTTAATGAACTTAAGCTTTTTGTTCTGATTCTTGGGAATAAGGAACTTTATTAAAATTTTGGCTTGCTTATTAAATACAAAGTAAGCAATGCTGCTTGCTCCTTAATGTCTAATGTGAAAATATTGCAAGCACAGGAAGTTTGGAATGTTATGTAGTAAATTAAACTTTTAAACAACTAGACCTATTCAGTACTTCATTCTGTGTCTCATTGATAGCAAGGCTACTCTCTCACTCTTGGCATTTGATTACTTCTTTGACTCAATGAATTACTTTTAAACAAGCAAAAATAAGGCCTTAAAAAAATTTAGGAGGAAAAGGCATGGAATCATAAACCTCTCTTTAATGACTTGAAAAATGAACTCTTCCAACAGAGTCAGATCATTGTAGTTTACCCAGCACAAACTGCTCTTTTTCTAGAAGGAATAAAAGAATTTCATGTTTAACCCTTTCATTTATTTCCCATATTGCATTTTCTTTCTTATAAAAAGGAATTAAAATTGTTAGAACGAAAAGGAACCATCTAGTTCACACTTCCTTGTTTTTCAAATACAGTAACAGGCCCAGAGAGCAAATGACTTGTCTAAAGTCACACAGCCTGTGAGATGGGAATCCATAACAAATTAAGTGATGTTTTGTTTCTGCTTGTCTCTTCTTTCAGATATAAATGTAAATAGGATGATGATGATGCTTATGTAGAGTTTAATGTTACTAGAGTTCAAATAAAAAGGAGCTCTTTTGTCTCCTATCTCTCTAATAAAAACCAGTTATCTAAGTTATATAGGGGAAAAGCACAAATAAGACCAGGAAATATTATTCAGTAGATAACAGTTTGCAAAAGACAAATTTCCATACTCTTAAACAAGCATGGGTAAACCTTATATACCAAAAGAGTCCTAGCACCACTTTTTAGCATAACAAAAAGAAAAAATACGAAAAGAAAACCAAAAACAATACCTGGAAATAAAGTCGGTGACAATTGTTTAGCAAAATAACTGAGCATATGGAGGTACATGAATGAAATGTGCACTTGGAGACCTGGCAAGGATGGAAAGGGCTATGACAGAAACAGACGTTTGAAAGAAAGATATTATCTCTCGTTTTATGGATAAGGAAACTGTGATCCTGAAAACCTTATCCATGATCACATGGGGCATGGTGTCAGAGGGAGGATTTGAACTCAGGTTTCTTGTGGTAGATAGCATTGCGACTTTTACTTAACCTCGTTTTGTCAGTCAGTCAGCAAAGAAAGTGTCTTTTGTGTACTGGATGCTATGTGGAGATGGACATTAAGGGATATAAAGGTGAAGATTACTTAGCTAGATACAGCACTGAGCTTGGAGTAAAGAAGATCTTCAGTTCAGATTTGACCTGTATGTATGGGTGGATGTGTGTGTATTACTATGAACTATACTTATATGCTATATCTGTACATAATTGTACTAGATATAATAATAGAATTTGATCCTTTAGGCATTAATGAGTCTTAAAAGATTTGGGGAAGGTTTGGAACTAGAAAATATTTTCCCTAAAACTATATTTCAGAACATTGTTAGACAAATTCAGTAATATTTTCCCTAAAACTATATTTCAGAACATTGTTAGACAAATTCAGTCTATCACTATAGGGAACTCCCAGTAAAGGAATTTCTTATACCATTGTAGATCAGCAATAGTTCTTCAATTTGCTGTCAAGAGATTTACTGAGAAGTCAAGTGCTTGCCTAGGATCAAACAGACACTATATATCAGAGACAAGACTTAATAAAGACCCAAACTGGCCTTCTGTCCACTACACGCAGGCCATCCTGACTCTGACTGCTTCCTCTACTATTTCATATTGCCTCTAATTTTAGAATATTTTTTTTTTGTAACAGTGGTAGTTGGCATCTGAACGTCTAGGTGGTGCAGTGGATAGAGTATGGGGCCTGGAGTCAGGAGGACTCTTCTTCTTGAGTTCAAACCTGGCAGTGTGACCTGGGGCAACTTTGCTTAACCCTGTTTGTCTCAGTTTTCTCATCTGTAAAATGAACTGGAGAAGGAAATGGCAAACCACTCCAGTAACTTTGGCAGGGAAACCCCAAGTGGGGTCATGAAGAGTCAGACATAACTGAAGAATGACTAAACAACAAAGCTTTGCATCTATATAATACAGGTTAGGATTTATAAACGCTTCGATCACAGCTGCCTCTGCACTCTACTTTTCAAATGCAGTTGTGACTCAGAAAGGGTCAGTGACTAGCCTGGGTGCACACAAAGCTAGGACTTCTCTTGACTCTCAGTCTGGTATTCTCTGTGCTATACCATAGAGCCTTCAGGAAGTGAAATAGAGGTAGAAAGTGGTGTATACAAGTATTCGTTTTTGGAAGTGCTTATGACAGGGTATTGAATTTCAGAAAGCCTCTTAGGATGCAATATTTAGCTATATAAATTAGGGCATTGAATTGCATGTCTTACTCAAGAATTAGTCATGCTAGGCTAACCTTATTTCCTTTTTTGACAGGATTTTCAAATTAATAAATCAGAGGAATATGGTAGGTAAAGTTTACTTAAGATTTGAGCTGAGTTTTTTGATACAGTATCTTTGTTGTTCAGGTAGACAGGATGAGGAGAGGTTGACTGAATAATAGTACAGTTCTGTGGATTCAGAACTGGTTGGCTGGCTTGATTCAGAGTAATCTTAAGTAGTCTTAAGGTTCCACATTAACCTGACATGAGGCCTCTAGTGTAGTGTCCCCCAGATCTGTGATAGTTTCTGCTTTTGAGATTTTTAGACATTAAAAGTTGCATTATAACTACAGATGACAAATTGAATGACAGGATCCAGAATGGTTTCTATAGGGTAGAAAATTATACTGAATCTGCTATGATTGAATTTAATAGGGATAAATAGAAAGTCTTAAACATAGAAAGTTATCTTAAGTAAAAGACAGACAATTCAAAGTTAGACAATTTATCTGAAAAAGATCTGGGGTTTTAGCTAAACGTTGTGATCTGACTCATAGCCCGAGTCAACAAATTAAGCACCTACTATGTGGCAGGCACAGGGCTAAGCACTGAGGGTGCAAGAAAGGCATAAGGCAGTCCTTGTCCTGGAGGAGCTCACAGTCCAATGGGGAAGACAGTGCATAAAATGAAGCTGCATGATGAAGTTAATTCAGCAGGCTTCAGAATGATTTGAGGTGTGCATTTCCAAATTGATTACACCTAGCAGACTGATGAGATTTTAGAGATGATCAAGGCCAGGAAAATAGCTGGGTGGGAAATGATCCAGCATCCTATAAAGCAAATGGACTACATTAGGAAAGGAATGCTTGTGTGAATAAGGAGCTGATAATCTCATTGTATTGTGCCCTGGTTAGACCAAATGTGGAGTGTTTTGTTCAGCTCAAGGCACCACATTTTAGGATTTCAGGTATGGGTTTGACTAGATGCTTTTTGAGAAAAAAACTATAAATAGTTGGAATTTTAGGTAAGTATATTACCCTTACATACTCATTTTCATCAATATTATTTAGATACACATATGTATATGTTAAAATTAGTACATACTTGTCAAATATTTCTCATCTGAGTTTTGGAGCTCTCTCCTTCATAGTTTATTTCTTTCCATAATCTAGCCGATTCCTATGTCTTCGATAATGCTGTCATCTTCTAAATTATTTTGTGTTGTAAGTTTTCCAGTTAGCTTTACCATATGGTTCTTGAGGGATTTCCAGTCTATAGGTAAATGAGAAAACTAGCTCAGAATAGAGTAGACACATCCATGTATGCACATTTGTGCATAGAAGAACATATACGGTATGTTCTTTTGTCTTAAGGAGGATGAATGAGGGTGTTTTAAGTAGGTACATTCTTTAAGAATTCTAAATGATTTTAAGAATGATTATCAGTAATAACACAAAGTGTTATAAGATACTTCACACTGTAGGTTGTATATTACTGTCCCATTTTACATATGAAGGAAATTAAGGCTCCCAAAGCTTAAACAACTTACTATCCATTGAAGTAGTAATAGAGAGAGTTAGTGAGTATAGAACCTGAGCTGGAACCCAGGGCTTCTGACTACAAGCCTTCCCCCTACTTGTTAGATGATTCATGTCTCTCTGTAACTTAACCTGTTGGGTTTTGTATTGTAAGAAAAATTGCCAATATGGTGGCAGGTTTATTTTCTTCAGGATAAAATATAAAATCCTCTGGTTTTTAAAGTCCTTTGTAACCTGGCCTCTTGCTACATATCTTATTTTACCTTACTCCCCTCTAACTACTCTGATCAGGTGTTACTGATCACTTTGTCTACCCCCACCCCCACCCCACCCTCCTAATGCCTAGAATTCTGTCCTTTCTCATCTGTTACTGTCTCCTAGCTTCTAAGGCTTCCTTCCTGTCCTGACTAAAATCCTATGTTCTTCAGGAAGCCTTTCCCAATCTTCAATGCCTTCCCTTTGTGGATTATCTCCACTTTATCCAGTATATCCCTTTTTTTGGACATAGTTGTCTGCATACTGTCTCCTTTTTAAGACTGAGGAAAGCAGGGAATGTTTTTTGCCTTTTCTTGTATCCTCAGTACCTGGTACATAATAGACGTTTGTTAAATGCTTGTTGACCTTATTCATAACTCTTGTAACTTTACTCCTTTGTTAGCAAGGGGAGTAGCGTGTTTGGATTCTTCAGAGTATATCCTGGGGACTTATCTTTGCTAGAATAATAAGGTTGGATCAGCAAGTGTCCTTCGCTAGGGAGGCTGACACTGGAGGGAAAGAATGGAAGGGAATAAGCATTTATTAAGCATCTACTATGTGTCAGACACTGTGCTAAGAACTGCACACATTATTTCTTTTAGTTCTCATGACAACTCTGGGAGGTAAGTACTATTGTTATCTCTCTTTTATAGGTGAGGAAACTTAGGCAGTCAGAAGTGAAATGACTTGCTCATATGTTTGAGTTCATGACAACACAAAAAAATCATTCAAAAATAAAACCACGGGGACACTTCAGAGCAGCGATGATTTCATTGATTTGGACAGGGCTTCACTGATGTAGATTGCAACTCTTTTACCTTTTAAAAAAAACTGATATTTAATTTTTTTTAAAAAAATCATTTTCTAGTGATGAGCTTCCTGAAACAGTAGTCCATCATTGTGTTGAAACTCTTCCTACCTACCAGAGCCTCAGCTCCATTAACATAGATTTTGGGAATCCAAGGTCACCTCCACACCATTACCGAGGCAACCGAGTAGGACCTTAGAGGAGGAATTTGGGAGTGTAACTTGGAGGCATTTTGCATCAGTTACTAATTATCTTTCTTATTTTATGCCATAGTGTTCCTCACCAAATGGCCAAGTCTGTTTGCCTTGTGTTTTCCTTCCCTCTTATTATACATGAGACATGCTTCTGGAGTCTTTTCATAAGTGCCATGTGTTCACATCCTGCTGTCTTTTCCAATACCTTGTCATTGTGGGCAGTACCCACAGCTCTTTTTTCTTGCACAGCCACGCTTGGTCCATTGCCTAGACCTTAAACGCACTCATGTGATATTGACCACCACGGAGAGGAGAGACAGGCAGGCAGGGCACATATAACTGACACTTCTGATTCTGGCCAGCTGTGCACAATATGGGATACAGAAGGGCCTATTTTATGTCCCGCTTTAAGGCAGCTTCAAGAAAGTAATTCTTCTCCAGAAGGTTGGATGGGTCAGGCTCTGCCCTACTCTGTGGCAACTCTTTTTTGTGTAGTTTTGAGCAGTTCTTGGTCTTCATGTGCTAGAAAAAATTAGTCTTGAAGTTCCAAGGACCCTTTGGAATAGGGTTGCACTGAGTTCTATACACTTTTACAAATGTTTTGATAACCATTTCAGTTTTATTGGTTTCCTTTGTAATTCTGTGTATTTTTAAAATTAGTTTAAAAATATTATTCTGAGAGGGTCTGAAGATTTCACCAGATTGCCTAAAAGGAGTCCATGATAGGAGAAAAAAAGAAAGGTTAAGAAGAAGCTTGTCATTTTTAATGTTTTGGAAAAATCATTGGGTTGGTATCTTTTTTTTCTCTTGTTGATACCTGGTGACAGTGTGCTAATGTGCCATTTTTTCCTGTAGTGATAAGCAGTTTATCACTACATAGGGATCTTACTAGTTCTTAAAAATAGTTGCTGACTATTATCTCCAATAAGGATTATACTTGTAAAAGTATAATTCTAGCAGTCTGGGGGAAAACTTCTCATGTTCCATATTAACAATAAATAGTCTTTTCATTTTAAAATTATTTTTGCTAATATTACTATTATATAAAGTTTGTCATGTAATAATGATATAAATTGACAGGGAAGTTCCCTTATTAAATACTTTACCATATACAGATTTGTATGTGTTGGTTGCTCAAATCATATCCCTAAATATGACTGTTGTATGGTTAATACTGTCCTTAGTCATCATTTACAAAGGCAAACCACTCCATTTCAAAAAGGAATTTTTGTCCACTAAACAGTTCCATAGAAAAAAAAGATATAAACTATTTAATATTTAGATAAACAGATATCCTTGATGTGAACTTTAAGAAGGAAATGGAGAAGAAAAAATACACAAAGAAACAAATTTGATCATGTTCTGTGCCTGAAATTGTTTTGTCAAAAAAAAACCACATCAAAGTTTATTATCCAAATGAGACCATCTTCCAAGAACATCTTCAAAATATTTCTGTGATGTTTACATGCCCTGAATTTTACAAGCAAATATATATTTTTTATTTTGAATATAACTATTAGAAATTTGGTCCATAGTGCTACATGAACGTTGTGTTCAAGATTATACAACACTTCAAAAAATGGGAGCACCTGTGTTTTACTCTGATACTGTCAAGGGAGTAGATTATAGACCTCCAATTTCTATAGTTCCCTGAGGACGGTCAGCATTTAAACTACTCTCTATCAGTAACATCTGATAGTAATTGTCGAGGTAACTTACCTTCCTATCCAAAAGTCTGTCTTTGAGTAGATCCTAATAGTTTCCATGAAATGTGTTGGATTGGATACTGCTGGACTTGGGAGTCAGAGAGACATTAGTTTAAGGCCCTGCCTTAGACATGTACTTGCTGGGTGACGCTGGGTAAGTTGAGCCTCACTTTCCGTATCTGTAAAACAGGGACAGTAATAGTACTTAATTCACAGGGTTATTGTGGACATTAGATGAAAGTGCTATGTAAATGTCAGCTGCACCCTCACCCTCCAAGTAGTCTAGTATGAATGGTAATCTCAGATGAAATCCTTGTTGTTTTTAATGACTCAACTAACAACTGTTTTGTTCAACTTACTGTGAAAGTAATTTGTAAGACCAACTTACTAATGGCTGATTTCTCCCTAGGTATTTACCTACAAACAGAATACGATTACACAGCAGAAGGTGACAGCTATGCATCCGTCAAATGAAGAAGGTGTGGAGAACATGGCTACTTTGATAGACCTCCATGAGGGCTCCATTTTGCACAATTTATTCCAGCGATATCAGAAAACTCAAATATATGTAAGTTCTCCTTGAAATTTTTAAGAAAAAAGGGACAAAATACTAGATCTAAAGGAATGTTACTTTGTTCTTACTATATTTTACACTTTTTTAAGTTTTAAAGAGGACAGGCAGTACAGATATAATTAATTGGGTTTCCAAGTGTTTAATCATTTGAAGTTATATAATATGCCAACTTTTACGTAATTTCCTTATTTTTTCATCTTTAGGGTGAGAATTTTCTTACACCATATAGAATTTCTTAGGTTTAGGAATGATTTTATCCCCATTTGGGAATATATTTATTTCATTTTTCCCCACTTGCTTTTTTAGATTAAATTGTATTTTAAAAAGCTGGTATTTCATTAATTTTTTTTTAATATCAAATATTTATTCTTCATTTCTCCCATCTTCTCACTTAAAAAAAAGAAAAACAAGAAACTTGTAATAGATAATCATAGTCAATGCATACTTTTTAAAAGAAAGTTATTGCATTAATTTTCACATTGTGAAATGTCAGTATTGCCAGATTCACCTAAATGTTTTCCAAATGTTTTCAAACAGTGATGTCTAGAGGATAAGCTTTATAATCATGGACTAGCTGAGCTTGGCTAAAGCTGAATTCTGGAAGTGAAAATGTTTTCCATATGTTCTTTCGTAAAGGTGATATTTATTTTTAAAATACAAAGCTATGTACCAATGTCTATGTATTGTGTCAGAGGAAACTTGGAAATAAATGCATTACGGTGCATATCAGAAGACTTTTCTGTAAACATGGCCCATAAAAACATAAAGGGAAATTTTTGTTTTTCTATTGGAGAATCTCTTCATGGAGTAAAATCTCTGCATCCGTACTTCTATTTTTAAAGAAAAGTACCCATAAGCTGTTACATATTCATTTTCAAATTTCATTTAAAAAAAAAGATTAGGAAAAAAAACTCACTGAGCAGTTGGAAACATGTCTTTAGAAAAGAAGTTTTCATATCTTACTTTGAGAGAACCCAGTCCGTAAACTTTCTGATAAACTGTGTGAATGGCCGTTTTGTTTTTCCTTCTGTAATAGAGCACTTCCCCTTAGACCTTGTAGACTGACGTAGATGCCCATCTGAAGTTTGTGAGAGTTCAGTGTGCAGCTTAATTCAGTTAATTATGCCTTTATAGCCTGATTTAAGTCTGAGGGTAATTATATTATTATCTGTAAAGTAGCCACTGTTATTCCTCATTAGAGTAAATATATTTAGAATGGATGCCAAGGCCTATCAGTCTCTTCACTCATCAGAGCTTAAAGTTAGCCAAGAGTTCCCAGGGAAAGCTGTTGTCAAGCATGAGCTTTGTTTATTTCCCCCTTTCATCTAGAATGTACTAGATTACTGAGGATCCTTTGCCTCCATCATTTAAAAGGGAAAACCCATCATTAGAAATGTAGCAGGGATGCTCATGTTGTTTTAAAGAAATGATACTAAAATATTTTCTTTACTTCTTGATTGTTACTGTTGAATAAACTTAGGTAGGGTATATATTAATTGGATTAAATTTCTGTTCTATTCTACAAATAGTTTCAATTCATTAAACATTCCTTAAGTCAGGCATTGGAGAGAAACAAAGCTTGTAAGGCCTTTGAGGGTCTTAGAAATTTTTAGTTCTTCACTACATTGGCTGCTCGCAAATAGATTCCCATTCTGGGAAACTGCTCATGGGCCTTTGTCCTTTGAAAGATGACAAAATCCATAATGTCTGTTATATGTCTAATATGTGTCAGATGCTATGCTGAATACTGAAGATAGAAAGTTAAAAAAAATAAAAAAGACCAGTCCTCAAGAAGCTTACATTCTGCTGTTGAGGAACTAACAGGTACAGATAAATGCAAAGTATATGCAGAAGTAATTTTGATGAGGAAGGCAAAAAACAACTGGAAAGGCCTCACATGAAAAATAACACTTTGGTGAAATCTTAAAAGGTAGTTGTGGGGATACATTTCAGGTACGAGAGACAAAGCCTTTACAGAGGCAGAGATAGATATGGAATAATATATATGCTTAGTAGACCAGTGGTTGGACCATACAGTAGTTTGGAGACAGATCATAAAGAAGTTATATGCCAAAAGTGGCATTTGGATGAATTCATTAAGAAGCATTTATTAAGTGCTGTGTGCCAAGCACCAGGGGTATAAATAGAAAAGTGAGACAATCTCTATTCTTAGGGAACTCACATTGTACTTGGGGGAGAAAGCACATAGGAGTCTTGAGCTGCACGGTAGGTGGAGAGGCTCGCAGGACCGTAGCATACATTAGATATAGTGGTGCTTAGGGATCTGGTGGACAGAGTAACAGGACAAAAAGTAATAATCGATAATAGCTAGGTGGCACAGTGAATGGAGCGCCAGGCCTGGAGTCAGGAAGGCACAGCTTCCTGAGTTCAAATCTAGCCTCAGACACTTATTAGCTATGTGACCCTGAGCAAGTCACTTAACCCTGTAGGCCTCAGTTCCTCATCTGTAAAATGAGCTGGAGAAGGAAATGACAAATCACTCCATTATCTTTGCCAAGAAAACCCCTTATGGGGTCACAGAATCAGATACGACTGAAAAACAACTGAATAGCAGCAGCTAACATTTATATAGCACATGCTGTACACCAAGTGTTGTCCTAAGCACTTTACAGTTATTGTCTCAAATGATTCTGACAACCACCCTGGAAGGTAGGTGATGTTATTTTCTAGATGAGGAAACTGAGGCAAATGGGTTGATTTTCCCAGTGTCACACAGTGTCTGTGGCCATATTTTAACTTGGGTCTTCCTGACTCTGTCCTGACTCTCGCTCTATCCACTGTTCCACCTAGCTTCTCGCTTTTAATAAGTAATATCTAATTATCCTCCATTTTACTAGAAAGATTGTTGCTCGTGACTCTGCTCATCCAAGGAATGTATATAAATAGGATCTCAGCAATGCGAAAAATCCGTTTAGACTTTGTGGCACACGAGAGAGTTGAGATGCGTTTGATGGAAGAAAGATGGACGTTCTAGAGGAAGCGAATAATAATCAAATGTGCACGAATGAGAATGTACATAGTTTGATGATGGAGTATTGAGGAGAGTGAGTTGGTTAGAGGAGAGACTTTCATGTTATATAGTTGCATGGGTAGGGTTGGACTAGATTTTAAGGTTTTTTAAAATTCAGGAAGAAATTTTTAGACATAAACAAGAAAGTAGAAGGTGTTTCAAACAGAAAAACGATTATTTCAAATTTTAGTAAGTATTCATTAAGCACCTGTTTTGTGCAGAGCACTATTGGTAGATACTGAGATCCCATTAGAGTAAAAAAAATTGTTTGAACTTATGGAACTAGCAGTTTAGTGCAGGGTGGAGGGAAGGTACAATAGTTATCACATTCACAGATAATTATAGCGTAACATAACCCATAAATGCATTGTAAAGTCAATGACAGTTATTTTTGATATCTGAGGGCAAAAAAGGTGTTACTGATGGGAGATCAGGGAAGCCTACGTAGAGAAGATGGAATTTGAGTTGACCTTGAAAGTATGGGTGTAGTCATGAAATATGAAAATATTCAAGTAAAAGGAAGAAGAATAAGGAACAAGATGAGTGTTCAAGCAGATGAGTGGATTCAGGTTTTTCTGTTTTGCTAATTATTTCTGCTTTGCAGACTGTAAATTCTGCCATTTGTTCACATCTAAATTATTTGTTACTTGAACCAGTTCAGGAGCATTCTGCTGAGAATAGGAATCCGCAGTGCTCTAGGTTTCATTATGTGTTGGTTCAGATTTAATTTGTCCTGCATTACTTTTTTACAGAGATTTGCAGTGTTTTAGATTTATTAATAGTTATTCTAGTTTTATGATCTACCCTATCAGTTTGGGGGCTGTTGTTGGGTTTTTTTTGACCCTATCACTTTTTAAGTGAGTTTTGTTCCTCCTGAAAATTCTGATGATTTTAGTCTTTTTCTCATGTTCTCCTCTTGCTCCGTTTCTGGTTCTTTGATGGTGGGTTTACCCTCTGTGGCTGGACCTCAGAGTTATCCCAGCCTCATCTCGTGTTGATTCCCCGAGTCATCTCTGGGGGGAAAAGGATTGGTCCTGGACAGAATCCTTGCTTTCCTTCAGCCAGAGTAGCCTCACACACTTGTCCTTAGCCCGTTCTCTCCATTTATTTCTCTATCTGGGCTACATCATTGTTCATCCCTTTTTGTATGACTACCACTTTGTGACAGAGGATGGAATAGGTGTTCTGGGAGGTGTTTCTTCAGCCTCTCCCTTAACTGAGTCATGTAAAACTGCCTTAACCCTCCCACCCTGAGACAGAAAGGAAGTGCTTTCCCTTTCTCCTATATCTCCCACATGACTGAGCAGACTGAAGGTTTACTGGTGCTTGTTGCCACGCGGAGCTGGAGGAAAGTTATGACCAAGCAGAGATTATAGAAGAAAGGAAATCCTGAGTGGGTCCCACAGCGTAACATTAACATCCTAACAGTGTATGGAGACATGTACTGAGTGAGTAAATTTAGGGATTAGTAGTTTCCATCGTTAATTCGTAACCCTGTTACTTTTCTTGGCTTCTTACTTTCTTCTGCTGTGGAAAAAGTTGTAATTACTCTGCCTCTGGTGCGTAATTCCTTGGGGTTTGCTTAGGCAGGAGAGAATATCTAGTTCCCCCATCTTATTGGTCTTATGACTGAAAACCTACCCACTGCAATATCTAACAGTCTTTGAAGTGCACTTCAATTTTTATGAATTTCCGTGGAATAATATCCATTCTTTAAAAGAGAATTAAGAATGCAGCAAAGAAACAGAATTACATAGCATGAGATGTAGCACTCAACTGACAGAAGTAAACAAAAGTGGGAGAAAACAGGTCCATATTCATTGGTGAAGGTCAAAGATTCTGAGGCATCCTGCTATCAACAGAAGTAGACATACATGATCACTGCTGTCACAATGAAACCATAACAAAACTATTGGTTGTCCCTGGTAATTAGCACACAACTGTAGCAAAGTAGAAGAACCTGGATAATGTACATTGTCTCTGAAACTAAGAAGGAGGACAGTCTCTGGAAGAGTGGTTAACCTCAGATGATAGAGAAGTAGTTATGGAATTTGAAGACTGAGAGGGATGATTGGGTGAACGATGGTGACCTTGGAGAAGGCAGTTTCAGTAAAGTGGTAGAAAGTCAGAAGAGTTGACAGGACCCTGATATCTGTTAATGAAAGTACTGAGTGAGTATAGGTGACAATTCAAGAAGTTCAGCAATGTAAAAGAGGAACTAAATGGAGAGGGATGGAGTCAGAAGAGTGTATAGGAAGCCCTTTTTTAGGATTAGGAGGTAGTAATTTTTGATAGCTATTTAAGTGTGAAGTAATAAGATCTGGACCATGGTGATAGATGTCAGTGAAAAAAAGAGAGAGAGGCATCAGGCATTTTGAAAACTAGATGTTGTATTTGGTGACTAGAGAGCAGTGAGCCAGAGGATTCCTAAGGTTTTGAGGATAAGGAAAGTGAAAAAATGGTGGGGCTATTTAATCACTAGTATGGAGAAGAAGATAACATACAGCAAGTATTTATTAAATAAGACACTGAACCTCCAAAGACAGAAAAGAAATAGTTTCCCCCTTCAAAGATCATCTATTCTGTTTGGGAGCAGGGGAAGTAGACACAACTTGTATTCAGATTAATACAGTACTACAAAAGTGAGGAAAGAAGAAAGCACTTAAGAGCTTGGCTTGAAGGATAGGAATCAAAATTGGAGAGTCTAGCTGTGGACTGTATTGTCCCACCAAGATTCTCAAGCCCTCATGCCTAGCTCTAGTGGGCTCACAAGAGTCAGAATGTTGATCAGCAAGCTTTCCCTTGAATGTACAAGAAGGGTCAGTAGGCAACTTTGAAAAAAAAGTATTATAAAAAAATAACACATGTCTTAGTGCAATTGGGAAATTATTCCTCTTGGATGAATTCTAGTTAAGCTGTGTGTACAGTAAAGGAGACTCTCCCAGCCCTTGAGGAGTGATTCTAAACCACATCACTAGACATGCTGCTGGATACAGCAAAGTTTACTTGAAATTGTGGTGCTGAAGTTGACCCCAAAGGAAATAATTTCTGTTCCACCCTGTGAGCTGGTTAAAGTTGATCGTCTAAACAACAAAAAGAATAGAAAGGAGTTAAGTAAACTGGAATTTAAGAACTGAGCTTGTGCCTAAAAATAAGTGGTTGGTCATGTAGGAATATATTCACAACCTCTGCATTTTTAGGTGTCAGAAGTTTGACTTGGTGGCAGTTGATGCACAGTCTGCAAATACATTTTACTTTCTTCTTGAATTAAATATCAAAGCATGTTCTTGACAAGCAAAATGTGAAAAGGGACTAGTCACTTAAAGATATGTAGATTTCACTGGGCAGGTGAATTGAAATGACCTTTCTTGGATTCCACGTATAATTTTAGGATGGTTATGAACACACTGGTGGAATTTACTGTTTTGGAAATGTAGCCCTAAATCTGTGTTTCATTTCCCTTGCTGTTTTCCAAGTTGAGTTTTTCCAGAGAGGCCCTTCTCTTTTTTCCTTTCCGATGGAAGTGCCAAGGAGTGGTGTCTATCAGTTGATTCAGGTTCTTTTAGAGATGGGCTCAAGGCTGTCAAAAGGTCAGATAGTTACTTCAACCTTGGCAGGTGGTCAGCTGTGAGGGAAGAATAATAAAATATGGTTATAAGGGGTTTTTTTTGTTGTTTTTTTTTAAAATCTGAAATAAAGACACAAACACTGCCAGAAAATGATTGTAACCATCTGTCAGACTATATGTATTTTTAAATTTCATGAAACATTTATGCCCTTGAGCAGCCACTTCTGTACCCACTTCTGCACCATCAGTTTAAGATGACGGTAATCAAGAACTCTGTTATCATGATTTTCCTCTTTCTCCTTTTCCTTCTCCCTGTCTTTTTCTAAGTCTCTCCTTTACTCCTTTATTCCCCTCTATTCTTCTTGTCCTACATTTAGTCAAATTAAATGGGAAAATTACTTTTAAAAAATGTTTTAAAGCTTCTAATTCCTTAACTATGCTAATAATTCAATAATCTTTTGGAATCTAGTTTACATGTATTAGCAAAAGTAAATACTGAATTTTATTAGTGACTATCTTTGTGAAACATTTTAATTGAATGATGATCTAATTTTGTTCTTAAGTTTCATAAAGATCATGGAGTCTCATTATAATATGGATTGCTAGTTTATGGATATAATGCCAAATCATGCTCCCCATCACATACACACATGTATGTGTGTGAGTATGTCTGCTTGTATGAACAGCTTACTTGCTTTTTGTGCTGCCTTTCAGCATCATTGTTTATTAAGAAATTCCACTCAGTTTACATTATATAGAGCAGGAGTTCTCGGCTATTTTTGTTTCATGTATCCGTTTGACAGTATGGGAAGCCTTCTCAAAATAATGTTTTTAAATGTAGAAAATAAAATGTAAAGGATTACAAAGTAAATCAATTCTTTTGAAATATAGTTATCAAAATAATCTTCAAGTTCACAGACCCCAGGATGAGAACACCTGATATAGGGGAAATGATAGATATAGAAAAGATGAAACAATCCTTTTCAAGCTTCTATCTGCATTGATGGTTGAAGTAGAATGTACGCAACTTAAATGACCATACTAAGATTCCTTTTACTGGCCTACATTGCAATATTGAAATCACTAGAAATAATTAAATTTCATAATTGAATCCTAAATGGTAATATACTGAAGTGTTACACCCAATCTGCTGGTAATCACTAGGGGAATTACACAGTCAATTGTGGGCTAGTGAAAAGAGCTCTGGAATTGAATGCCAGCTCTTGCTATCTGTTTGACACATTGGGCAAGTCACCTAAATATACAAGCCTCAAGTTCTTTAGCTGCAAAATGAGCATGACGTAGGACTGTAGTAAGAATAGTGAGATAATGTATGTACAGTGCTATAGAAATATAAACTATTCATCTTTATCATTGAGATTCTTGTACATCTGCCCGGAGGGCATGAATTCTTAGCATTTATATTAGTAAAATGAATTTTTACCAAGTAACAATGTTGTTTCAAAACTATATTTTAAGTCTTACATATATAATTTTCAAGCAGTTCCATAGCTGTCACAGGTATATCTTTCTTTTAGAAAATACCACATCTATAAAAATCCATATATAAAAAGCAGATATGTAGTGGGGACAAATATGCATTCTACAAGAGAATATAACACCCCCAATTTTAAATATCTGGGTCCTTTTGTTCATTTATAATACAGCCTTTTTCAGAGTATATCATTTGTGGAAAATGAGTATGAATGTTAGACACACATGTTAAGATCATAGATGAGTTCCTAGAGGTTATGTAATCTAGCACCAGAAGTCTGAAGCCCTCTGTACTGCTCTCTCTGGTTTATCTCTGACCGCTTCTTCTGAATCTTCTTTCCAGGCTAATTATCTGTATCGTAGGGTCCTGGGTCTTCTCTCTGCATTTTCTCTTGGTAGTCTCATCAGTTTCATTGAGTTTCATTATGATCTCTACACATACGACTCCCTTGTCAATTTATTCTGCTCTGTTCTCTCCCTTGAGCCTCGGCACTTGTTCACCAGCTACCCATTGGGCATTTCAAACTGGATGTCCTGCGGACATTTTTAACTCAACATGGCCAAAACTGGACTCGTTCTCTTCCCCTACTCCTAAACCCTTTCCTCATTCAGATTTCTCTTTTTTTTGCCCAAAGCACTGCCATCCTTCAAGTCTCCCATGTTTGTCACCGTGGCATCATTCCCAACTCCTCACTCTCCCTTGCTCCACCTGCCCAGTGAGGTGTTAAATCTTGCTGTTTTGTCTTCATGGTACCTCATCCAACTCACCTTCATTTAGAACCTCATCACCTTTGATTGGATTATTTTAACAGCCTCAAGTCTCTTCCCGACTCTTGTCCATCCTACACGTTGTTGTCAAAATGCCTTTCCTTTTAGTGCAGATCTGACTATGGGATTTATCTGCTCAACCAACAGTAACCCCCTATTATCTCTAGGATCATCTCTAAACTTTTACTTCCTTTTAAAGCCCTACGCAACCTGACCCCAGCCTATTTCTCTAGCTTCATTGGATAGCATTCCTGTCAAATCTCCAGAACTCTGTGATCCAACCAAACTGACCTCTTTTCATCGCACATGACAATCCATTTCCTATTCCCCATGTTTTGTTTTGGTTTTTTTTGTTATTGTTTGTCCTTCATTCTTGAAGAAGACCATGACATGCAAGTGAATTGGATTTAAGTGAGGGAGGGCTGTGCAAAGTCACCAGAAGCCATCAGGGTGCGATAGTGAAGTATAGAACAGGACAACTGGAGATGGCCCTGGATGCAGTGGGAGGCCCCTATTTTTCCAACAAAAACATGGACATTTATCAAGCAATTCATCTGTTGTTGTTTGTCATTGTTCTTGAAGAGGGCCAATGTTAAGTACAGCGTGTTTACCTCTGGCTGATCAATCAAATATGAGTTTGAAAGGTTCTGCCACAAATAGTCCATTTAAATATTCAAGATGGAGATGTCTCTAGATTTGTCCAGCTCACATTTCCTTCGTGCTAATGCACTGGCCATACTCAATGCTTGGAATTCATTTTCTCCTTTCACCCCTTTTTCCTTTAATTTGTAGCTCAGACATTGTCTTTCTGATGCCCCCAATTCTAGTGCCTTCCTTCCCAAATTGCCTACTGTGTGTGTGTGTGTGTGTGTGTGTGTATGTGTGTGTATTCCATCTCTTCTGTTCAAATGTGAGCGGCTTTCCAGTAGGGATTGTTTTATTCTTTTATCCACAGTTGCGCAGTGCTCGCCACATAATAGATATTTTATGCCAAAGTAGAAATCTTTCATCATGGCCTTGACATTGGATTGTGGGTCAGTCTTTGAAGAAATGGCATAATGTGGAGAAAATACTTTATTTTTTATCATTTATTAATATTATTTGAATTTAGATTTGTGTGGCTAGAAATTGTCTAATTCAAAAGCAACCTTCCTGTAGAGGTCAGGCCGACTGACCCTTGAGACCTCTGTGGAAGCCATATGGCATTCAGGTAATGCCTGTATCTTCCCTGGGTGTTGGTCTACCCCGTGCTTGTGTTTGGTTTTCTCAAATTTGAATGTTAATGCTTGCATCTTAATTGACTTTCATTTGAATGTTTATCTTTACTGACAAAACATAACTTCTCCATGGACCTTGCTTGGGAACTGTCCTCTTTACAAAATAGCTTAAATGCTACATGCTGTTCTTATGCTAGTACTCTTCTCTGAACCCTGTATAATATAACCTTACAGAGACTAGAGAGGGAACTACCTGTTCTTCAGACTCATTTCTTTGCCAAAGAAATTTCTTTTTAAACTATTTCAAATTTTGGCGTTTATTCTTATGATTAACAGTAACTACACATAAAGAAACTTATCACCATAAAGTTGGAAATCAGATGAGGATTATTTTGGATCACGGTAGCTTATGAAATACTCCTTGTGAAGAGGTTTCAGTGTGCATTGGCAGAGAGGGTACCCCAAATGAAGAAATCATGGAGCTTGTGAAGTATACACAAATTAGAGTTGAAATTGTGGGCTTCGTGGTGCTCTGTGATGGTGCTTGTGAACCTCACATTGGTATATCCTTCATGGGAAGAGGAATGCTAGTGGTTCCTCCCCAGATCCTTGCCCAACAAGGCCTTTACCTGTTCAGGAAACTTAAAGCAGAGAAATATGTGTTTTGATGAATTGTGTGAAACTTTAGAGTGAAGGAGCTCATTGATGTGCTTCAAAGTAACATAGACTTTTCTGTTTTTATAAAGTAGTTAAAATAACCAGGTTACTTTGAATTACAGGATTTGGAGTTCACATGTAAAGAATTAGGTGGCTCACTCTACATTGCATTTATATGCATGTGCCAGAGAATGTGTGCATTGAGTGTTCTTGCAGAGCATCATTGTACTCCTTGTTTTCAGCATAGTAACTACATTTAGAGGAAGAAGTAATGTGTGCATTTTGAATAACTTTTTGTTTTGTTTTAATTTTAGCCTTGACTTCATGGCATTTAACTAACAATTCATTTCTCATTACTGGTTTTTTTCAGACTCTAGTTTAATATTTTTCTCATTTTAATGAGCCCTTATCCATACATCTTATAATGTATTCAGTGTTGACATCATTGCCTTGAAGAAAGCAAACAGTAGAATATGCTAAAACCCCTGAAATAGATTGAAAGAGACTTTAGCTTGCCATGGAACCCAGGATGTTTTGAATCTGTTTTTTCTGTTTGAATGATTTGTAGGAATAATTTTTTTTACTCTTATTTACCATTTGCATTTTATCAGTGTTCATAATTACAAGTTATAAGCAGGTGTGTAAAATAACTAAATGTTATTTTTTGTTGAACAACAGTGATGCTGGAAATGAAGTGACAGTAGAAAAGTCCATGACCCAGGAAATGATAAAAACCTCTTCTGAATGTCCTACTCCTTCCTTCCTTCCTTCCTTCCTTCCTTCCTTCCTTCCTTCCTTGTAGATAATTGGACCACATAGAATGGACAAAACATAAGGGATTACTAAAATATGGAGGTATAGTTCATAGAATTTAGAATTGGAATGGATCTTGGAAATCAGGTAGTTACAGTCCTCTCATTTTACAAAAGGGGAAGCTCATACTGTTAGAGGTAAAGTGATTTATTTGAGACTGGATAGTAAGTAGTAGGGCAACAATTTGAACACAGATTCTCTGACTTGAGATCTAGGGTTCTTGTGTTGTTACCTCTTAAGTTCTAAGAATTCTAGATTGCAGACAACATGAAGAAACATTTGGGTTGAAAAGTAAGAGAAGGAAATGAAATATTCCCGTAATACCTTTTCCTTCTTCCTCATAGTGAAGTTGTGAAGAACAGGTATGTACAGGATAATTTTATAAACTTTATAAAGTGCCATAAAAATAAATAAGGGATTATTTATAATAATACAGGAATGCTTTCTTTTAGTACACAAGCTTTCCCCCCTCAAAATTTAATTTATTTGTTTTCAGTTTTTAGCATTCACTTCCACAAGTTAAATTTTCTCCCCCTTTCTCCTGCCTTCCTCCCCAAGATGGCATGCATTCTTATATGGGCTCTACATAAACATTTCTATTTAACACATTTTCACATTAGTCATGTTGCCTGGAAGAATTGTAGCAAATGGGAGAAACCATGAGAAAAACTAGCGTACAGGCTTTAAAGAAGAATGGTAGTATGTCATCATTATTTTTAATAAGATTTCCTGAAAAATAATTAAAACAGGATCCAAAAATGTTTTTGTGCTTGGAAAATGAATTTCATTTTCATGAAAAATGCAAGGAAAACATCTTTTCAAAGGATGTGGAATAAATAAGTTGTTAATGTGTTTTTTCTGGGATACATTGTTATCTGAATGAGGTGCTGCATGGTGATAATAAGCACACAGTTGGTGTGTTACAGTCAGAATTAGACGTGGGAAGGAAAAAAGCAAAGTCATTTGTGAAATGCTGTCTATCAAATCATTTTGATTGTAATTATAGCTCATGTTGCTGTTGTGCTTTACATTTTATTAAGGTCTGTTCTCACAGCTTGGTGATAGTAGTGGAACACAGAATATACATAGGATTCTTAAAAATATTATACTCCTTTAATTGTACCAGAAAGTCTCCTCATCTAAGTAACCTTAAAGTATTTGGTGGCTTCAATCAATTTAAAATATTATGTGGTAATAGGAGTCTGTGAACACTCTGTTTTGATTCTATATAGAACATTTTTTAAAACATTGTAAAACAGGCAAGTATATGCCTCTCCCCATTTTATACCTTACTAGTTACAACTACTTAGGCACTCATTGCACAGTTTTCTCTCTAGTTACTTCTTTTAGAGCATTGTATAGTTTTATATGTGAGAAATAACCTGTTTGAGGAGAGCCTTTAACTCTACATTGTTATACTGTCAGTTGATGTTTTAAATTATTAAATGATAGGCATAGCGTGAATTTATATTCTTTAGAAATTACAGTAGACAGAACTATCCCTGTCTACTGACTGCTTCTCTGCTGCTTACAAACAGGCCCATATCTCCCCCATTCCCAGAAAAAAGCCCTCCCACCATGGATGCATCCCTGCTTTTATCCCATATCTTATTTTTGTGTCTGAATGACCTATTAATTGACAACTCTAATCTCCTTTTCTAAGTCCTCATCCTTCCTGACCTCTTTTCATCGTTTTCTTGTCAGCCACCCTCCTCTCCTTGATACTCTCTTTCTAGATTTTAATGATAATCTTCTCTCCTTGTTACCTTCCTCACTGTCTCCTTCTCATTGGACTTGGATTAGATCTTCATACCAGCTAATGGTAGGCATCCCTTATTGTCCTGGGACCTCATCTCTTCTTTCTCCCTTGTTACTGCTTTGTTTGGTGATCATATCAGTTCCCATGGATTCATCGTCACCACTGCATTGATGATTCTCACATCTCTAGTTGTTTATTGGACCTCTCTAACTGGTTATCCCATAGCCATTTAAAATTTAACATATTCCAAATTGAATTAATTATCTTTTAAAGGCATGGTACCCTAAGGGCACCATCTTCCTGGTCATCCAGGGCCACAACCTAGGTGTCATCTTCAGATCTTTACCCTCTCTAGGTTCAATCAGTTGCCACATTCTATACAATACCCCTCTCATATATATATCCCCTTCTTTCCTCAGATATTATCACTGTCCAGGTCTAGGCCTTTATCACCTTATACCTGAACTATTAACCTGTTAGTCAATCTCCCTGCCACAGTTTTCTTCCCACTCTACTGTGACTTCCCTTCAGCTCCCTATTAGTGAAATCTTCCTAAAATACGGGTCTGACAAGCACCATGCCTTACACACACACATGCATGCACATACACACACACATACACACACAATAGGCACTTAAGAAATCCTTGTTTTGAATCAACTAATAATGTTTTGTTGAATTATTTATTTTCAACATTCATTTTTTTAAAAAAATTTTTGAGTTCAAAATTCTTTTCCTCCATCCAGCCCTTCCTCCACTCATTGTTAATGCAAGCAAATGTAAAGTCATATAAAGCATCCTTCAGTATTAACCATGTTGCAAAAAGAAAAATAAAACGAAAAAATGTGCTTCAGTCTATATTCAGTTCATCAGTTCTCTGTTCAGCTGCATTATTGAAGCAGTTTTTTAACAATGAGACTATATTGTTTATAATAACTTACAAAGACATCTTTTGAAAAGAAACCATAACTTGTGTGTGGGGAGGGACAGTTATAGCAAACAAAACCACTACTTTAAATATAATGTGATATGCCTTTTAAAGGCAGCATAAACATATAATCATAAGTTGTGCTGCTTTAAAAAAAAAGAATATGATTGGTAGGTGATATCTTAAGTTAGGACCAAGCTGATACACCAAAGTATGGCTTTTGAAAAGAAAATTCTGCCTCATTTACTTAACTTGTAATTGAGGGGTGGAAGAGGCAGAGAAAAGAGAGAAAGCTGGAGCAAATCCAGTGCAGACTAGACTTGGACAAACTGAAATATAAATTCCATTTATCACAGGACAAAAGCAAGTCACTAGTTTCTAGAAAAGATCAGATTTTTTTTTTCTAGATTTATTTTAACATGGCAGGGAAGGCGCATTTTATAAATCATAGAATAATATTTTTGTTTTTGTCTTTTATGTTTTTGCCTTGGCATTACTCATGCCTTGTCAGATTCCAACCTTGGATTACTTCCTGTACCTTGGCCCTCATCATCATCATCATCTTCCTCCTCCATATCTTTTGCAGAAAAGTTCCAGAGAAAGTTACAGAAACTTACTGACTTTATCCACTAAAATTTGTTACCTAGTCTCAACTTAGTTCTCGCTGCCAAAAAGCAAGTCTTGTCATCTTTATTTGAATTCTTTTTCATGACCTATAATGTTTGTTTGAGACTTTCTTTCCTTAAGCCTCCCACACCATCCCTTCCCCTTTGTTCTTGACAGAAGACTGCCTCATACTGCTGAGTAAAGAGATGTTTGCCCCCAGCTTTTGTCTCTCCCTTACTCTCTATTTGGAATCCCATGATATTATCCCCCATTCTCCCTTCCCCATAGTGCTGTGCTAGATAGAGAGGTGGTCCTTATTGCCAAGATCACTCTGTCTACCAATACCCTAAACCCATCCCCTCCAGTCTCTTCCAGGATATTGCTTTCACATTCCTCTGTAATCTTCAGTTTCTCCCTACCCACTGGCTCTTTCCCTGTGCCCTACAAACATGTCATAGTGTCTCCGTCATCCTTAAAATCCTCACTCCATCAGCTGTTTTCCTGTCTCCATTTCTTTCTTTATCTCACTTCCCTACCCTTTACAGTCTAATTTTTTGATCTAATCAGTCAGTTGTAACCATGTTCTCCAAAGTAATCTCTCAACATTAGATATTTTTCACTGCTCCCTCTTCATGGATATATTCCCTCCTCTCTGAGTTTTTGTGACACGGCTTTCCTCTTTATTCTCCTGCCCTTCTAGTAATTCTTCTTAGTTTTATTTGCACGTTCGTCACCTGTGTCCTATGGCGGGAACTGTGGCTGTGACTGGAACCTATCTCTATCTTGGGCCCTCTTTTCTCTCTATATACTCTTTTAGTGACTTCATCAAGTTCCACAGATCAAGTGTATCCTCTTTATACAGATCTCACATCGGTGTATCTAGCCCCATTCTCTCTCCTGAGTTCTAGTCCCAGATCACAAGCTGCCTCTGCCCCAGATGTTTCTCCAATTTAACACGTCCACTCCACTTTGAACTTGACTGTTTCTGTTGATGGTTTGCAACCTGGGAGTCATCGTTACCCTTCATTTTCCCTCAACCATCACAGCTATTCTTGTTGCCAAATCTTGTGATTTCACCTCCACACATCTGCTACCCTAGTTCAGGCTCTTAATTCCCTGAACTACTGCAATAGCTTAATCTCCCAAACTCAGTCTTTCCTTGATCCATCCTCCACATAGCTGCCCAAGTGCTACTCCTAAGCACAGATGTGACCCAGAATGCTCCAGTGACTGTCTCCCTTTTGCTTCTAGAATCACTTAATCAACATTTTTTTTCCCCAACCTGGCTCCAGCATATCCCCACACTCACACATTTCACCTCTCAAGTGCTCTGGGATCCAGCTTTCTTATAGAAAAAAGATGTCTGCCATTACCTCTCTGAGTGCCATTTTGTTTAGGAGGTCTCCTCTTTCTGGAGTGCTCCCTGCTCGTCTCCCTCTTAGAATCCTAGTTTCCTCTAAAACTCAGCTCCCACCTAGTATAATATATCTAGTCCGGATCTAGCACCACCTCCTCTCTTCGAGACTTTCCTGCTAACCGCCCACTGACCCCACCCGCCATTGCTTTCATGCTTATATGTATACAGCTTGCTTCTCCTAAAATACATGTTTCTCAGTTATTCTTTCGTCTATTTTTTGTCTTTATCCCCAGGGTCTAGGACAGTTCCTGGCACAGAATAGTTGCTTCAGATGCGTTGTTTGATTGAGATTGACTGGTTCTATTGCTGACTTATTAGTTATATTAAATAAAAGAGCATTAACTTAAATTGTTCCTGGGAAGGACTTTTTGGGGTGGTCAATTTAGTACAACCCACTCATTTAACTGATGATGAGATCTACAAATGTTACATGTGTGCCTAAGGTGTCACCACTAGTTAACTGCAGAGTTAAGAGTAGAACAGCGGTGTTCTTTGCCTTTCCTGAAGGACTCCTTTGAAAAAAGATTAGATTCATTGTTAACTGTGGCTCTAAAACTGAGAACTAGGATAAAATGGGTAAAGGGAGAAGGGAGGGAGGAAATTTCGATAGTGCCTGCTACATATGTGATCTTTACGGTAACGCTGAGAAGTGGATACTATGATTACCTCCAATTTACATTTGAGGAAGCTGAAGCAGAGGTTAAGTGATTTACTTGCCCAAAGTCACACAGCTAAGTGTCTAAGGCCATATTTTATAAGTAATGTGTATATAGCCCTTTCTACGTGCCAGCAGATGCTTTATAGTTATTATCTCAATTAATTCTTACAGCAACCCTGAGAGGTAGGTAGTATGATGAAGAAACTGAGGCAAGTAGAGTTGCTTGCTCAGGGTCACACAGCTAGAAGTGTCTGAGGCTAGATTTAAACTCAGGTCTTCCTGAACCCTGTCCCAGCACTCTATCTCCAAGCTGCCTTCAAGGCTAATGACAACTGAGCATCATCTGAAAAGGCAGCTAGGTTATACGGACGCTGATTTTGGCTTAGTGTATAAACAACTTTCTAACTATGAGAGCAGTCCAATAATGGATTTGGTTCATTCTGAGGCATTGATGCATATTATGATCACTGGAAATTTTTGGATGAACTTTTTGGAGAGTGGGGAGTAGTTGAAGTTAAATGATTTACCCAGTGTCACACAGCTAGTAAGGGATAAACTGAGGTGTTTTAGATAGTGTGCATACATTGGGCTGGAAATTGGATTTGATAACCTCTAAGCACCCCTTAAAAACACTCAGTTTATTGGCAGGATAGGATGAGGTTAAGAAGAAGTACATCATGTATTTGTACCCTCTGAAATTGTTGGGTAATAAACTTGACTTTAATACAAAAGACATTTTCCATAGTTACACAAACTGCATTCTTCATTTAGGCTATGTGTGTTCAAAGTGTGTCCCACTTTGATCGTGGGGATATGCTACATTAGAATTTATATAGAACTGCTATACAGTTGAACTCTTCCCTAGTTGCTTTTCTCATAATAATATCTGGAATTTACGTAATGCTTTTGAGTTTATAAAGTGGTTTACATGTCACTTCATTCTGTTTCTTAGGAGATGATTTCAAGAAGGAAGAGCAAAAGTTCTTCTTGATGGCTCATATTGCTTGTAAGCTTGTGAATCATTTGTGTTTCTCCTCTGTATGTATTTACAGACCTATATTGGTTCCATCATTGCTTCTGTGAATCCTTACAAGACCATTCCTGGCCTGTATGACCAGTCAACAATGGAACACTACAGCAGGCACCACATGGGGGAGATTTCACCTCACATCTTTGCAGTTGCTAATGAATGTTACCGCTGTTTGTGGAAACGTCATGACAACCAGTGTGTTCTCATCAGGTAAATGGATGTGATTTTTAATAATTCATGATTTTGCTTGTATGCTTTAGACAACATAATTTGAGATCATCATCATCGTAATGGAGACTAGGGAAAGAGGCCAAAGATTTGGGGGTGTAGAGTATTGGGGAGGGATTGACAGGAAAGAATGAAGTTAGCCCTTTGTATATTTCCCCTTAAATCTCTTTAATTATTGGGTCTCCGAGGATGCAGTGTCACCACATGCTCCAATTAGCCTGTGAAAGAAAACATGCGTGGCTTACACACGTCTTAGGATAATTTAATGGAAAAAATATTTTACACCCACATACTGTTGCCTTTTGAATTACTACTTCCTTTCATTGTAAATGCCTTTTTTCTTTCAAACTTAGGCATGCCTTTTTGAACAGTTTGATCATCTGTTTTTACCAGGCTTGAAAATTGCATCTATCAAAAGATCTTTTGGGAACTCATTTAGAAAGAATCATCTACAACTTGTTAGTTATTTAACTAAAGATAATTATTCTACCCTGTTTCTTCCATTGTTTGACGTTAATTGCTCTTTAATTTTATGAGGATTTGAATAGTATTCCATTTGCTGTCTTCACTACCACTATTCCCCTAGCACTTCTAAGTTGAAAGTGTTTCACACATATAGAGCCAACTTCTGGCTTCATACATACACTAATCTTTCATTGAGTTTTTGGCAGGCTTTACTATGCCCAGGCAGGAAAACAGAATGAAAGCCATTTGGCACTCAAGGATTGCCAAATACCTTTATTAACACACATTAATTTGGCTATTTTCAGTTCCCCTGTCTCATCCATGAAATTTACCCTCATCTTTTTTCATCTGGTGAAACCAGCTCAATAAAATGAGTTGTTTAGAACCACATACTTGTACGTACTGGCTTTGTAGCCAGAAGTTCTGTCTCCTCTTCTTGACTGTTGAACAGTGTTTTCCTGAACTCTTTCTGTTTTATAAGTTGAATCAAAATGGCATGCATTGAAGTATTTAGTCAAGGTGCCTCGGCAATGCAGTAATGCCTCACTACCTAGCACTCTGTGATTTCAGACTCTTTAATAACCTGATGTAGCAATCCTGAAGTCTGAAGGGCAGATTGCTTAAGTGAAGTGGCTTCATGGGCAAAGAAATCTGGGTTTAAGACCAACTCTGATGCATGCTGGCTGAGTGAGCCCGAGGTAAATCAGTTAACTTTTCAGTGTCCTGGGTAATTTTCTAAGGCTCTTAAGTTTCAGAATAGTTGTAGATCTAAATCTGTGATGGAAGAATCCTTACCAGGCCTGCTGAACCCCATGGATATCACAGTTTCAGACACTCCCCCCCCCCCAAAAAAAAAGTCCTCATGGATAGGAAACTCCCTCAACCCGTTTAAACCAACACTATGGTATTCCTTGCCTGCGTCCAGTGAGAGGTGAACTGATTTGCCCAAGCTCACACAGCAACCAATATCTGTCAGGGACAAAACTCATGTTATCCATATTCATATTATCTGGATTCTATGACCTTACTTTCTTTGTACCATCTATGTGGCCTCTCAACTTTGTATTTCCCATTAAGAAAAAAAGTTTACTAAGCATATACTAATGAAAATCACAGACTGAAAAAGTATTTGTTAATGACTATTATGTGATCTACTTCAGGGGGGAGGGAGAAAAGACTTCTGTATATAAGCTTTATTTAAAAATGAATGCCATTAATTCCAGAGGGTCTTATTTTGGTAAAACAAACTACTAACAAACTGACAGATCTCTCTTGGAAAACTTCTGAAAAGTAACTTACTCTTTGCACTTGAAAGTAATTAAAATGCATTTCCTTAAAAATCCCAAAATGTTTCTCTTTTGAAAACTAACCACAGCCTCTTCCTGTAGCGCCCTCTCCCACCAACCTTCTACCTCTTGGTCAAGTCTAAATGTCTTCTCTTTTATTGTATCTTACTGCCACCAAAGTTTAATTTAAGTTATTTATATTGGAGCCTTATGCTATTTCCGCCCACAGGGTCCAAAGCGACCAAGACCCTTTGGCTCACGTCTGTGCTGAATCCCATTCCCATAGTGTTTGAGTGAACTTCTCCTGTGGAGTCCAAAGTACTTGCTGAAACAGGGAACATTTGCTAAAAGGAGACTTGTGAATGAATTGATATAGAACTGTTCTACTTCTAGATGAGTTTTACAACAGGTCAACAATACCTACTGTCTTTATCCTCATTTTACAGATGGGGAAACTGAGGCTAGAAGTGAATTAGTACCCAGGGTCAACACAGGTAGTGAAATGTCTAAGGCAAGAGTCAAAAGTGGATCCTCTGGAATCCAAGCCTAGCACTCTATCCCTAATTGCAGGACTTAGCTGTCCTGCTGATGCAAACTAATTCAAGAGAGTTTAAGTAGCCAAGGCCACACAGTCAAATGACATAATAGAGATTTTAATCCTGGTCTTTATAGGTTCGGGGCTTTTTGTACTATAGTTTCTTGGGTTATTAAATACTAAAATAGCTTTGATTTCAGTAGGCAAAAAAGTGGAAGCCCACAAATCCATCTGACAATGTAGCTTTGGAGTTCTAGAAGGAAGATTAGAATGTGGTTATTGTAGGTATTCATATGTAATTAAAATACCACCCCATGGAACAACCGTGGAATGCTTCTGTTGTATCATGCAGATGTGAACATCATAATTTGATCTAGATAAAGCTACAGTAAACTTTCAGACCCAGGAGAGATTTTAAATTGGAATTGTTTACATATTAATGCAAATTTTCTTTTAGAATTTTTGCTAGGACTTTTTCTTTGAGAAGGGAAAAAAACATTTTTTTAAAAATGGAAACATGCTATGGTTTCCATTTAGATTTCCTTGAGCATAAAGTGCCCTCTTGTGGACTTACTTAGTTTTGTTACTTTAAAAGCATTCTTTCACCTTATTTCCCACATGCCTGCCATGCATCCTAGACTTTACAAAAAACGATTAGGCATAGTAAAAAGGGCCCTATTGTTGATTATTTAATCTAATGCCCTCATTTTACAGATGAATTAACGTAGGCCCAGAAAGATAAAACGACTTGACTTGAATTTCACCTTCCCATATACTGGGGATACAAAACCCAAAATGAAACAATCCTTTTCCTCAAGGAAATTTACTTTCTGTTCAGGGCATACAGCATGGATCCAGACAAGTACATTCATGATTAAAGTGAAAAGAAAATGTAGCAGTCTCGTTAAGTGAAAAGTTAGAGCTAAAAGACCGATATCTACAATGGAGTGCTTCTTCCCTTTACTCTCTTTTTCCACTTTTAAAACATTTTGGTTATCACCTTCCTTCATCATCCCTGTAATCTATTCATGTGTAGCAAAGCACGCATTGCTAGCGAATCTTGAGGTATAAGCAGCTAAGTGGGTATTACATATCCTATGAATTGCCCCAGTGAATGTCTTCATCATTCTTTGACACTTTTCCTCTCTAAGGCATGAGGGCTAGAGAGATTTTGATGCCTCCAGGCAACTGGAGGGATTTCTGATCCCAGGCGTGACACAGGTTCTGTCAGGATGACTCTTATTTTTAGAGATAATTAGGAAGGGCCAGAATTGATTAAGTTGCTGAAAACTGTATGTTTGTGTGGCTGGGGCAGCTAGGTGATTCAGTGGATGCAGCACTGGGCCTGCAGTGAGGAAGACCTGAGTTTCAATTCAGCCTTAGCCACGTTACTACTATCTGTGGGACCCCGGGCAATTCAGTTAATCCTGTGTGTTTCAGAGCCAGAGAAAGAAATGGCAAACCTCTTCAGTATGTTTGCCAAGAAAACCCTAAATGGGATCATGAAGAGGCAAACGTGATTGATCAGCAACAGATACTTGTGTTGGAAGTTCTGTTCTGAAGAATATATTTTCTGTACAATTGCTGGAAGAAGTTGAGAGTGGTAATGCAGAAGTTTTGAAACCAGCAAACAGCCCAGACTATGCTTTGACTCGAGGGCAGCTTTAGAAGGATGTAGCTAACAAATTTACTTGGAGTTATTAACTGGGTAGTCAAAGAAATCTTATGTCTGCGTTGGGCTAAAGAATGTATATGGAGAATGTTATTCTTAGCAGGAGTACTCTTAAAGGAAAAGGTTAAGCTGAGGATTGATTTCTAGAGTGTACTGATTGAGATGTTTTGTATTTGAAAGATATCAGTTAAGACCAACCCTGCTTTCTCTTTCCTATTTCAGTTTTTCCCATCTCCTTCCTGTTTCTTGGGCTTAAGAAACTGTCTCCATAGGGAATAAGCAAAAGAAGGGAGAATGGGAAGATTAATAATGCTGGATAGAAGACCTTCCTTATCTGTTTTCATGCTAGTGTCCTCTGTTGAGTTAATTTGCGGGGGTGAAGAGGCAGTGGGATTAAGTGACTTGCTCAGGGTCACATAGCTAGTGTGTCTGACACCAGATATGAACTGAGGTCCTCCTCACTCTAGGCCCAGTGCTCCATCCACTGCACCACCGAGATGCCCTAGAGTTAATTTCTTGAAACAACTTGACATCATTCCCACTTTGAATCATTCTGATGGCTTATTTTTTAAATAATAAAATGTTATAATTTAAAATAACAAATAATTTTTTAAAAAATCAAAAGCTTAATATTTGTCATTTAACACATAAAATGTTCTCGTGATCTGTCCACTAAGTAAAATCTGGTGATTTATCTGATGACACATCAGTATTAAAACTAAGCCAATATTTGACTTAAGAAAAGTATTCCACATACTATTGCACTATAAGAAATGATGAACAGGAAGACTTGAGACAGGCCTGGAAAGACTTATATGATCTGATACTGAGTGAAAGGAGCAGAACCAGGAGAACTTTATGCACAGCAATGACCACAGTGTGTGAGAGTTTTTTCTGGTAGACTTGGAACTTCATTGCAATTCAAAGATTTAAAAAAAATTCCCAGTGGTCTTTTGAGGCAAAATGCCTTCCATACCTGGAGAAAGAATTTTGGAATTAAATTGTACAATGTAGTAGATCATTTTCTTTTGTATCATGTTTGGTTTGTTATATGATTTCTCCCATTCATTTCAATTCTTCTACACAACATGATTATAGTAAAATGTATTTAATAGGAATGTATGTATAGAACCTATATAAAACTGTATGCCATCTCGGGGAGGGAGGGGAAAAAAATCTGAGTTAAATGGTAGTGATTGTAGAACACTGAAAATAAATAAAATTAATAAAAATTAAAAAAAATAGAACAATTATAAATCCTAAAGAAAAAAGAAAAGTATTCCATGACAGATCATAAAAATGAGAGCATTCTAAAAGATCAGAAAAGGACGATAGACTCTCCTGAACTCCAAGCCTACACCACCAACTGTCTATTGGACATTTTTACCTTGATGGCTATACCTCTCAGTTTAGGTATTGGAAATTACATGAATTACATGCTATCTTCTCTTGTTTGATAGATGTTTCATGTATATATCTCATTACCCAATTGGATTCTAAGTTCTTAAAATGCGTAAGTCATGGTTTATACTTTATTCTCCAAAGTTCCTAAATAATATTTGTATCGGCATGTGTTTGGCCATAGCAGAGGGAGAGGAGTGAGGTGGGGATAAGTTTTGTTTTTTATATAATGAAACTTCCATAGTATTATCTTTTTCATTCTTAAGATAGTAACTTTAATTTCTTAACCATAAAAGGAAATATGAAGAGTGAGAGAATCTATATTGCTAGCTGCAGAGATGAAGTGTTCTTTTACTTAGCACTATTATATTGTAGTAATTACCTTAATTTTTAAATGATGATGATCAGTATAGTGCCATATCTTTCCTTCTATTTGTCTTTCAGTGGTGAAAGTGGGGCAGGTAAAACAGAGAGCACTAAGCTGATCCTGAAGTTCCTGTCTGCTATCAGCCAGCACTCTTTGGAATTATCAGTAAAAGAAAAGACGGCCTGTGTGGAACAAGCTATTCTTGAAAGCAGGTATTTCTTAACTTAATTATCCTATTTTTTTTAGCATCAAAAATGCCTAGTGGTTTTGAGAGTTGCCTCCTAAACGCTTCTGTTAAAAGGACAGGTCCCTTTTGTTACTGGTAGCTACTCTGTGAAATACCAACATGTTTCCATTATGTTTCAAGGAGAATAAGATAGATTAACAAGCAAAAATTATAATTATTGAGGAACCAACTTTATGAAGAAGACACTGGTACACACTGGCAGAAAGACAGGTTTTTAATAATCATATACCATGTGAATTGGAAGCATTTAGGTTTTCTCTTACCTCATAATTGTGAGCTTCAGAAATTAAGAGATCTTAACAATAACAGTGTAGGGACTTCATCTGAAAGTGTTGTTAACCTTGGACATCTGCAGCTCCCCTACCCGCCTTTGTTTTTTAATTAAAAAAAAAAAAAGAAGAGAAATCTATTTTCTCTCACTCCTACCGTATTGGGAAGAATGGAGAAAAAACAGCAAGTTCCTTGTAATAGATATTCATAGTCAAGCAAAACAGAAGTACTTATTGGCTGCATGTATGTGTGTGTACATATATACACATGCATAGATATGAGAATATAATGACTCATATCCTGTCTCCTTCAGGAAGACTTTGCAGATCCTCTGGCTAGAGCCAGTAATAGTCTTGGGTTTTATTCTTCTGTACCTCTATTATTGAACTGTACTATTATACTTGGTTGTGCATATATGCCTAATTCTATTTTTGTGTACTTATTTTGTATGTTATACTGTAATTTCTGTGATTTCTAACGTGCAAGGAGGTATTCAACACATTGCCATAAAATACTTGCTGGAAGTATGAAGAAATAATATATTTGTTTAGCAGTATCAAGAATGAAGTATCTTACAGCAGTTCATATAAGAATTTTAAAGATGATTTATGCTGTCATTTTAATTGAAAAAAATTTGCCTTTGTTTTCTTCATGACCTAGGTATGCTAATTTACACAGAAATCAGTCAGCTGTCCATTGTGAATTTTTCATAGATATTTAAACTATAATGACTTCTCAATCAAAATAATTTTCATTATAAATACTGTTTAATTTCCTTATTTTTCAAAATAGGAAATTTCACTGAGAGGCAAAATATAGTACATTGTATGTATGGAGTACTCTCTTTGGAGGTAGGAAAACCTAGTTTTAGGTCTTGCTTCTGATGCATACCAGCAGTGTGACCCATTCACCTCTAGGTGCCTTGAACAGCTCTCCAGGACTAAGTTGCAGACAAGTTGTCATCACTATTGGTGGAGGGACTTTACACATGAAGAATTCTTTAATACTGGCATCACATATGTATACTAAAAAAGAAAAGAAAAAGCAAATTAATTGCTATGTTAAGGAAAGTTTTAGGTTTGGCTAAAGTATAATAAAGGGTATAGCACCTGTGTGTGGGTAATATTTATTCCTGGTTTCTGTAGAGATGACCTTATTGGGAGGAAATGATTTTATTGTTTTTAAATCTGTTCCTAATTAACCCTTTCTTCTTTTACCCTCTCATTTCCCAGCCCAATTATGGAAGCTTTTGGTAATGCAAAGACTGTTTACAACAACAACTCCAGTCGCTTTGGGAAGTTTATTCAGCTGAACATCTGTGAGAAGGGAAATATTCAAGGAGGAAGAATTGTAGATTGTATCCTGTTTTCCTTTTCATTTCTTCTCTATTTAACCTTGATAAGTAGGAATGACCTGCTACTGATGCTGGATTGTCATAGTAATGGAGGGAAAAAAGAGAAACATTATCTTCCTGGATCTGCTTTAAATGGTTGATTGAAGAGTGAGCAGCATTGAACTATTTAATTAGCGTACATGATTAAGAACATATTGTTCTTTGGAAAGCTCTAGTAGCTGGTATCATTATCTTAAACCCTGTGCTCATAATTAACCATAAAGACATACATAGGTGACTGAAATCTATTGTCATATAATTTGAATTCTAATATTCTAGTATTTAGCATGTTTGTAATTACATCTGGATGAGCTAGTCTTATTTTAGATTCATTTGTGTTCTGGTAACACAAATAACATGTCAGAGAGACTGTTAAAGGAAAATAAAAAACAGAAGATTGTAGATAAAACTAGTTTAAAATGCTTGATTTTTCCTTGACTTGAAATTTCTTTCAATATGAAGATTTATTAGAAAAAGTAAGTCTTTTTTTTATTCAGTTTGCATTTTATTTTGTATTTTTTTCCAAAAGATTATCAATTTATGTAAATTAACAAGTGAAAAACAGTGTTAATTGGATATATCCCCACAGAACCGAGTGGTAAGACAGAATCCCGGAGAAAGAAATTATCACATATTCTATGCACTGCTGGAAGGATTAGGGAATGAAGAGAAAGGTGAGTGACAGAAACAGTAGGTACACATCTGTTTGTAACCTAATTTCCGTTTAAAAAAATTAATAATCATAAATTAACGATGGAAAAAGTGTTATGAAATGTGTTTGTAGGTTAGTTGTTTCAAAATAAATGGAAGATTGAATTTACTGCAGGGCCAGATAATGTAGGGAGGAGAAAACAGAGAAAGTCTGGAATCTCCTTGGCTTTTGGCCTTTCTTGTACATTTTTAACTCAGAGGATATTTCTCAAAAGAAAAGCATTGAAATTGATTTTTTTTTTTGGTATGACACATGAATAGTGATCCTTTCCAACATTTACAGGAGTGAAAAGGATCTCTCTAGTGGGTCCACCATTTGTTGTTTTCTAATAATAAAAGCTGACATTTATTTAATGTTTTTCAGTTGTAAAATATTTTTGTTTCTCCCAACAACACTATATGTGAAGTATTGCCAATATTAGTAGATTGTTTAACAACATCCATCAGGTGCCTGCACCAAGCATTATGCTAGCCTCTGGGAGCGTAGAGGAAAAAAAGGGTAATGGGGGTTGTCGTAAACAATTCCTTCTCTCAAGAAGCATACAGTGTGTGTGTGTGTGTGTGTGTGTGTGTGTGTGTGTTTTTGGCAGGGGTGGTTTAAGGTGGTGAAGAGGTGTCAGGAGAGACAGGAAAGACTTCATGTAGAAGGTAGAGCTTAAGTTGAACTTTGAAAAAAGTGATAGATACATTTTAAGAAATAGCAAGCAGATTTGGAGAGGTAACCTACCCAATGTCACTCAGATGATAGATGATAGGAGATCTGAAACCAACAGATCTCTTTCTGTTAAAGGCACCAATCTAACTTTATAACGTTGGTGGTGGTTCAGTGGTTTTCAGTTGTGTCCGACACTTCATGACCTCATTTGGGGTTTTCTTGATAAAGACACTAGAGTGGTTCGCCATTTCCTTCTCCAACTCATTTTACAGAGGAGGAAACTGAGGCAAGCAAGGTTAAGTGATCTGCCCAGAGTCACACAGTAAGTGTCTGAAGCTAGATTTGAACTCAGGAAGATGAGTCTTCTTGACTCCAGACCTGTCACTACCCACTGAGCCACCTCGCTGCTCCTCACAATCTTGCAGTTTTCCTCAACTCTTCCTTCTTCCACCCTGCCTCATTGCTGATCAGATACTTCCACACTCTCTCTCCTCTGTCTATCTCTCCACTCACACCGACTACGGTTGCTCTAATTCAGGTGTTCATTTCCTCTCACATGGACTATGGCAAGAGTGTCCTAATCACTTTCTTGTCTTAAGGTCTCTCCCCCCCGTCAAATGCATCCTATGCACAGTTACCAGAATTATACTGCTATATAGCACAAGTCTGTTCGTGTAACTCTACTGCCAAGAAGTTCTGCCGGCTGCCCCTCGCCCTTGGAATTCTTCACCACTGTTTGACTTTTAAAGCCCTTTATGATCCATCTTTGGTCTTCATTTCCATGATTAATGCATATTACTCACCTCTCCTACATGCACTGTACAATCCAGCTAAATTGACCTGCTTACTGTTCCCCATTTAGGCTATTATGTGTTACATCTCCCGGTCTTTCCTCAGGCTAAGACCTGGAATCTACCTCTGCCTTTAAAATCCCAAGCTTCCGTGTTACCTCTTACCAAAGGCCTTTCCCTGTTCCCTTCTTCCCCCTAGTTTCTTACACCATTTCCACAGTAATTACTTGATACATATTTTATAATTTGGTTTCTGTATGTAGGTTCTTTCCCCTATATGTAGAATATAAACTCCTTGAGAGCAAGAACTGTTCCGTTTTTTTTCTTTGTATCCCCAGTTCCTAGTACAGTGCCTGGCACTCAGTTGGCTTTTAATACTGCACTGATTTTAACATGTTCCAGCATCCTGGTGTATAAAAATACACTTAACGTAAATAATTGTTATTTCTGTGAAGGGGAAATGGTAGTGAGGTATATTTGGTTCCCTTTTTATTGCTGGAGGAAAACATTTTGTATTGTATTGTTCCCTAAGCTAATCAGCTAAATAACAACAGCAAAAAATTTGTGGACTTATATTTTTCTCTCTTTTTATATTACAGAAGAATTTTCTTTAACTGTGCCAGAAAATTACCACTACTTGAATCAGTCTGGGTGTGTAGCAGACGCGACAATCAATGATAAGGAATCCTTCAAGGATGTCATTGTAAGTTACTTTCCTAATAGGAGTTAACTTTTTAACTTTCTGGTACAGTTCACTGTTAGTTACCTAAGTCAAAACTGAAATAATGACTAATCAACAAGCATTCGAAGACAGGCATTTCCCTTTTTTTCCCCTTTTGCTTCCAGTTTACCTTCAAAGATTGGGTACTCCTTTTTTACCTGGCATTAAAATTAAGAACCAAAAGGGACCTTGAGAGATAATGAAATATTTTAATAGTAATATTCATATTTACATAGTTCTTTGCAATTAACTAACATGTTTTCCTCAAAACTAGTTAGGTTGTACAAGTAGTTTCTCTTCTTTCTGGATCAGAAAACTAATTCACAGAGAGGTTAAATGATTCTTGTCACAGGGTTAATGAGTGGTGAGGCTTGGGCTTGAGTATTCTGACAAGACACCAGTATTTTTTCCACAATACCAAAATGAAGGAGAATTTCTTACACCCCTTTGGACAAGCTTGCTCATTTTAAAAAATATTTATTTGTTGTCAATTTTCAACAGTCACTTCTGTAAGTTTTAAGTTTTCTCCACCTCCTTCCCCGCTCCCTCCCTGAGAAGGCATGCAAATCTTATATGGGTTCCACACATACATTCTTATTAAACACATTTTCACATTTGTCATGTTGCATAGAAGAAATAAAATGAATAGGAGAAACCATGAGAAAAACCAAACCAAATTAAAAACATAACACAAGAGAAAATAGTCTGCTTCATTCTGTATTCTGATTCCATAGTTCTTTACCTGGATGTGGATAGCATTTTGCCTCAAGAGTCCCTTGGGAATGTTTTAGGGCCTTGCATTGCTGGGAAGGGCTAAGTCTATCAGAAACAGTCCTCGCATACTGTGGCTGTTACTGTGTGTAATGTTCTCCTGGTTCTGCTCATTTCACTCAGCATCAGTTCATATAAGTCTTTTCAGGTTTTTCTGAAGTTCATCTGTTCATCATTTCTTATAGCCCAGTAGTATTCCATTACATTCATGTACTTGTTCAGACATTCCCCAATTGATGGGCATCCCCTCGATTTCCAGTTCTTGACCAACACAAAAAGAGCTGCTGTAAACATTTTTGTACATATGGGATCTTTTCCTATTTTTATGATCTGTTTGGATACAGTCCCAAAAGCAATATTGCTGGATTAAAGGGTATTTACGTTTTTGTAGTCCTTTGGGCGTAGTTCCAAATTGCTCTCCAGAGTGATTGAATCAGCTCACAGCTCCACCAACAATGAGTTAGTGTTCCAGCTCTCCCACACCTTCTCCAACATTTATCACCTTCCTGTTTTGCCATGTTAGTCAATCTGATAGGTGTGATGTGGTAACTCGGAGTTGTTTTGATTTGCATCTCTCTAATCAATAGTGATTCAGAGCATTTTTTCATATGACTAGAGATAGCTTTAATTTCTTTCTCTGAAAACTGCCTGTTCATATCCTTTGATCATTTATCAATTGGAGAATGACTGGTATTCTTATAAATTTGACTCAGTTCTCTGTATTTTAGAAATGAGGCCTTTAACACAGACACTGGTTTAAAAATTCTTTTCCAGTTTTCTGTTTCCCTCCTAATCTTGGTTGCATTAGGTTTGTGCAAAAACTTTTCAATTTAATATAATCAAAATTATCCATTTTGTACTTCATAATGTTCTCTGTCTCTTGTTTGGCCATAAATTTCTCCATTCTCCATAAATCTGACAAATACACTATTCCTTGCTCCCCTGATTTGCTTATAGTTTCAATCTTTGTACCTATATCATGCATCCATTTGGACTTTATTCTTGTGTATGGTATCAGGCATTGGTCTATGCCCAGTTTTTCTGCCACACTGTTATCCAGTTTTCCCAGCAGTTTTTGTCAGATAGTGAGTTCTTATCCAGAAGCTGGGATCCTTGGATTTATCAAACTGTAAACTGCTAGCTTGTTTACTTTTTAATTGTAGATTTCTAGCCATAAAAACTATACTTCAATTCATTTCAGTGTTTTCTTGTCTTGGTAGTTCAAAGAGTTGTTAGTGAAATTTCTCCTTTTTCCCTTAACATGAGATGAGGCAGTGTGGCGGAGAGGATAGGGAGATGACCTCAATCAGGAAGACCAGAGTTCAAGGTCATTTCTAACACATACTTGGCCTCATGATGTGGGACAAATGACTTAAACTCAGTGTCCCGAGGCAACTCTCTAAGATTGAAGTCACAGAAAACTTACCTTGCCCTCTTATTTGGGTAGAGAGAGTTTCTTCATGCAGGAGTTCCCTATATCATTAACATCAAATTTCCAGTCCTTATCTTTATGCCTTAAGCTCAATCATTTCCTGCATCCCATTCATGTTCCATTTTCTGTAGGCACAATCATTTACCATTTATGGGTAATTATCATGTTCTTATGGTAATTTATGTTCCAGTTATACATAAACAGAGGACAAGCAATGAATACCTTGATTATAAAAACTTTTCATTAGAACTCCTCTTCTCCATCTTAAATAAGACAGTTCTTTAACTTTTCCATATACAAACCCCTTTTCCATCTTTTGAGTCATCTCTGTCACCCTTATCTGAAACATTGCTTGTTCCTCTTCTTAAAATTTGGTGATCAAAAACTAGGTACACTGCTTTAATAAAAGTCTAAATAACGTAAAATATATAGACAACATAATTTACCAGCAAAGAGATATCTTACATCTTACATCCTATTCTGGGGTTTTTTAGTCCTTTTACATTTTATGCTCTCATTTATACATTCCTTTTCTAATTGGTCAGTGCAGTTTTGAACTTGAGGCCAGTCTTCCAGAAGAATGTGTCGGGTTTAATCAGAAGACTGATTTCAGCTCTGTCATATACTGTGGACACGTGTGTACACTTTTGGTATAAAGTAATCCTACTAAGTCATTCTCAAGACCTCCTCAATTTAGTAATATCCATCATTAACAAATGTTACTCAAATTGTCTTCTCAGTGCATTCTCCAAGAGGGATGGAAAGGACCTGGAATCAGGAAACTCTGAGTTGGACTTGGGCTTCAGACACTGACTGGCCAAGTCACTTTACACAAATTACTTTCACTTTAGACCTTAGTCAAATCTCTTTCGTGCTCTCTGCCTGTTTCCTTGTCTGTAAAATGGGAATGATAATAAATAAAACCTATCTCACAGGGTTGTTGTCGAATCACATATTGTACGTAAATCACAAACCTTAAAATATTATATACATCCTAAATATCGTAATTATCAACATACTGGATTAACTAAGATTCTTGAACTGTTCCCTGTGTAAAATCACTAGAGAAATGGTTCTGATTGTTGCCAAAACATTGATCACTTTATATTTAGCCTTCAAACAAGTTTTTTATTGTATGGTATTTTTATTTCATAGTTAATGATAAACTGATAAAGTTAATGGAAGTGGAATCAGAAACGTTGCAGAGATTATAAAATCATGGTTTTAGATCTGAATTGGAACTTAGACATTACCATATCCACCTCCTTCATTTTACATTTAAGGAAATTGAGGCCCAGTGAAGTTAAGTGATGTCTGTAATGTTGCACATTTTCAACAGCTGAAATTAGAAATCAGGTGTTCTGATTCAATATAATACTCTTTTCATTGTACCACTTTGTGTTTCCATCTTAAAGTGTCATTCTCTTGTCACTGTTACTATTGTTCAATCAGAATAAAGTTAAATTCAGCTGACAGATATCCTTCAAAAAGCCATTATTTATTCCATCTTAAAGTGTTCTGAGTGTTTACAAATGACTTGTTTTCTCTAGCTAGGTTTGAATCCTAGGCTCACTGGTCTGTAATTTCCTGGATCATCCTTTGTTTCTCTCCGCACAACCTTTGCCCTTTGTAAACTGAAGGGAGAGGCAGCATGCTTTTATTAGATAGAAAACCTGCCTTGAAATCAGGAAACCCTGGGTTCAGGTTCTTCTGAAATGACCTTTTTAACATTTCAGTACCCTCAAGCAGCTCTGAGAGATGACAAGTTATAGACTAATTATAGATAAATTTCTTCTGCAGTAAAATAAAGAAGTAGCCTGTTGCATGTAAGGTCCCTTCTAGCTGTAAATATAAGATCTTGTGAGTGAAAGGGTTAGGTTGCTCTGTTAGCTACATAAGGAAATAGAAATTTTGTAGATTAATTTTACTTCCTCCCCATGACCAAAGAAAAGTGTTTTGTTCTAAAGCAGAGGTATGGAACTCAGATAGTGATGAGGGACCACTATTCCTTACATATGAGTCTCTGTGGGCCACATATTGAGTTAGTTTTAAAACAGTGCTTTATTGTATTTATTTTGGAACTTCCCAATTCTATTTGAATCTGTTTCTGACCGTTCACTTGACAGTTTTGTAAGTGTTACTGTGTGTTTGACACCTCTGATCTAAGACAGGTTTTGTATAAATATAGTGCCATCTTAATTTCAACCCAGTCTTTTCCTTTCATTTTGCTCCAGGTAATCAATTTTCTCTATGACCACTAGGGTGCACATTACAGCAAATAGAGCACTGTCTTCCTGACAGTGCCAGGTTTCAGTAGGATTATAAATGAATTACTTATTATTAGTTGACAAAAAGAGTCTAAAATATTGAATAACATGATGTCTGAAGAGGAGACCTCTTCTAGATTATGCTTTATCTAACACTGCCTGCTTAAACCATTGGTGGTTGTTTTGTTTTTTCATTTAAATAATTTAGTTCTCAAAATCTTGATCAAATTAAACAAAGAAATGTCATCTATTTGAGAAATGTAAGTCCCACAGATAAAATAATAATAATAGCTAGTACATAACACTTTATTTTTTACAAAACCTGTTTGTCTTAATCCATCAAGATCCCTGTTTTTAATTATCTTTGTTATTCCCCTCAACATCCCTGCTCCAAAATTTGAGAATACAAGAAAAACAAAACCCACTACAAACATGTATGTTCGACTAAACCATTTCCACATTATCCACATCCAAAAAAACATTTTGCCTCGTTTTGCGTTCTGAGTCTTTCACCTCTCTCTCAGGGGGTAGATAGCATGTTTTATCCTAAGTTCTCTGGAATGGTAGTTGAACATTATTCTGATAAGAGTTCAGTACAATTGTATTCAATCTCATTTTTATTCCATAATTCCTCAAATTCCTATCCTTGGTCACCTCGAGAGGAACTGTAAAATTTTTGCACATCATTAGAGTTTATTGTATTTAGGATCAATCCTTCCTGAAATCTACCCTCCTTGTAATCCTCCTTTCTCACTTTTCCCTTGACTGTATTTAATTAACAAAATTAACTTCTGCTCCCAACTCTTTATGTGTGTGATGGTTCATTTAAGAAAGAGATACAGCTTTCAGCCATTCTCCTCGTTATAGATGTCTACTTGTATACCTTGATTATGTGAGATAATTTCTCTTAACCTTCTCTTCTTTCCCACTCATCCCCACCCCAAGTGTAGCCTTTCCCACCTCCCTTTCCATCCTTTTCTAAAAATCATCAAGAAATAATGTAACCACTCCTATGACCCCTGATGATGATAGAGATCGGAGGGGACACATGTATCAATTCCCCATGTTTTAATGTAAGCAGTTTGTTCGTGTTTATGCCTTTTGTAGTTGTTCATTCATGTTTACCTTTTTATTTTTCTCTTCACTCTTGTGTTTGAACTTCAGAGTTTCTTCACAGTTTTGGGTCTTTTACATCATGAACCCTTAGAAGTACACTATTTCATTCAAGGTTCATTTTCCTCTGTAGTGTTACATTCATTTCTTCTAGGTGAGTTTATTCTTGGCTGTAAACCTACATCCTTTGTCCTCTAGAATATAATATTCCAAATTCCCCATTTCTTTGTAGCATACTAAATTGTATGTAATCTTGACTGTTACTCTTTGGTATTTGAATTCATTATTTCCAGCTACTTGCAGTAATTTTTCTTTGATCTGTAATCTCTTGATAGTAGCTGTCATGTTTTCATTTGGTAGTTTCTTTTAGGAGGTGACCGTAGCTCCATTCTATTTCTATTTTGCCTTCTGGTTCTAAGAGATGGAAGTTTTCTTTTAAAATTTCTAAAAATAGGATATCCAGGTCCTTTTTTTGATCATGGTATTGACATGTAACCTAATAATTCTTAATTTTTTTCCTCATTCTGTTTTCCAGGTTATTTGATTTTTGCTGTGAGATAATCTTAGGTTTTCTTTTTCAGTCTTTTGACTTCTGTTTTAATATTTCTTGTTTCCTCCTAGAGTTCTGTTTAGTCTGTTCTGATTTCAGGGAATTGGTTGTTTGGGCAAGGGTTTGTACCACTTTTGCCAAATGGTTAATTCTCCTTCCAGCTTTTTCTTCCATTTATTTTCCTTTTATTTTCTTATTCCATTTATAAAAACACTTTTAATCTTTTCTTTAATTCTCACTTCATCTCTTCTAGTCTTTCTAATTATTCTTGTGGCAGAGTTGTGTTTTACTCTGAGACACTTCTTGTAAATGTTTTGTAGTCTTCTGTATCCGTGTCTTGAGCATCCCAGCCCACCCCTCTTTTTTTGTGGAGTTTATTTGGTTTGTTTTGCCCATTCTTCCAGTCTACTTCCTGACCTTAAATTTGATATTAGGGTTGGGCTCCACTACATCTCTGGAAGGAAGTTCTGGGCTGGTCTTTATTCTGTTTTCTTGGGTTATTAAGACTCAGGACCTGCCAGCTTTCAATGTTCCCAAAGTAGTCTGATCTAGGTCAGAATCTGAATACTCCTCTCCTCCCCCTTCCTCTTCACTGTCCCCTCTCCCCACTTCCTGTTCCGAGCTCTGCAATTTTATGATCTGTGTTTGTGTCTGTGCAACAGTAGGTAGCTACTGGATTCAGTTGCTGTCAGTCAGCTAGAAAGCTTTATTGGTTCAAAATGGCAGAACTGTAGGCTTTCTTTTATTCTGGGATTCTTGCTTTGTTTATTTCTCTGCAAGCAGGCTTAGGTGCTGTAAGTGAGATTTGGGTCTGAGCCATACAGCTGCCGCTACTGGCTTCTGAGTCTTCTCCCTTCTTGGTATGCTGCCCAGGGCCACCCTACCAGAGAACACAGGTCTCCTTCTCATTCTGCCCTGATTCTGTGACCCAGAACTGGGTATTGGGCAACGGAAGCTTCCAGTATGCGCTTGTCCCCATCTCAGTGCCCCAGTATAGCTTAGGAGGGCACCCAGTCTGATTCCGGGTCTGCCCTTATCTTTGAGACAGAGCCCTTCCCTGGATGCTAGAGTGCTTACAGAAGCCTGCCTTCATTGTCCACAGACCTCTCTGTCAGTGGACCCAGGTCCACTGACACAAATGACTCACTGTGATACTTTTTTAATTTACCTATTAGGATTCAGTCTGGTGCCTTTTCTAGATCTTTTTGGATGAGTTTTTGGAGTGGAGCACACTGTACAGGTTCCTACCACTCCTCCATCCTGGTTCTACCCATCTTTTCTATCACATACTTTGTAAAGCCTTTTACATTATATTAACACATCTGATAGAAAAAAATTTAAATATTCAAATGTATATATTAACCAAAAATTATTTTTCTTTGAACATTTCATATATGAACCTTTGATATTCTGAACATTTCAACCTCTTAACAGAGTATTGCACAGAAGTAGGTACTTAATCAATGTTTGATTGAATGTGTGAATTCATTGTCAGTTTTTAGCCCCCATGTATGATGAAAGTAGCTCCATATGAATTTCTTAGAATGATTCAAGTTATAATCTAGAGAAATAGAACTAAGTCCATATTTTATTTGTATTTGCTGTTATAAAAGATATAGACATTTTCTTTTACTGATAGTGCCCTTGCTAATTTGTTTCTCAAAGAACAAAAATCTGGAGACTAATAATTCTATCTCATCCAGCTGCTTTTTTTGTTTATTTTAACCCCTGAGGAAAGCGTGGAACATGTTAATGGAGTTCTCTGTACCTGAGTTTGTTTGACATTCATACTATGTAGTAAAAATAACATTTATGACTTTGTACTTTGAAGTAGACAAATAAAAGAGGTTTTTGGGGGAGGAGGGGTTGGATTTTTTGTTATTATTATTAACATCAGCCTTTCCACCTTGGATTATAGTAACTTAACACAGTCCTCAGAAACTTAAAAAAATTTTTTTTTTAATACCATGTATTTGGCTTCTGGTCATTATATAACTTGCACTCTCTAGACTTGTCTGTTGTCTTAGTTGACCTTTTTTTGTGTACCTGTGATTTGTGATTAAAGAATGAATTGCTTCATGGCAATGATAGAACTTAGCCTTTTGCTCTGATATATAGATCTCAGTGCATAATGCACGTTATGACTCTTTTACTAGTTCTTTGGTTTAACGGGGTGAGGAGGCACCACAAATGAATTTATTTCTTCTAGACTGCAATGCAAGTGATGCAGTTCAGTAAAGAGGAAGTTCGGGAAATTCTTAGACTACTTGCTGGCATTTTACATCTTGGAAACATAGAATTCATCACTGCTGGTGGAGCACAAGTTTCTTTCAAAACAGGTGAGATTGCTTCTTTTTTTTTAAACAGAATTTGTAATGAAAAAAGCAGGAATAAGAAGACCCAGTCTTTAAACCAGCTTACCCTCTTATTAAAAATATGATTATTTAATCTCTGTAAATCTCACTTCTTTGATATGTAAAATGTGTGTTTAGGGAATTGTGATGAAACTAAAGGATATCCTTTATCCTAAAGGAAGAAATTAGAGATTTCTTACAGCTTAAATATGTGAAGGCCCCATAAATGGCCTTTAGCCTAGGCATTTCTGTTTAACTATAAGAACTGGGTTTTTTTAAGGGAGATGTAAATCAAATTTAGTAATGAGCGTGATTTATGGAGAGGATTCCATAAGATTCTTCTTTTTTTAAAAAATTAATAAAAAATAATGGCCTTTCTTTTCAGTCAGATCTAAACGTTATTTATATCCAGTCAATATCTTCCCATATTAGCTGTCTATAATAAAAGTAAATGGTTATATTTTGAAAGTCTTCTTTTGGAAATGACTTGGTTAGCTTTAGAGTCATCAGAACACTTGGATTTGAAACAAGGCTCTACTACTCACTACCTGTATGCTCAGGTAATTCACAAATTATTTGGTTTGGGATTTATCTTAGTCTTAAAGTACTCTAAGGTTGTTTCAAGCTGTCAATTGTGTGATCCTATGTGGTCTTAACTGATGGAATTATAATTCTAGCTAAAAAAAGAGAATTTTGATTTTTTGCAATGATTCCAGTCACCCAGATTCCAGTCACCCAATATAATATGAATACTTACTTGTTTCAGCTGTTATGTAATTTCCAAGGAAAATGATTTCCAGAATATTACTTGCTTAAATACAGGCGTGGGGAACCTGTAGCCTTGAGGCCACATATCTTCTAGGTCCTTGGGTGTGGCCTTTTGATTGAGTCCAAGTTTTATGGAACAAATCCTTTTATTAAGGGGATTTGTTCTGTGAAGTTTGGATTCAGTCAAAGGCCCGCACTTGAGGACCTAGAGGGCTATATGTGGCCTTGAGGCTGAAGGTTCCCCACCCCTGCTAGGACATGCTAGTACAGGCTTAAGTCATGTCACAAAGAAACTTCCTGTTCCTTCTTGTACAAATACAGTCTGCATTTTGTATATTTTTTTTTAATTTATTTTTTCTTTTTTGGCAGCTCTTGGGAGATCTGCAGAGTTACTTGGGTTGGACTCAACACAGCTAACTGATGCCTTGACACAGAGATCAATGATACTCAGGGGAGAAGAGATCTTAACACCTCTCAACATACAACAAGTAATTCTTAGTTTTGGCCTAGATCAATTTTTGAAATAAAGGGAAGGCTGTGGATGCTTTCTGGAGAAGATAAAAATCAAGCAGTTTGGGATGGGGTATCATAGTGGAAGGTGAAGGGTGTCAACCATTTCTAAGTTTGTTCATAGAAAGACAAACAAAATTACTCTGAATATGAGTGTTTATTTCTCTCAAAGCTTGCAGAACATGCACATAGAGATACTAATGGGAGCTCATCATGAGATACAGTAAACCCAAAGATGGACAGACTAAGCAGACCTTATATCTTCAGAGCAATTCCCTCTCACCCCTCCCTCCCTTCCTGGCTCAGGATGCCTATGTCAGCCAAAATTATGGTCTCCATATCGTTAACCATGACAAGAAAGGAATTTCTTAAGTGAATAGGTTGTAAATACAACAAGATAAGAGAATTGACAAAGTAGTGTCAATTGAAAATTATGATCCCAGAATCATAATGTGTTTCCTTTACCATTAACATGACATAACATGGTATGTGCCCATAAAATACTTAAGATAAGAAAAATCCTATTATTCAAAATTGTGTCTGGTCAAGGTACCTTGTCTTTGGTAGTCATTAACAGAAGAATTGAGTGTTGACACAGGTAGGGGAATTTTTAGCTCACTCAGAGAGTAAAGCATGTCTGTTATGCCAGAGCATGCCGGAACACCATGGTAGATGAAACTCAACGTCTCCTGATTGACCACTCCAGGTTTTAGGCATTTCTGAGATCTTGGGGGTTCAGAATGGTTTGAGGAGAGGTCTACAGTTTGAGGAGCATCACGAGGTTACTAGGGACATTGGGATAAGGGTATCAGAAAGTGGGAAAATACCCAGATAACTAACTTTGTTGTCCTTTCAAAATTTTGCCTAGAACTGATTGTGAGCCAAGGAAAAGGAAAAAAAAATTTCCTACACTTTCTTCTCTCCATGGCTTTCAAGCTAGAACTGTTAGTGTTAGATTCACTCAAACTGAAATGGGAATTTTGGGGTCTAACTTGAGAGCCTAAAGATCAGGTTCTTATTGGAAAATAATTTCCAGGCTACAAACTTGTGCAAATTTGAGAGTGAATCTGTTGATTTGTTTAGAGGGGTGTAGACTCATACCATGCCTGCTACATCTGGTGCAAAGGACAAGCCATGAAATAGAAATAGTATGCTTAATGTATCTGATCTGTCCCACAGGCCGCAGATAGCAGGGATTCCATGGCCATGGCACTTTATTCCCAGTGTTTTGCCTGGATTATTAAGAAAATTAACAGTAGAATCAAAGGCAAAGATGACTTCAAGTCCATTGGAATTCTAGACATATTTGGATTCGAAAATTTTGAGGTATGTTTCAGAAGATGGATTTTCAATAATTCTTCCATATGTAAGCCTATTATGGTTAAGTCACTTATATTTATATTCCCTTTTTCTCTTCTTGACTTCCATTTTATGAATGGGAAATTTGAAGATATTTATTGTTCAATATTTCTTTCATCTCAGGTTAACCATTTTGAGCAGTTCAGTATAAACTATGCAAATGAAAAGCTTCAGGAGTATTTCAATAAGCACATTTTTTCTTTGGAACAACTGGAATATAGCAGGTAATCATGGATTCCAAAGTAACATTTCCAAAATGAGCAAAGAACAGTTGAGAATTTTAAACTTATATTTGAAATTAAAATATTACCTTCTGCTTATATTATAGAGAAGGACTGGTGTGGGAAGATATTGACTGGATAGACAATGGAGAATGTCTTGATCTGATTGAAAAGGTAATTCATTGTTGGAGAATGTGTTCAAGTCCCCAGGGTACTCAGCTGTGTTAATTTGTGCTTCTGGGAACAAAATAGCTTGTACTAACTTGTACTTTAAAGGTGGAAAAGAAGCCAGAGTGGTCTATTGTATTCTAATTAGCGTTGCCTTCCAGCTTTGAGAGTTCTGATTCTGTGAGCTTGGTAACATTTCCTACTTTCTACTTTGATTTTAATTTCAGCAGAATCTAAGTTTTTGTATAAATACAAATGTGTATGTTAATATGTTTACATATCTAAATATATACATATATGTTTGGATATATACAAGCATACAGAATATATATGTATATTTTTGAACCAGACAGGGTTGGTTATATTTTTTAAAATTTAGATTATAAGTTGATATCTGAAATTTTTACTAATGCCAGTACTGTGATATGTAGGAAAAAAAATAAAATCCAAAATTCCAGTTACAGAAAATACATGTATATCTTCTTATGGAAATAAAGAATATATGAGGGGGTGGAGAGAGGCATTGTGGGTAATACAGAGCTCCAACCTATGTGTGACTTAAAGAAAAATCCTAAGGCTGTCTGAGGCACATGGAGCTTTAAAGTAATTTACCCAGGATTAGTTAGACAGCTTGTACTTTGCAGAGGAAGGATTTAAGCCAAGGTCTTCCTGACTCCATGCCCAGTGTTATCTGAGTCCCACTAAGCATCCTTTTTCATTTGATTTTTTAAAAACTATTGCTGTTCAGTTGTTTTCAGTCATGTCCAACTCTTTAACTCAGTTTGGGATTTTCTTTACAAAGATACTAGCGAGGTATGCCATTTCCTTCTCCAGCTTATTTTACGGATAAGGAAACTGAGGCAACCAGGATTAAGCGACATGTTCACAGAGCTAGTAAATGTCTGAGGCCAGATTTAAAATCAGAAATATGAGTCTTCCTGACTAAGGCCCAGCACTCTATCCACTGTACCATCTATCTGCACCTAAAAAACAATTATTAAAAAAACACTAATATGATCTAAATATTTTTTTCCCTTTATAGTATGGAGTTAAACATTTTTTTTTTCATTCTTAGAAATAACTATTTTAAGTATCTTGTGTATAAGTGAGGGGACAGAAAGACAATTCTAATTAAAGACCTGATAAGAAAATTGTCCTTCCCCTTTTAGGTTTTAAAAACATTAAACATGTTTTTTTCTCCCCTCTTCTAGAAACTTGGACTACTTGCCCTTATCAATGAAGAAAGTCATTTTCCTCAGGCCACAGATACCACTTTACTGGAGAAATTACATGCTCAGCATGCTGTACGTCAAAGACCATTCCAGATTCTTCTACCTCAAATAATGAACCTTTGGATTAAGTGTACACCTGATATTTGAGAACAGGGATTATTTCCTTAGTGTCCACCACTGTATCTCTTTTCCAAACCATGGCACCTTTTTTGAAAATGAACCATAGGATCCTTGATATTTGATCCACCACTGCACCATGTTACCAGTATTTAATGTGAGAGTGGCAGTGATTACATTTACTAACCTTGTGAACCTTAGGGCATCTACCAAGTTATATTACCAGCACTTCTAATTGTGTATATGATGTCTAGAGCTTTGATGACATAGGCCACGTTGCTGTCTTCTCTATATGGTATGTTCCATTGACTGCTCCCTTATTCTTCCTGAGCCTGTACTCTCTGTCTGGAGTTCCTCCCTGTCCATCTGATACTATTGTATTTCTACATATCCTCCCAGTTCAGCCCAGCTCAAATATCAGTGAAGCCTTTCCTGGTTTCCCTAATAGAGAAAGACCTCTCCCTCCTCCGACTTGACATGGGACTTCTTAGACACTTAAGTATTTTTGGGTAGCTACTTCTAAGTGTGTCCTGTGTCCTTACAAGACAGTAAACTCTGTGAAGTCAGAGACAAGATTTATCTGAACCTTTCATTTCCCCCATTACCTTTGTTCTATATAGAGTGAACACTAAAAATGCTTGTTGAATTGTTCGTTTTTTTCTTTTTAATTTAGCATAACCACTTTTATGTGAAGCCAAGAGTTGCTGTTAATAATTTTGGAGTAAAACACTATGCTGGAGAGGTAATATATTTTTAAGATTTCTTCTTCAACGTTTCAAAAGAGCCATAGTTTTGTCAGTATGGTTTTTTCCTCCATTGACACAGATCACACGTTCTCCATGCTTTTGTAGACATGAATAGGCTGGGGGCCAAAGATACTTATTAGCTTACCTTCTGATAATGAACCTCTTTGAACTAGGCCAAAATGAAGATGACAGAATGTTGATTGTCATAGGTTTTGTTCTCAAAGCCTTGTCAGCTTTATGAAAGCTACCAGGGTTTATGCTGTGCTGGTGTAAAGCTTTTGAGAACCCAGGGTCACCTCCACTTTAGTACATGATCAAAGTAGGGTTTTTAGTGGAAGATTTCTAAAACTCCCTGGGAAATTCCTCTTAATACCTTTTAGAGAATATTTGTTTTCTCCAAAGGGGAGGATAAACTCATTGAAAGATTTTGTTTTTACTGTTGAATTTTATAAAGTTTGCTGAATTTCAATCTCAATCTCTCTCTTTCTCTCCCTCTTTCTCTCTCTCCCCCACCTTCCTCTCCCTCTTTCTCTCTCCCTTTCCCTCTCTCTCTCCCCCTCTCCCTCCCCCTCTCCCTCCCCCTCTCCCTTTCTCCCTCACCCTCTCTCCTTCCCCCACTTCCCCTTGCCCCAAATTCTGTTCCCCTTTTTGGGGGTGGTTTCATAGGTGCAATATGATGTTAGGGGAATTTTGGAGAAGAACAGAGATACATTCCGAGATGATCTTCTCAACTTGCTAAGGGAAAGCCGGTATGTAACACGACTCACTGAGAAGTAATTGGCCAACAAATACAGATGTGATTTGCTACTGAATTATACCATGTACATGCTTCATATAGTAATATCTGAAATATTAATATACTTCTAGAACATTCTGTAATAGCCTGCCTTTGGTAATATTTTTATTAACCACAGCACAAATAAAAAAGACACATCTAACATAAATATCTTAGTGCTGTAGCTTAACTCATTGAATTCTCTATTCTAGTTCTTGTTATTTCAAGAGTAGTCAGGAAATTCTTAAAAATAGCTTTGAAACCAAATTTATTTTATTTCGCTTAAAAATATTGGTAATTAGAGTATACTGCACAATCAAAGGGATATGACAAACCTTAAAAACTGGTTAGTCACTGATTTAAATATTAGTATTTAATGTTACTAAGGGCAGCTACGTGGTACAGTGGATAAAAGCACTGGAGTCACAAAGATCTGAATTCAAATCCTATCTCAGACACTTATTAATCCTGTGATCCTGGGTAGGTTACTTCAACTTGTTTGCCTCAGTTTCCTCATCTGTAAAATTAGGTGGAGAAGGCCTTTGTACATGAATCTGTGATCGTCATTTGACAGCTAAATGCCTGGCTCTGCCTTTGAAAGACACAGCTCCATGGTGAAACTGTCTCACCTTAACATTTTCATAGCCTATAGATTTGAAGTCTTATTTCTAGTGTGAAAATTATTTGATATAGAATCCATAATTTCTTTTCTTCATCCTTATTCCTGATGAGTGGACAAATGTTTTTATTTTGTTTATAAATGAAACATAATTTTTTATTATAACAGAACAAGTGTAGAGAAGCTACTTGATTTTACAAAGTAAAAAGCTTAAATTATAACCAGCAGCTTAGTTTAAAAAGCTTGTTAGGAAACCAAGTACAATTTGTTCGTTTTGGTAGTCATTTCATTTGTGTCCAACTTCTCATGGCCTGTTGGGGTTTTGTTTACTGGAGTGGTTTGCCATTTCCTTCTCCAGCTCATTTTACAGATGAGGAGCTAAGGCAAACAGGTTAAGTGACTTGCCGAGAATAACATAGCTAGTATGTGTCCAAGGCTGGATTTGATCTCAGGAAAATTAGTTTTCCTGACTCCAAACTTGGCACTTTTATCTACTGTGCAACTTAGCTGTTACAAGTAGTGGACAGCATCACAGGATGGTTGTATCTTACTGGGTTCACGTTAGGTTAAGGGTCTAGTCCTCCAATTTCTAGACTCAGGAGGTTTTTTGGTTTGCTTTTTTTTTTTTTTTCAAATTTTCTTCAGTAAATAGTAAAATAAACACATTATGTGCAAGACACTGAGGATTTTTCTTTACTTTGTAAGAAATTTCCATGAAAGTTCTCTTTATCAATGCAGATCTGACGCTCTTCTGCAGCTACTTCTCTTAGGGAACTGTCTAGATCAGTGAAAGGTTAAGGGACATGGCCAGAACCACACAGCCCCATGTTTTACCAGTCAGGTGTTCTTGACTCTGGAGCTGTACTTTCTTCAATAACTGAAGATAAAATCAAATAGTCCTTGCTCACTTTCTACTAGTAAATACAATATTCACAGAATTAAACAAAGTATAGACAAAGCAGTATCTACTGCAACCCTTTCCCTTCTTTCTCCCACATTATTTTCCTGATGAAACGTAGACCCACTTGGGAGAAGCGATTTGCCCAAGACATACAACTAGTAAATATCAAAGCTGAGATTCACACAGTCATATCTACAAATGGGGACACAATCCCTTTTTAGACTGAGAAGGATCATAGATTTATAGCTGGAACACCAGAAGCTATTTCATTTAACCCTTTCATTGTAACTGTGAGTCAACTGAGGCCAGTGGGAGTTGTAAAGTTTGTCCAAGTTTTCAGAAGTAGTGTCATCTCAGCCCACATGAACTGTATCATGATTCCCATGGTGAATCCATTCTTGATAATAAGCTTGCAACCTTTAAAAGTAGTATTAAGCTTAGATTAGAGTAAATAATTCTGAGTTATCAGATTGAAAAAAAGACTGTAATCATAGGAAGATGAAGCATACTAATTTTATGACTACTTCTGTGAAGGCTTTGTTGTTTCTCTTTTAGACTTGATTTCATCTATGATCTATTTGAACATGTTTCAAGCCGAAATAACCAAGAAACCCTGAAATGTGGAAGTAAACACAAGAGGCCCACTGTCAGCTCACAGTTCAAGGTTAGTTTAAGGTGTCTTTCATGTCTTATTGTTTAACGTCATTTAAAAAACTGAAAATGGTACTTGTGTATGTATCAAGAAGTGTTTAAAAAATTTTTTAAATTTTCTTTCATTTTAAATCAAAATTATTTGTAGAAATAAAATCCTTTTATTTTTAACAAAAAAAATACATAGCTGTTTTAATTGTGACTAGAATGGTATTATCAGATTGTGCTGTTTATGAAGTACTTTACTTGAACATAGGGTAGGTTTCTTCCTGCACTTGTGTTTATCTCCTTTTCCTTTGTGTCTTTAAAATTTTCTGGTGAAAAAAATTAACTGGTAGATTTTCAAGATTGAATATTAAAGAAAATTTTAATTGAGTAGGCATTAATTAATTTTTCACTATATGCCAGATGCAGAAGTCATATCCAGGTGCATAAGATGTGAACCCTGCTGCTAGGGAACTTCCAGTCAATATGCAGGAGAAAGGAAAAATATACAAATAGTCCTAACCCAGCAGAGAATGAGATACAGGCAAAGGAGAGGTTTAGGCAAACTGCGGTGAAATTTGAGAAGGAATTTTTTAAGAATTGAGAAGAAATTTGCTGGAAAGATAATAGTAAAGGCTCCGGGAAAGAGTGGGACTTCAGTGGGCAGACATGGGGGGTAGTTTTTTTCTAGGTGTGGGGGGGGGGACGTCATGGGCAAAGAGAATAGTGGCGATTGTCACTTCTCTGTATCTTTGTTTCTGTCATAAAAGCCAGGGAGGAAAAAAAAAGGGGAGGAAAAGAACAGGAATCAAAGAATATTGCACTGTGGCAGGAAAATGGAGTGTATGAAGGGGGCAGGTAAATCGAAACCAAAGCTGAAAAAGAACTTTATGAGGTAAATAATGGGAGTCCCTGAAAGTTTTTGATTGAAAGGATGAAGTATGTGATTACAGTAGTGCATCAGGAAAATTATTTGGACAGCAGTAATTGGAGTAGGGAAAGACTAGAGGCAGAGAACTAATTTAGGAAGCTATTATAATAGTCTAGGTGAGAAAAAATAAGGACATGAACTACGATGGCTTCCACAGAAATTGAAAGGAAGGGGATTGATACTAGATATGCTGCAAAGGTAGGATCAGTAGAATTGGGTCATTTGGATGCGTGGGATGAGGGCAAAATTATAAGGTAATAGAACCTGTGAGCCAAGTAGCCTGGAAAGATGATTTTAACAGAAAATCAGGAGGTTAGGAGAAATAAATTTAGGGGAGAGAATGATAGGTTCAATTTTTGATATTTTGAGTTTGAGGTTCCAGCAGTCTCTTGGGAATAGGGCACTGGGAGCTCTGTGGAGGAGGGGGTGGTTGGGCGGGGAGGGTTGGTTAAAGAGGTTGGAGGGGAGAAATAATAGTGTAGTGTTGTGTGGCCTGAGAAGGGAAAAGGGTATCCTAAAGAGTGGGATGTTCCAGTGTCAAATATCATCGTGTGTGCGTGTGTTCGTCCTTCGTTGCCGAACAAGACCATGCCATCAGAGAAATAATGACATGACTTGCACTTGACTTTGTTTTGAGAGAGGGAGGGCTATGCAGGTCACCAGCCTCACTTCTCCTCCAGAGCCATCTGAATCCAGTGACCAGATATTCATCAGGATGACTGGAGATGAACCAAGATGAGGCAAGTGACTTGCCCAAGGTCACACGGCTAGTGAGTGTCACGTGTCTGAGGTGAGATTTGAACTCAGGTCCTCCTGACTCATGCACTGGTGCTCTATCCACTGCACCACCTAGCTGCCCCATCAGATATCATAGGAAGATCAAGAAGGATGAAGGTGAGGAGAAGGAAAGTTCATTTCTAAGTCTGTTAGTGAGTTTGGAAGAGAGTTTTTAGTAGTCAATCTAATAAGCATTTATTAAGTGTCCATTATGTGTCAGACATGGTGCTAATCAAGTTTTGGGAACACAAAGAACCATTTCTCCACCCCACCCCCCCCGCCCAAAAAATCGTTGCTCTCAAGAATTTCATAGTTGAGGACAGTAGAGTCCTAGGGATAAATGTCAAACTCAAAGGATAAAGGAGTGAGATGAAAGTGGGGTAGAGGAAGCAGCAGGTATTGACTTTTTTTCTAGAATATTCCAAAGTGAAGGGGAAGGAAATGGAGGACAGTCCCTGAGGGCTGGACCTAGAGCCATGGGTACGAGTGGGTGGAACTTGCAAAGAGGCAAATTTAAGTTTCTGAAGAAGGAGAAACTTCCAAACTAATGGAGCTCTATAAGAGTGAAATGGGCAAGCTTAGGAAGTCATGGAGGTAGAAGATAATCTTGCTACTTTATTGACTAATGTCTCTGGCATCAGAATTCCCTCCCAATGTGAGACTCTATGATTCTGTCTTCCTAAAGTGACAGGGAAATTAAGAAAAAATTAATAGAATAAAGAAGACCTGCTCATGTCTACAGGTAACAGACAAGAAGTTTATGAGAAAGAGAGGTCTTTGGTAGAGCAAAGTTGAAGTGAGATGGCTTAGTGTAAATGGAGTACATGGTTTCCTCAAGCAGCATGTTACAGCTCATAGTGGGAGGAAAAGGATGGTAGGATTTATGCAGGATGAAAGGGTTAATAAGGTAGAAATAGCAGAAAGTAAACAGAATAAAGAATTCAAGGACAAGGAAGAGACGGTATTGTTAAAGCGGCTGACCACACAGTATCAAGGAGTAAAGTAATGGGCTGAAGAGCTTTGAATGGGAGAATGTGGAGTGATATTAAAGGACTTTGAAAGTCGTGACAGAAAACGGTTGGAGCAAGAATAATGGTGTTGGAGAAGTGGAAAGGCCTTAAAGTCAGAGAGGGGAATTTCAGAGTTCAGGGTCTCAGTGTGGGAAACAGGAAGTAAGTTTTATTTCCACACTTCTGTTGATGGGAGCATGACCTAGTACAGTGAGGTAAAGGTCAGAAAACTACTGCTCATGCGCAACGAATTGTTTGAGGGAAAGCTTATCAGGGAAACATGGAGTCATATGGCCAGGAGACGACGGCAGCCCGTGAAGTTCAGAGTTCGGAATTCCATGAGGGTCCTGCCTCGTTGGACTTGGTCGTAGTCTTTTCAGCGGCCATGCTGGAAGCTGCCCGTTCCTTCAGGGGAGGAACATGGAAGCCTTCCCTCTTCTGAACTCCACTTCTCATAAATTTTTCTTGATACCTTTTTTGTGTGTCCAGTTTGTCTCCAACAAGAGGAAGCATAATTTTAAGCAGTCATATCTAAGGTCTGAGGATTCTTGGCAGTTGCTAGTATCAGGGCTCATCGTAGCTGATATCAGGAAACTGAACATGGGGAACTGAAAAGTTTTTAACCTTTCTATTGAAATTTCCTTGGATAATGGCACAGAAAGGGGTAATAGGGAGGACTATGAGCCTACTGCCGAAAATTACAGGGAACCATAGGGAAGTAATCAAGGCTTGTGAAAGTTACCAGAATCGAGAGAAAATGGCATTAGCATCATAAAAGAGGAGTTGTTCATGATGGGGATAGGACAAATGTTAGTGATGATAGAAAAGGTAGTGTTGAACATGGAAGTTAGGTAAATATTTTTTATGCAACTTCATGACGGAACAATCTTACTGCATACCTTTCTTTTCTTTTTTTTGTTCCCATTTTTTTTTAGCTCGTTTATAAACCTGAAAATGGAGTCAGAGGACCTGAGTTCAGATTCTTCCTCTGATGCTTACTTTCTCTCTGGGCAACCTTGGGCAACTCATTTCTCTTCCATGAGTTTCAGTTCTTTTATCTGAAAAAGGAAAGGAGGAAATCTGAATCTATGCTCTGAATCTGTGATTCAATAATTTTTACTAATGGAGGATCTACTGACTGCACAAAGCTCTGTGGGGAATATAAACAGTTGTCCTCTCTTCTCAGAGAACTTAGATTAGTTAGAGACAGAAGATACACACACAGAGTCTGGCAGTCAGTCAACAAACATTTATTAAGTATTTACAAGGCAACATACTGAGTCCCAAAAGAGTGGCACGATTCTATAGGAATTCAGAAGAAGAAGAGGTCTAACCCTGGGCTATGGTGGTTAGGGGAGGTTTCAAGCCAGAGGTGACCTTTAAGAAGAAATTAATACTATTGATTAAGTAGTGAAAGGTACATTGTAGGCAGGTGAAACAACTGGAACTTAAGCTGAGGCTGAAGGACACTCAACGTGGGTAGTCTAGTTTGACTGTTCAAGTATTATTATACTTTGAACTGGAGAGAGCTGGCCAGACTAATTTGGGAACGCTAAGGAATTATAGACTTTACACTGTAAACAGAATACATATTTCCTGAAAATTAAAAGATCATTAGAAAAGGATGGTCACCCTCCTCCCAGCTCTTCCCTGAATGGGAAGTCCTTTTCCCATTCAGTTTCTGCATAAGTAGAAAAAGCAGTCAGTTTCATTTCTGAAGAAAAATGCTAAATTAGAAGACATTGCTGGAATAGAAAAAAATGTACTTTTTAAAAAAAAATTAAGTTTTGCTTTTGCTACTCCCTTTTTTTTAAAAAAAAGAAATAGATTAGTTTTGTATGTAGGTAGAATAATTATTTGGACTAGTAGCAGTACTAACATACTTTTCTGTAGTGTGAGACTTAATATATGAGGCTTTCCCCCTGCCTCTCAACATAAATAATAGTGTCTCCTATAAACTTCTTTTTACATTAGACTTGGACTTTTAAAATGAAAATACAAAGAAACCTCTACTCTCTCTCAACTAAGATTGCTATTAGAAGTGCTTTTGGGGTGCTTAGAAACTAAAAGGGTAAAATAATAGTAACTAAATAAAAGAGATTTTTTTTTTTTTTACCTTTTCAATAGGACTCTCTGCATTCCTTAATGGCCACATTGAGTACATCTAATCCTTTCTTTGTTCGGTGTATCAAGCCAAACATGCAGAAGGTAAGACTTAGGTACTTTCCAATCTGGATGACTTTCTATGGTATTTGGCTTCTTGGAATGAGTGTCTCTGAAGGGGTTGGGAGTGGGAGAGTTGATTCTCATTATTTTAGTTTCTGTCAGGTCACTTGGAATGTATTTGAATGTATTATGTGCTAATCTTATACTCACACTGTTACTCAAATCTTAGGTGGGAATTTTCATTCTAAAACTAAAAGCCAATCATATCTCCATTTTACTTTTGTGGAAAATGTCATTACACTTCACAGAAGTCTTTCCCTTGTAATAAAATGAACAATTTTAAATGTTTTCAAATTTGTATTTAGCTTCAGGTTTGAAATTCTTTTATGTCCCTCCCTGGGTTTGTATGTATTGTAGAAATGTTGTTTTGTTCATGAAGCCGACTTGAATCTGTGTTCTTACATGTTACCTTCAGGTGGCTTCAATATTCATCTGGACTCTATGATTTTAATTGTCCGAAGTGTATACAGCTGTTAGGTACTGAATGTGAAGGGAAGAAAAGCAGAGGCTATCTAAATAAAGGCATTTTGTTACTAGCTTTGCCTTTTATAGTTATTTCTCCAAAGTTGTAGGTTCAGTGCTTTTCACAAATGGTCAGAGAGTTCTGTTTTGTATTGATGGAAGTTAGTCTCATTTAGGAAAACTGATTTTGGCAGTCCTGTTCTAATGACTGGAAGAAACCTTCTCCAGTAAAATCCAGTTGGTTATATGAATTGAAGGAAAAGGTGGAATTAGCTTTACTGTGCTCCTTGTATACTATAAAGAAATGTGTTAGCTCAAAAGGATATTATATTCAATTTGTTGACCCATAACTAAAAAATAACTGGGTAGAGTTTGACAAATAGATGGCATCTGATATGTGAGGATAGTATTTAGTTTAAAAGAGAAAACAGAATTCCAACTTTTCTGAGTTTTATGTGTAAGCAATAGGTGTTCCTGCAGGGTCTTACTGCATTCATATATATATATGAAATGATGAATTTTCATATGTGTGTGTGTGTGTGTGTATGTGTGTGCAAGTGTATGTGCCATATTTGTGTTTGGTAACTTAAGCAGAAGAACCTCTCTAAGCTGTTTATAGGTTTGTTTGGTTTTTTAATTGAATCTAAGCTATCTGTAGCTTTTTAAAGTCAGCCTCTTCTACTTCCCTTTTTTAGTGTTTCTAGAATACATTAGATAGAAAAAAATTGAGGTTTTCTATAACGTTTTTGGCATGTAAATAAGTATTTTTAAAGGCATCCAGCATTCTAAGAAGTTCTTTTACATAATGTTCTTTGTGGTGATGAAATGTTTCCATATAACTTTCCATCCCTTATTAAAATGAAGTTTTGATTATGGGCAAGGTCTACAGATCCCCTTGCCCAACCATGCTGAATTTTCCAAGTGTCAAATAAATACCATTTTTAAAAAATTATTTTTTAAATACATAATATTTTATTTTTTCTTCAATTACATGTTAAAACAATTTTAACATTTTTTTTTAAGTATTGAGTTCCATATTCTATCCTTCCTTCCCCTCCCCCTCTCTGAGACAGTAAGCAATCAGATATAGGTTATACATGTACAGTCATGTTAGACATTTCTCTATTAGTCAAACAAATGCCTTTTTTGAAAATTAGCATCAGATCTTGCTTAGGACATTTAATATTACTTGACATTGGCTCATGAGATACTGCTATTCCAGTTAGGGTTTTCACATAACCTCAAGATGTACTAATTATATATATATACACACACACACACACACATATATATATATATATATATATATATATTCTCTTGGAATCTAACAGCAATCCGTGATGAAATGAAACTTTTTGTCTACAACCTTTGGTAATCCTCTGAAGTAGAATAATTAATGCCAGACCGTCCTGTTGGTATTCTTTACTTTGAGACCACTGATTTTTAAAAATTAACTCTTTAGCGTTCTGTTGTGAATATTAACTCTTCAAAAGATCCAGTGCCTGTCCAGATGGGACAATGGATAGAGCGCTGGCCCTGGAGTCAGAAAGACTCAAGTTTGAATCCAGCCTGATACTTACCAGCTGTGAGACCCTGGTCAAGTTTCTAACTCTTGCTTTTCTCAGTTTCCTCATCAGTAAAATGGGAGGGGGAGCAACAATAGTTCGTACCTCCCAGGGCTTTTGGGCTGATGGAAGATCAAGTGAGGTAATAATTGTAGCATGCTTAGCACGACACTTGGCACATAGTATGTTCTCTCTGTGTAAGACTATGTCTTTCTTCAGACCTACATAAAGCAATATTTTTTGCCCCCGGAAGTGAGGATGGGAGGCAGTGGCCAAAAGGGAGCCATAGGCCTGTGGAGGGAGGAGGCTAGTACAAGGTTCAAGGGGGTGAGGGATAGAAGGAAGAGCAGGAGAAAGAATGGGGGTGGAGGGGCACGTGGAGGAGAAGACAGGTGACACATGGGGTTTAGAGACAGACAACAAGCTACCTGGAAGTCGGATTGATAAAAGATAGACAGGCAGAGGTGGGCAGAATGGACAGAGGTCTCCTCTCCTGGCATTAGAGGTCTCACACCAAGTCCTCAGTCTGGTGCTGCTGTTAGCAGCGGCTGTCTTTCCAATGTGACCTGTAAGTTCTTCTGCTTAAATAAAGCTGAATTTACATGAAGCAAGAACTGTATATGTAATTAGCTGTTGTTATTACTAAGTAATCGGTATTTCTCATTTGTTTTGTAATTAGAACACATCTTGTAGATAAATCTTTTTTGGCTTTCTATAATTGAGGTCAACTGCTAATTCCAGCAGAACCATTGGTGACTTAGCACAGTTTCTAATGTTAAAATTAAAATGCCAGATTTGAAAATACTCAAATCATGGTACTAAACTTCCTCCATACATTTTTAAACCCCCAAAACCCTTAAAATATTCTTAGATCTTTTATTACAGGTGAGGCAACTAGTACTTTTGAAGGCTTTGGAATTTGTTGAAAGTATTTCTATCCCCGGGAGGTAAAAGGTAGTGTGACCTTTTTCCGTTTTAGCTTATTTTTCCATGCTTGTTTTCTGTTTGACAAATAATTGTTGCTCTTCTGCATTTTCTTAAAAAGAAATGAGCCAACATCCAGGATTATGCCATAATTTTTCCAATAATTATTTCCCAATAATTATTCCATACTGTTTTGACTTTTCATTAGCATATGTATTCCTCATCTATTGTAGTCAGTAATTAATTCCATGAAAAACAAGATAGAAGAATTTATAAAATGATCTTGGTGTTTTTTAAGGCACAAGTAGAAGCAGATTTCAGTTTGTGTAAAGAAGTGTATGTTAACAGTCTGTAAAGTCCAGTACTTGACTGTTGTAATTTGGAATATCAAGGTAATAAAAATCAGGAAACAGTTTATGACTTTTTATTCTTCATTTTCTTACAGTGTAAAAAATAGTTGGAAAATTACTAGAGTGAATTACAATTTGCATGTCAACTCCCCATTTGGGTGGCTTTGAATCAATCAGTGGGTATTTATTAAATACTTACTAATGCCACATACTATGCTCAGCATTGTGGATACAAAGAAAAAGCAAAAATAATCTCTGCATTTAAGAAACTCAGCAATTGTCCTTTATGAAGGAATATTTCAGCATTTTTCTTAATTTGAAAGATAAAACTTTAAAGAGAAAAAATAGCACCAGTTGTTATCTGTTTCCAAAGCTGCTTGATGCCAAACTGTATTAGTACTATATTCAGTTTTTGGAGCCATGCTTTAGAAAACACAATGATAAATTGGAAGAGTGGTTATAGGAGCATTATGATGGGAACCTCACAATCTTGCCATACAAGGACCAGTTTAAAGAAACAATGTTTAACCTAGAGAAGATTTTAGCTGCCACATACTGCTAAACAGTTCTGCTGCTTACTACTTGTGTGACTTTAAGCTTTAGTTACCTAATCTGTCTGGTCCTCATTTTCCTTATCTATAAAACAGGGGCACTGCTCTAGTTGGTTTCTGAGGACCTTTTCAGCTCTGAATCTGGGATCTTGTAAAGTATTTCAGGGGATTTCACACTCTTCCTGCTTAACCCCAGAAGGTAGAATGAGGACCATTGTTTGGGAAAGAGGCAGATTTCAGCCTAATACAGGGGAAAACTTCCTAACATTAGAGCAATCCAAATTGATATCTATTCCTTGAAATGGGAAAGAAGCAGCCCTGTGATCCTACGAAGAGGGTATATTTGTTAAATGTGGAGAAAAGAGAAGCAGCATCATCTCAGATGCCCCTAGAATCCACCTACTTGAAAAGTGTCAAAGCAAGTGCAAGAGTTATGCTCCTAGGTGACTGTTGTAAAGTGTTTCTGCTCATTGGGAAGAGTTTCCTGGGGAAGATTTTATGTGGGCGTATACATACACACATATAAATATATAGATATGCGGAGAGAAAGGTTTCCATACAGGATGATGAGCTTACCTTTCTCTAGGTTTACTTGGGTGTTGATGAAGAGAGAAGGAAGCCTGAAGAAAGACAGTTTTTGTTCTGGTTTTGGAGAGAGGACATGACCTATTTTTTGAAGGTATTTATCTGTTAGTGTAAAAAGAGAACATCTTGGAAATGGCAGTGTCTCTTCTCTACACACATGGCATTTTTTTTTTCTTTTATATAGAATGATTTCCCGTTATTGACAGTAGAACGTGTTTTCAAAGCCCGTGTTAGGATTTCTTCCTGACTTTTAGGTGAAGGCTATTTTTAAAACTTTGCTCATCATGGTTACTACATTAATTCATTGGCCATGATGGATTGGCCCTCCTAACCCATCTTTCTTCCTTCTAATCTTTACATAGAATGCTTCCAGATTCATTTTCCTTGTGACACAGATCTGATCACGTTGTTCTATTGTTCTACACCCTTCAGTGGCTTCCTGTTTCTTAACATAAGGTTCAAATGCCTTAGCCTAGCATTTAGGGATTTACTCACCAAGCATCATCCTACTTTTCCTGTTCTGTCTCCATCTATAGCTATAAGCCAGCTAAACTGGCCTGGACTACGTCACATGGCACACATCCCATCCTATCCTACCCCTGTATCTTTACCTAGTGTTCTATCTTAACTTGCTAAAATCCTTTCTTTAGCCCCAATGCCTTCTCTTCCATGAACCCTTCCCTGATTTCTGGCTAGTTCCTTTCCTGTACCCTCATCCCCTCGTCTCCTCATTTGATTTGTGCCTCTCTCATGCATTTAGTATCCTTCATAATAATTTGTGTACCTATCTTATTCCCTTACTGGGTGGTAGTAAAATCCATGAAGATAGGGGCCATATCTCATTTCTGTTTTTGTATTACTCCCCCAGTACCCCATACTGTAGATAAGTACTTTAAAAAATGTTGAAGCTTGAAATATAAAGATTTCTGTAGAATTTGGGAAATAAAAGACAAGTCCTCACGTATTGCTGCTCTTGGATGACTTGGTAATAAAAAATGTGATCACTTTTTGCCTTGTATTTTAAAATTTGGCATATGCTACATTAATACCTAAAAATAAGCTATAATAAACCATGGGAGACTTATCCTTGAAAACATTCTTTAACTTAATTAGAACAGTTCCGTGAGGAAAGTCAGTCAGTATTCAGTCTTTTCTCACACATTTTGGACAGAAAGGGCTCTCATTAACATTCCTCAACAAAATCCCCTAAGGGGTTATGAGATGGAATTAAAAAGAGGGACATACAGGTGACTATCACAAAATCTCAATAAGCATGAGAACTAGTCTCCTAGAGCTTCCAGAACTTCTAATTTTATGTTGTATCAGAGTTCTCTTCTCTCCCTAGGGAAACAGTACAACTATTGCCATTTACTGTTGAATTGTAACTATCTTTGAAAGATGAATTTGCCATTGTGGGGAGGTGTTATTGGCTTGACCACTGATGTTTTTCACCGTACTTCACTCTGATTTTATATCAGGGTAATTATGTAATGAAGAAAAAATTAGATTGTAATCACACACATGATCCACCTTTAAAAACAGGAACTCAGGAAATCTGTATATTCTAAAAGGATTAATAAACTTTTCAGAAAAGTGTAATTGGAGCCTGTGACCCAATATCTTATGGTTGTTGGAGTGTAGTAAAAGATTTGGTTTGTTCTTTTTTTTTCTTATCCACTTATACTTACTTTGCCTCTTTAGGCTTCTAAGCATTGTACTACAGTGAAAGTATTATTTAATCTTTGAGTTTGTAATGTACAATTAAATAGATTATACTTTGTCCTCACCAGAAAAAATTAAACATTGCTGATGACCATCTTTCTTTGTTTGAATCTACTAAAATAAACCAGAAGCAAATGTCCCTCCTATATGTCCTTTCCTTTCCACAAACCTCTCAGGCTTTATCAACATACTCGATGAGCCAAGTGTAAGTTTATGATATGAATCAGACTCTGACTCATACTTTCACTTATTAGAGGGCTAGATAAAATTAAACTTAATGCTTTAAAGGTCCTCTTAGGGTATAGTCTCTAAGGCTAGAAGAAAAAGAATGAGTGAATTGGTTCTGGCAGACTGGCTGTTTTCAAGAAAATGTGAGCGTCCCCAGACAGAAGGCTGACTGGCCTGCATGACCAGCCTATTAAGACAAAAAGGGGTGGGAGGATGACTGTGGCAAAGTGGAATTTCAAAATATTCAGTCAAATTCAATTATATTCACCATTTTGGTGTCATCTGCAACTTATGTGGTGTTTTATAATCTGTCACCGTAGACAGAAACATGATATAGCACTAGGCCAAGAACTATAATCACTGAAGTTTCTTCAGCTCAGTAATGACTAATAAACTCACTTCTGAGCTCCTCAGTTATGTGAATACTTTAATAATTATTTGACCAAGAACACCTTTTTCCCAGTTTATTGTTTAAGTATGTTTTATAGAACCAAACAAAAAGCTCTGTTAAAGTTAAGAAAGGCTACTTCCTTTTTGATTTGTCAGGCCCTTTCCTCTAGGATGGCAGGTCATTCATTCCACTAATAGTGTTTACTTTCATATTCATTTTTCATTATTTATTGTTATTTTGTCGTTTACTATTTTAAAAATAAATTCCTGATATTTGTTATCCAGGATCTGATTCCTTTTAAAATTCATTGTACTTTATGATTTTTTGGCAACGATTCTCCAAATAAACAAGTTTCTGTCAGTGGTTTAACCTTTTGCTGATCTTTAGATAACCTTTCAGTTAAAAATGGTACATTACGTTGTGTAGTAACTTCATTATTTGCCTTAAGAATCTTGTGGTTCAATTCAATAGAATCTACCAATTGGAAATCATCTAATTTATTTAGTGTCTTTGGGTAGCACTGGATTCTTTCAGTCTGGAGGCTACCTCTTTCTGTTTCTATTTTATAGAAAAGGAAAAAGTAGAAATAAGTCCCTATCTTATGAAGTTGATTTTTTGAACTTAAACATCTGAGACTTACCATCTTTCCCCACTGAATTTTATTTAGGTCCAGTCACATGCTGTAGTCTATCAATACCTTTCTTATATCTTGTATCTTGACTCTGTCATACAATGTTAGCTGTAGTTCCCAGGTTTGTCACCTGCAGATTTTATGAATATATGCCCTTCCTGCCTTTATTCAGGTCATTCACAGGTGATGTTTATGAATGTTTGTATAACATATATATTTTATCATTTTTATATTATTTTAACATACATATTTATATGTATGTAATAATATACAGTGTATTTATATATACACACATATGCATGTACAAGCACATATAACATTCCTTTCTATTCCCATTTAGTAATTTCTAGAGAGCTATCATATCTAACAGCTGAAATTCTATTCAGGGTCATATCTTTCTGGTTCTTAAACAAATGTTTAAGCCTAAGAAGTGTACATTTAGGTACCTATTATGATTTTGTTATTTCCCCATGTAATTTAGTTCACTTTCCCTTTTAAGCATTCAATGAATATATGTTAACTACTGATATTACTTGTCTGTGGAGTTTGTAAACATAATATAGTTCTTCCATTTATCTCCTTTAACCATATGTTTTTTACTATTGCCTTTTCTTAGGTCTTCATTATTGCCCTGGCTTTTTTTTTCCTGAAGCATGATAAAATCTTCTGTCAGTCTTTAACATGGTTAAGTGTGTTTCTCAAGTAGCGTATAGTCAGATTCTGCTTTCTTATCCATCCTGCTATCCTATTTTGTTTTATGACTGAGTTCCCAATTGACAATTGTGTAATAACTGGGTATGTCATTCCATTGCCTCATTTTGTTTCCTGTTTGCCCTCTTTTCTACCCTTTACAAAGAAAGAAGTGATTCATGCTAGATTTTTAATTGAAGAAGTCTTGAATTGCCCAATTTCTCTGTATTTATATTTTACTTTACATCCTCTATGGCTCATAGACAGTGAGAATCTGAAGGGATACCTGTTCCTTTTGCTCCCTATTAAAATATAAATACTTCATCATTCTTTAGCTCCTTTCGATTCTTCATCAGTACTTCTAGATTTCTCTTAATTTCTGTTTTTGCATTTTACTGTTTCTACTTAGCACATAGGTTTTTACATCAAGATTTCATGTAAGTCCTCTAATCTTATTTGAGATCCATTACTCTGTACGATTATGCCCAGTTTTGTAGGATACTGTTCCTGCCTGTAAACCTTTGTCTTTTGTCTATTGTGAGATTTTATTCCAAAATTTTCTCTCTTCTATAGTTGCAGCATGGTCCTTTGTGATCTTTACTGTGGTTCATATTCTTAAACTCTTTCTTTCTTGTTACTTGCAGTATTTTTTTTTTCCTTGGAACCACTGTTATTTTGAGCTTCAGATATTTTTATTGTCTCAGGGAGTCATTGGGTCTTGGGAGCCTATTAGATAATATATTCTACTGTCTTATAATTTTTTCCTTCTAAATTTTCCCTCCAGAATTCTTGTTTCAATTATAATTTGATTTTTTTTAAGATTTGCTGCTTCCTTTCTTCCAGCCATTCTTGTTATCCTTATGACCAAACCAGTATAGTCTTTGTAGCTTTACTGTTTGTTGTTTTGGCTAACATTTGTTTTGCTATTGCTTTCTTTGTCTGACTTTCCCTCTGAAACTTTGGGATGCAGTGTTTCTTCATTCTGCACAGTGTTTTCTTTTGTTTCTGTTTGCTCCTCTATCCTTAGTGAAACCTCTTTCCTGCAGTCACAAGCTTCAGGTTTGTTTAACAGAGTTGAGGCTGGCTTTTTGTGGTGTGGCCCTGCTCGCAGCCATGCTGGTTTGGAGTCACTTCTTGTTATGGGGGAGATGGGGTTCATTCATCATTGTCCTTTTTTCCGAGAGTCTTCTTCAGATCATCAGATCAGAGAGTGAGTGAGAAAGCTAGGCTTCTTGGTGTTTCTTCCCAGTGTCACTTTGACTAAAAGTTGGAGATTAATTCTATCACCATTCCATGGGTTGGTGTTTGAAGGCAATTGCCAAACATCTTGGGCCTTCATCCTAGACTCCTCTTCTGGACTGGGTAAGGCAGGTTTTTGGTTTTAGGGTTTTGGGGGAAGTGGAGGGAGTAGAGGAAGGAGAGGTTAAGTTGGATTCTATTTTTGTTCCTTTGGCCATTGCCTCTTCTCAGGGCTGGTAGGCAGGGAAGGTATTCATACTAGGGCCTTCTGGAGATAGAGGCAAGCTGAGGTTTGAAGTTCGATGGGCCTCCCATACCTCCTCCTTCCCTCATCTTTTTAAGGATAACATCATCCAAGCAAAGCAGGAAGTTATCATTTCCTCTGCTTTTTGTTGAAAGATCTCCAGCATATGTCTAGACAATTAAAGTTTCTCCTCACTACTGTGTAATGCCTTTTCCAATCTTTTGATCTGTTCCCTAAACTCCTTTTTTTTCCACTTTCTGTCTGTTTACTATAGTATATTCAAATAACAGTTGTTTCTATTATCCCTTAATGGATCTTAACTCTCCCATTCTTCTCACTCTGGTTTCTTGGATTTACTCACTTAGTATAATTTTTTAATCTATAATGCTACTCAACCCCCACTCATTTTAACCTATCCTGCTTCTTTTGAAGAAATTATAACTAAATAATCAAAGTCATATTTTATTCATTAGCTTCATCTTAGGAGCTATTTTTCAGCTCTTAGATTTAAATCAGTGACCATAGACACTTTCCCTATCAGCCTCAATTTCCTCAGATGTAAAATGAGGGGATGTTCAGTCCCGGACCTCCCACAATTCCTTTTCTTTTTGAAAAATGACATCATTCAGGCAAATCAAAAAGATGGTAGGTGCTCTGTTTTTGGTAGAATGAGTACCAGCATATGTGGATGATTGACATTCTGTCACCCCCCTACTCCCTCATGTGTCTGCGTATCATGACCTTTGAGCTCTCTTCTGGCTTTAGATCCTGTGATCTGTTATTTGTGTACAGATTACATTTTCACTGAAAGTTTCCAGACTACTGCATGGTTCCAACTGATGGTTTTTCTAATTGCTCCCCAGACAGCATGGCATAGTAGGAAGAAGGTGAGTTTGAAGTAAGGACAGTCCTGCTTCAGAGCACTTAGGAACTGTGAGGTTATAGACATTATAGCCATAACATGCTCTAACTATGTATAACCTAACATGCTTCTAAGTACCTATCTGCTTCCTCATCTGGTGGGATCAAAGGAAATGTCCTTATTGTTATTTGCCTTGTTATAGTCCCTTCTTTATCTTTTTGTAGTTACCCTTGTTATCCAGGGTCACTGGCTCCTTCTGCCTGCACTGTACATATTTTATATGTACACGGTTATTTGTATATTCTCTCTCCTATTAGGATGAGAGCTCCTTGGAGTCAAGGATTGTGTTTTTGCCTATTTTTGTGTTCTCCAAGCTTAGTTTAATACTTGGCACTTAGTAAACATTTAATGCATGTTGAATGATGGACTGATTTTCATTTTCAAAATGGTACCTAATTGTAATTCTTGTTTTGTTTTATTGGAAGGAAGAGGAGGAAAAATAACCTTAGAGATATATAAATAAATCCATCTATTCAAGCTTAACATGAAGTTAAAGCTGAATAGCATACAAAAAAAAATATTGTAACTAGGAATATTGGGGAAGCTTTAAAAAAGCAACTTCTGCCAAATTACTGAGGATAGCTTAGTTTTCTCTCTTTTTTTTAAATCCAAAAGAAAATTGTCTGTTTCTATCTGCGATCCAATTCCACAGTTCTTTCTCTGAATGTGGAAGGCATTTTGCCTCAAGAGTTCATTGGAAATTTTTTTAAGTCCATGCATTTCAATGAAGGACTAAGTCTACTAGAAAAATTTCTTGCATACTGTGGTTGTTACTGTGTACAAGTTCTCCTGGTTGTACTCCTTTCACCCAGCATCCCTTCATATTTAGTCTTTGCAGGCCTCTCTGAAGCCTTCCTGCTCATCATTTCTTATAACACAAAAGTGTGCTATTACATTCATATACCATAATTTATTCAGCCATTCCCCAATTGATGAACTTCCTCTTGATTTCCAGTGTTTGGCCACCCTAAAGAGAACTGCTATAAATATTTTTGTACGTATGGGACCCTTTCCCCTTTCTAAGACCTTTTTGGAATAGAGTCCCAGAAGCAATATTGCTGGGTCAAAGGGTATGCACATTTTTGTAGCCCTTTGAGCATAGTTCCAAATTGCTCTCTAGAATGGTTGCATCAACTCACAGCCCCACCAGTAATGTATTAGTGTTCCAACTCTCCCACATCTTCTCCAACATTTATCATCTTCCTGTTTTGTCATGTTAGCCAATCCGATAGGTGTGATGTGGTGCCTCAGAGTTGTTTTGATTGGCATCTCTCTAATCAATAGTGATTTAGAGCATTTTCTCATATGACTATAGATAGCTTTAATTTCTTCCTCTGAAAACTTATCAGTTGGGGAATGGCTTGTATTCTTGTACATTTGACTCAGTTCTCTGTATAGTTTAGAAATGAGGCCTTTATCACAGGCACTCATTGCAAACATTCTTTCCCAGTTTTCTGCTTCCCTCCTAATCTTAGTTGCATTGGGTTTGTCTGTGCAAAAACTTTTCAATTTAATGTAATCAAAATTATCCATTTTGCATTTTATAATGTTCTCTATCTCTTGTTGGGTCACAAATTTCTCCATTCTCCATAAATCTGACAAATACAATATTCCTTGCTCCCTTAATTTGTTTATAGTCTCAATCTTTATACCTAGATCATGTATCCATTTGGACTTTATTCTTATGTATGGTGTCAGGCATTGGTCTATGCTCAGTTTCTACCACACTGTTACCTAGTTTTTTAGTTTTCTTTTTAGAACCTCTTGTTTTGTAATGCAGACAGTTCTAAATTTGCATAACATAAATTCAGCTTTACATAAAGAATTCTGAAAGAAATTGCATTAAAAAAAATCCAACTGTGTTAACTTTACTGCATTAGTACTATATTCTTTCTTTGCTCCTGCCCCTTGGCTCCGTTTTCTAGACCTTTCCATCCATTCCTAATCTCCCCCTCTCTCCCCTAGAAAAATGGAGGCATGGGGATAGAGATATTCCTGCCCAGAATTGGGGTCTTGGCTTGACACCTCAGGTGGAAAAAAGAGACTTTTGCCTCACTCTGCCCACCTGCCTAAGTGTTTGACCCCCTCATGTCTGTCTTAGGTTTTGAGTACCACATGTCTGTCCCCACCCTCCCTTTTCTCTGTCCTCTTTTATGTATTTGTTTCCAGATCCCCACGTGCTGCTCCTTACCTACCTTTCCCTACCAAGATTGTTCCTCTCAGATTTTGACCAGGCCCCAATATAGCTGTCCCCAGCTCACCTGTTCCTCTTCCTGCTCTTACTTCTCTGTCCTCAGCCCCCATGTCCTTGAACCATGTGCCAGTCCCCTTGCTTCCTTCCTTCTACTACCACCCCACCCCACAGCCTTTTCCACATCCTCCAGCAAATTCAAGTTACACAAAAGTCACTTTACATAGAGACCAGTCGAAGGATCCACTTAACATAAAGTGAGAACTGTCTGTATTTATTACTGTATTAATAATGTTTGTCTTTAAAAGTTAGTATCAAAGAACTTCTGCAGGGAAAATAGCAGTGTAAAACATCAGAATCCAAATGTGCATGTTACAGAATATTTTATTCTTCCCTACAGAAGAGAGTAAATAAAAGGAGAAAGAAAAAGCGATGAGAGATAATTAAAACTTACTTGGTCCTAGTTCATTTTCCACTCTTCCTTTGAGATTCCTATCTTGAAAATTAGTTTATTTCCACTTTATTTTCTACTGAAAAATACCCACCTGGCCCTAATGTGGAAGAAAAAAAGGCCATTCAGGAACCTTTAAGTATTCTACCCTCATTCTATCATTGCTATTAATTTTTGTTGGGCTCTGTAGGCTGACCACAGTGGATGTGGGTTTGTGCCCAGTCAAAGGTACATCAACTGCCAACATTTTATTCTTTGCCTTTTGAGAACATCTCATCCACACAGGCAATTTTACCTTTTCAGGCACTTTCTGTAAAGGAGGCATTGAAGAGAGACCATTCTGCTCACTAAATAGAACAATCCCCCCAAGCCTCTCTCAATGGTCACTTGAATCCTGTTTACGAAGTTGTCATGGTAACTATTCAGCAAAGCTATGTACAGACCCGATAAACAGGCATAAATACAGCTCAGAGGGTACAGCTGAAGTGATTCTGTGTCAATTTTCTGAGAATGAAACTGAGTGATTTTATTTATATCCTGGTCCATATATACATATTTTTTGTAGTTAATCTATTAAGATTTTAGAATTCTCTGGCTTTGAAATATTTGCATTTTGGCTGCATAGAAGCTGGTTTGCCTTCTCAGAGCCAGTCCCAAATATCTTCAGCATGAACTGTTGAGCCAGCCCTCACCAGGCATGACTTCCTCTGAGTAGAAGCAGGAATGAATTAAACAGGCACAGCTTAAGATACCACATGAAAGGCTTGAAATACCAGCAAGCTAGAGAAAGCCCGCTTTTGTGCCTCTGTCAGTGCAGGCGAGCGGTGTTGCTTCGACTGCTAAAGATGCAGCCCTTCACAGTGGATCAGAACTAAAGGGGAAGAAAAGGAAGTCCAAAGGTAGGGACTTTTTATTTCATTGCTGTATTTGAAAGATTTTATCTGACTTGTGGAAACTTAGTGTGGGAATTGTGAAAGTGTGAGTGTATGCAGAGTGGAGGTTGCCATTTCAAAGTGAGTTGGAAATGTTTCTAGTCTCATGCTTTCCTCACGAGTGGGTCAGTATAGATTTAGATTGCCTGCAGAAGTTTAATCTATCAGAAAATCCTTTTCAATTCAAGCTATGTCTGAATCTTAAATCTTTTTGGTAATTCAGAACAACAGTAGCTGATATTGGCATTAGTATGGAAAAAATGAGTGGGATTTTTTTATGAGATTCTTGTGTTTGAATTAATTATTTCAGAGTAGTCCTCCATTATTTTTAAGTCAATATATAGTAACATGCAGTTTGCTTCTGACTTATTTAGTGCTCTCTGTGAGCTTTTACATTATGTGAACTTTTAAAGAAACTATAGCCACACTAAAAAAAAATTTAAATTAATGTTTTGTAAAAATATGTTTTAATAAATGATTTTCATGAGTTTTGAATTAGGGAAAGGATTTTAGTTGAACGATCATCTGTTGCATATCATATGCCTGCTTTACGCATGCATATACATGTCTGAATTTTGCAATCCTACTGGAGAAACCTGATGAGGCACATTTTGTTGAGATTCACTTGTTCCATTCCAGTAAGAATCATGAAGGAAATTTTTGCTAAAGAAAACAGATAGTAAGGAATACAAACCTCAGCTTATAGATGGATGTGTTAACACAGCTTGAGGGTAATCATTGGATCCCGTTCAGTGACTAACTTTACCCTTATAAATAATAGGTAGTTTATATGTGCAGGTTTTTTAGCATTAACATAAACAAAAATTCCTTGCAAAACTGGCATTTGAATATAATTAAAATTTGTGCTCAGCAGAAGTTGAGATTGAATGTTGGGATTAAATGTAGTAACTTACTTATTCAGTCATGCCACATGGCTAAATCTGTTATTTTGAATCAGTCATTATGGTGTTCAGTAAAGTGCATTCCACTTATTTCAGTTTATATTTCTTTCCTCAGTAAATATATTTTTTATTATTTAAGTCTAATTGAGCAACTTTCAATGTGTAAAATAGTATCATGAAATGGGAATGGAGAAAAAATGATTTACCCAAAACCAGACAAACAAAAAAGTGTTTTGCAGCTTTTTATACTTTACACTACCATCACTGCAGCCTTTCCTGTGCTCCTTGAGTGCCTGGCTCTACCCTGATTTAATATTCATTCACAGTCATAATCAGAACTGCCTTTACATAGCTCTTTGAGGCTTACGGAGTATTTGCTTGATCTGCTACTTCATTTGATCCTCTCTGCAACCTTGTAAGATAATTACACTCTACTATCCTTTTCTGATAAATGAAGAAACTGAGGCTTGTGGTCACATTTAGGGTTAGAACAGAACAAAGACAGGAATCAAACTCAAGGCTTCCTGACTCCAAATTCAGTACACTCGACATCATTTTGCATTTCCATCGATTGAGCCACTAGGCTGAAAGTGGAGGGCTAGGCATATGGGGTAAGAGTTCTGTGTTTGGAGAGGAGAACTATGGGAGAAAACTGGGGCTCTGGCTAGAGATTATACATTCCTTTCTACCTCAGAATTTCTCATCCTTCCTCTTTTGGAAAGGTAGCCTTATGCTCTTGATCCTATCCACTTTTCCTCCATCGGGACCTTTTTACTTTATTATATCCTGTGTTTCTCCATTTCCACTAGCTCCTTTTCCTTCATCTGCAGACATGCTCAAGATTTCCTTATTTAAAACAAAACTTCTGTCAAAGTATTATCTCCCTTTTGATTACTAGAAGTCTCAAAAATGGAATCTACACTCAAACCTTGTTGTTTAGTCATTTTCAATTTTTTGTGGCCCCATGGACCACACTGTCTATTGGGATTTCTTGTCAAAGATACTAGAATGGTTTGCCATTTCCTTCTCCAGTGGATCAAGGCAAACAGAGGCTAAGTGACTTGCTCAGAGTCACATAACTAGTAAGTGTCTGAGGTCATATTTGAACTCAGGTCTTCTTGACTCCTGGTTCAGAGCTTTATCCACTGAACCACTTGGCTGCCTCCTAGGCAAACAGGGTAAGATTGGTCCAAGGTCACAGAGTTAGTAAGAGTTTTAGGCCAGATTTTAACTCAGGACTTCCTGACTCCAGGCCCAGTCTCATATCTTGAGCCATCTAGCTGCCCCCTTATACTGAAACCTTACTATCTTGCAATCTAGTTTCTATTAGCTGTTAAATGAAATTGTTTTAAGGTTACTAGTGGCCTTGTAAGTTTTAATCTGATGACTCTTTCTTAGTCTTTTTTCCTCCTTGACCTCTCTAAGCACTTAATTAATCAACCCCTTCTTGAAACTATCTTCTTTAAGCCTTTCATATATATTGCTTCCTTTGTTCTCCTATATCTCTTTCTACTCATCTTCATCAGCACTTGCTTTAAAAAACAAAATATAAACACAAAAACACCTTCAAGGACTCTCTATTCCTTATAAAACTCTAGCTTGGCATTCAATGCTTGCTGTGATTTGGTCCTAACTTATCTCTCTGGCATCGCTTCAGCTAATTCCCCCTCAACTACCTACACTTTGAACTGTTTTCTGTTTGAATGTGCCCTGACTTCATGCCTGTTTTATTTTTCCATCTTCCATCTTTGTTAATTATGTGCTCTCCACATAGGACATTTTTCTCCCATCCTGTCTTCAAAGCCTAGGTCCAATGTTACCTATCTGATGGAGACTTTCCTTATCAAACTAGCCTTCTCTCACCTCATCCAAACCCCCACCTTCCTCCATAAATGCCTTTTTGCTCTTCAAACCTTCCAAAGTACATTATACTTGTTTAAATGATTTATATCCCCAGCCAAATTAGAAGTTCCTTAGGGGTAGGCCCTGTTGTTTTTTGTGTTGTTTATATTACATGGTTTGTAAGGACTCAATATATTTGTTTTGTGCATGGAAGCTTTGAAAAGTAAGAAATAATTACCTTTTGTATTAAGTGTGCATTTTTATTCATAAATAAAGTCTAAATATTTCAGTCTTAGTACTAATATTCTCAGGGTAGACTGATAGCAGTTTCCTCCCATCCCAGTTTCAGACAGTAGTAGCTTTTTCACCATCACGTTTGGATATGTAGCACCATACTGTTGCAAAGCTCCTATTACTGCTATTGGTAATACTGCTGCCACTCCTGCTTCTACTAATAACTGACATTTATATAGCCTGATTTGGTTTACAAACTACTTAATTTGATCTCCAAATCGATCTCATGAGGTACATTGTCTAGTCATTCAAAGATAAGAAAATAGAAACAACAATAAATGGTTTACCCATACTCGGTGGGGTCAACTCGGTGACAGTGGCTAGAGCATTGGGCCTGGAGTCCAGAAGATTTGAATTCAAAGGTGGCCAGTCACTTAACCTCTGTCTACGTTAATTTCCTCATCTGTAAGATGGAGATATTAAAAGCACCTACTTTCCAAATTCCATAGTATTTGTAAAGTGCTTAGCACAATGCCTGACGCATCACTGGTGCTTAACAAATGCTTATTTCCTTCCTTTAGTCATGTAATTGATTATGAATTGCCTACTGTAGGGCTGAACCTGTACTAGAAACAAGTCTTGCCCTTGGATTTCTGATCCTGTGTTCACTGCTCTTTCTACAGTACCAAAGTGGACAACTGTGAATTGGAGGAGACTTTTTGATTTACTGGCTGTGTGACACCTGGGCAAGTCACTTAGCCTGTGTGCCTCAGTTTCCTTATGTGCAGAAGAAAGTAAAAGCGCTTACCTCCATAATTGTTGAGAGGATCAAATGAGACAGTATTTGTAAAGTGCTTTGCTATAGAAACGTTTTTTGTTGTTTGTTGTTATTACCATTGACTATTAGAGAGGCTGTATTTATGCCCTTGGTTCTTATGCTAAGAAGTTATATCCCTAACATTCAGCAAAGCCTTAGGAGGAAAGGGCTTTTTTTTTTAATATAATTTTATTTATTTAACTTTTTACATTCATTTTCACAAAATTTTGGGTTCCAAATTTTCTCCCCATTTGTCTTCTGCCCCCACCTCAATACACCGAGCATTCTAATTGCCCCTATCACCAGTCTGCCCTCTCTTCTATCATCCCTCCCTTCTCTTGTACCCCCCTTCTCTTTTGTCCTGTAGGGCCAGATAACTTTCTATTCCCCATTACCTGTGTTTCTTATTTCCTAGTAGCAAGAACATTACTCAATAGTTGTTCCTAAAACTTTGAGTTCCAACTTCTCCCCATCCCTCCCTCCCCACCCATTCCCTTTGGGAAGGCAGGCAATTCAATACAGGCCATATCTGTGCAGTTTTGTGAATGACTTCAATAATAGTCATGTTGTGTAAGACTAACTATATTTTCCTC
>CM053769.1:628087423-628141081 GCA_028658325.1 Potorous gilbertii | reverse complement strand
CTTCTCCTCATTGGCTTTTTGAACCTCTTTTGCCAGTTGAGTTAGCCTATTTTTCAAAGTGTTATTTCCTTCAGCATTTTTTTGGGTCTCCTTTATCAAGGTATTGACTCGTTTTTCATGATTTTCTTGCATCTCTCATTTCTTTTCCCAGTTTTTCCTCCACCTGTCTAACTTGATTTTCAGAATCCTTTTTGAGCTCGTCCATGGCCTGAGCCCATTGGATATCTATTTCAGATGTTTGGGATACAAAGGCCTTGACTTCTATGTCTTTATCTGATGGTAACCATTGTTCTTCCTCATCAGAATGAAAGGGAGGAAACATCTGGTCACCAAGAAAGTAACCTTCTATGGTCTTATTTTTTTTCCTGTTTTCTGGGCATTTTCCCAGCCAGTTACTTGACTTCTGAGATTCTTCTCCACCCCCTGGCCTAGATCCGCCCAGCTAGTGCTTGGGGTCTGAGATTCAAATGCTGCTCCCCAGCCTCAGGGATTTTGGCGGCAGGCCTGCCTGCTATTCAATGGAAGCTTAAGTTCTGGTGCTCAGGTGGGGGCAGGGCCGCCTCCCAGGCTCACTTCCATCAGGGGGTTTATGCGGAGATGTTCAGTAATGGATCTGAGCTCCTGCTTGCTTGGGAGCCTGGGTCTGCTGCTGTCCCTGTCTCTGCCACTGCCTCCCGAGGGGGCCTGGGTTATGGAGACACCCTGCTCCCCTCTTGGCCAGCCCAGAAGTCTCTCTCACTGACCTGTGCACCTTTGGGTGGAGGGACCTTCACGGCCACTGGAGATTCCGTCCCTGAAGCCTGCTCAGATCTGGTCCTCTCAGTGCTGCGCGGCCAGGGCAGTGCTGGGCTCCACTCCTGTCCAGTGTGCGACGGTCCTTTGGGATCGGTTTTTCAGGGCTCTCTGGAACAGAAATCTCCTCCACTCCATTGCTGTGCGGCTTCCACTGCTCCAGAATTTGTTGGGAGTTCCTCCTTACAGGTAATTTATGGGCTGTGGGTTCGGAGCTAGCATATGTGAATCTTTCTACTCCACCATCTTGGCTCCTCCCATCGGAAAGTACTTTTTAAACCTTAAAAATGCTATGTCACTACAGGATATTATTATTTTAGTTATTTTATGCAATTAGTAAAAAATATAAAGGAAATCATGGAAAGAAAACCCTAAGTATCAATGTGCCACTGTCAATAACTAGCTTTTCTGGTGAGATCTGCTTTCTCAGATGAGCAGGTTTCCCAGATTTAGCATCTTTGAAAAAGTACAAACTGGCTGCTGTCATTCTCTACCCTCACCGTATTTTGTGTGCCTCAGATTTCATTCATCCCTGTTTTATCTACAAGACAATACTGTCTAGACCTTAGGATATAGTTAAACTCTGAGTAAAACTTTAAGAAATGAAAGAAAAGTGACTTCATTGAGAAGTTGTAGAAGAATGTTGTTCATATGGGCAAGGTTGCAGCTTATTATGAAATCTAAAAGTGTGATTTTTCAAAGAAAGATATGTCAGAATATGTTGAAATAGCACAGTTGAGCAGAAGTTTTTAAGTATGTAGTTGCTATATAGAAATTGCATTAATAGTTTTTCTTAAATACTGATTAAAAAAAGTCTTGATTTAGTGGGGGGAAAGAAAAATATTCAGTTAATTGGAAAGTCGTCAGTGTTCATCTGTTGAATCTTAGTTAAAATACTCATGTAGTCTTTAGAGTAGAAACTGATATTTCTGAAAATTGTAATTAATTTCAATTTTAAAATTTTAATTAATTTTAGTTCAATATGATTAAATAGAAGGACTTGGGAATGTTCATGTTTTGAATTTATAAAAACATGCTAATAAGGGTGAAAGCATATTTGTGACCATTTTAAGAGTTGTTTCAGATACCTTTAAGTTATGACACTTTTAAGGGAGCATAGATTACAGTAGCATGACCTTTCACTTTCTTGGAATCTTTTTACCTGATAATGATATACTTCATTCTTAATGCATCCCATCAGTTCCATTAAAGGTTGTGATATACAGGAGACTCAGTGGATGAAGGAAGCTCTGGGCCTGATGTCAGGAAGATGAGTTCAAATTTGAATCCAGTCTCTAGTTTTGTGACCTTGCACAAGTCATTTAACTTTGTTTACTTCTGTTTCCTCAGTCATAAAATGGGGGTAATAAGAAATAGCACATACCTCCCAGTGATGTTATGAGGAACAAATGAAATAATAGTTGTAAAGCATTTAAGCACAATGTCTGACACCTGGTAGGCATTATACAAATGCTACCTGTTATTATTATGTTTAATACAGTGGAATATATGTGTGTGTGTGTGTGTATACACATATATATAAAATATACATATACCATTATGATATCAGTAAGTCTAACTTTTATAAAATTTTCAAATACAGGCTTATTTAATTTTTACCAATTACAAAAACCATTTTCACATGCTCCACATGCAGGTGGATCAAGGAAACTGCTTAGGTTGAGCAGTTTCATCCCCAGTGCCTTTACTTGGTGTACAGGGCCAAACACAGTGCAGTTCAATGGAAAGATTTAGAGTCAGAAGACAGGAGTTGAAGTACTTTGTCTTTGTGAACTTGATTTGTGTACTTCTATTTCTTCTGTCAGATTAAGGGGTTGGGTTGTTTTGGATAGACCCCCAAGATCTAATTCTGTGATCCAAAATCCAAGTACCTGCATTCCATGAAGAGCCCATCTCATACTAATCCAGGTCTGTAGCCATTGTGTGGCATCTGTAGACCTTACTTTTTATCAGTCCTTTTGAAAAGACTAACCTTGGCTCTGAAGCTGTGCCAGAAGGTATTTCCTGTGTTAACACAAATAGCATCACCAACAGTTATATTATTAAAACTCTTCCCCTTCTCTTGTTCAGACAAAACAATAGCTAATATAAAATAGGCATACAAGCTCCATAAGGAAGGGAAGAAGGAAGGAAATCCTTATCTGATGTTGGAATTATATTGTGGTGTGACGTTGTAGCAAATTAGTGAAGATGAGATTGTTTTCCGAAGCTTTCATGATTTGCCACAGAGTAGTTCACATTTTTTTCTTTTCCTAAAGGGATGGCATGTGGAACACCACTAATCCTCAGAAACACCACCTCTAGAAGCCTCTTCTCTCAGTTCAGGTATCACAGATAATGTTTATTCACAATGTTGAGAAGAGGTATCATTCATCTGTAGAAAGGATCACAGAATCTCAGAGAGGGGGGACCTCAGGGGCCATCTCATCCAATCTGTACCCAAACAAGAATCCCTACTACAATAGGCCAGTCAGGAGGGAAAGAGCCACAAACTTTTGCTGTATGCCCGGCATTATGGTAAGTACTTTATGAATGTAATCCTCACAACAATACTGGATTTTAAGATTTCTTAAAAGTAGTGAGGGTAAAACAAAGCAGAGAATGGCAGGACTTTTTTTTCCAGTATTCATTTGGGTGTCATAATTGTATCTCTTAATCATGTTCATTACCTGTTCTATGGTTCTTCCAATTTGACCATCAGCATTCGAACTGAAGGAGTGGAATGTCTTATTCTGTATCTATTCTGATTTACTCTGCTACCATATATATCATCGCCTAAACAGTGTGAGTGAGTGTGTGTTTCTGCCTATTCTAAAGATGTCATGAAATGGTCCTCTGAGAAATTTATTTCATTCTGGGATTTTCATCCAGACAGCATAACATTTTGGAGTTGGGATAGACTTTAGTGACCATCTAGTCACTGAAAAAAAATTTATTTTAGAACACCCTTGACAAGTAGTTAGTTATCCATTGATCGCTGAAAGACTTGAGGGTGAATCTACTTCCATCAGAGCAGCCCATTTAAAGCACTTGAATATCTCTAATTCTTACTTTTTTTCCTTTTAGTCAACTTCTACCCAGTTGCTTCCAGTTCTGCCCTCTGGGGCCCAGGAGAATAAATCCAATCCTTTTCCCACATGACAGTCATTTAAATACTTTGATTGTTATGTTCTCCCTAGGTTTTCTCTCCTCCAGGCTAAACATTTCAGTTTCCTTGAGAATCCTTATTTATTATTTATTTAAAATTCAAGTTGGTTGAAAAAATTAATAAAGATATATAATATATGACGCACAGAAAATTCCTATACATATGGGTATCCCAGGATGTGTCCATTTCATAGGATAACTCAGTAAGTTCTTAGTAACTATTATAAGGAAGGTCCTTCAAGTCATAAAAGAAAAAAGATCCATCCTTTAAAGTATAGAATTTGGTTTGAAATAAGGGAGAATTGGAGACAACATGATTCAAAAGTGTTGTCAAATTCCTCCTTACATCCAAGAAATCAAGGAATTTAAAAACTGCATCAGAACAGGAGGAGCTACAGAAGGAAATGGCATTCAAAATATCCTGTCCTCAGAATGGTCAAATACATACTTAGAATGGCTTATTGCTTCATACAATAGTAAAATAATAATAGGAACTGACATATAGCTCTTTAAGAATTGCAGAGCACTTTACATACAGCCTTTCATTATAAACTAGCCAGGTGATAGCTTCTTTTGTTTCCTTTGAATCCTGTTCCTTTCTTTGATCACGAATAATGGGCCCTCAGCATGTTTCTTTTTCCTTTTTAAAAAAAGTTTTAAAATCCACTTTTAAAATCTTTTCCAGTCTGGTCGTGAGTTGCTATGGACCATAAAACTATTCTTTCTTATGGATTCACAGGAGTGATTAACTTGGTGCCAAGTTGCCAAGATGCAAATAAAAGTAGCATGGAATCATAGAGCTGGAACCTTGGGCCAGAGAGAAGGGGAAGGAGAAGAAATTCAGATTTGTTCAAGGACATGTCATGAAACTGCGAAAGACCAGAATCACAATTAGGTTCCATGAGCGCTGGGTCACAGAGTCTTTGCAGCCCAGCACCCACAGAGTTGGGAATTTAGGATGAATAGAGTTCTATAAGTGTGCGAGAGGATGGGAATAATCCAGCCTTTCAATGTTGCCTGACCTCCTGTTTCCTAGCAACTCAAAGCTGCTCAGTGGAATATTTTGTGGTGTTGCTAATTTATACTTATCAGATATTGGCTGTTATCTAAGACTGGCTAATTTCCCATTATAGCTTGTGGGCAGTTACTTTAATACATGAATAAGGGGAAAAAAAGGATTCCTAGGAAGCTAGATTCTGTTGTATACCCTTCAAATCTCTCCCTAACCTCTTTTAAAGTAGAAATTTATCAGTAATTTAACTTTAATCTGTTTCATTCTCTTATTGATTTAATGACTTAATATTTGGGTACACAACTTTCAAAAAAATGGTATCATTTTTAAAAGTTTATATTATAACCTTTATAAATTCAGTCATTACTTTTTAATAATCTTAAGAGTAATCACATAATTCTTTTGGACCTAATCTCTACCACACGCCTCCCCCCCCCCATCTTTAATTCAGAGTGGGACTAGATGTTTTCCATAATTGTATGTTTTTTAATCTGGTGATTCAAATTCTGATTTTTAAAAAAAAAATTATTATTGTAAATTTTTATAAATTACTATAATTTTTAAACAACTTTCTGAATAACTAGTCTCGATGTATCTTTCCTCTGATGTCTAACCACTCTTATATACTGACAGACTACCACCTTTCTGCTGATCTTGCCCCACCACCACTACCCATGAATTTTCAAATAGATGAATATAAAGCTTAGAGAAGTTGACCGCTCTATCAAACTGAAACTGACTCTTGCCAAGTTATAAGGGCCATGAGAGGAGGGACAGACTGAGTTTCACTTCTCTTTTTAATCTGTGAGTCACCAATCACAATATCCTTTCAACCTAGACACTACTCAATACTTATTTGATAAATGAATAAAGCAGCACTTCTTACTGTAGTAACTGGTTTTCACAAAACACTTCTGGGGCCACCTAAATGCACATTTCTTCCATGGTTTTTATGACTCCTTGATTTTTAATTAATAGCAAAGTAGGTATGCTGTCACAGTCTTGCAGATTATTTCCAGATTATTTAGGTAGTATCTGTAAAAACTTGAACACCTTACAGAGAGTTAAATTTAATTCATAAATATCTATGTATGAATGTATATATGTATCATGTTATGCAACATCTATTAATGTGGCTATGAACAAAAGTAGCAGTGATCCAAGATGACACATAAGAATTATTTTTTTTTTTGCCAGGGGTTTTCTGAGAACCTATTTTCTTAGGTACTGAGGGTGTCATTCTTTAATTTCTTCACTTCTCTGTTATCATCTTCCTCATTTCTCCATCTTGCTCAATTCTACCCTCCCTCTCCTTAGATTTAAGCTCTTACTACAAGTTCTATTTGTTGCCATTATGTTGGTTTTTAAATTCTTCCATGTTCCTTTTACCTGAATTAAAAAAAAAACTTTCTCTTTAAGATATAAAGGAGAAAGAATATATATGTAAATATAAATAAGCACATGTTATATGTATTATCAGTATACTATCATAGAAAAAGTTAAGTTTATGGGACTCAGTTTCTTGTAACTAGAGTGATTATGCATCTGGCAGAGTGCTTAAACAAGCCTTTAGTGACTTTGATTTGAATATATTTGTGACAGTTTTGAAACGACAGCTGTCCTTTTAATTAGTATTTCACAGCATGACTTTTCATACTAGGTCTGGAATACAAGGTACAAGGGAATACAGCTGACTACTTAACAATGTGGTGGACAGAGGGAAACAGTAAGGGACAGAGGGGCCAGATTGAATTTTATTTTGAAGAGATTAAAAGCTTTAATTAACTTCCTTAGGAAAAAAAATGCAACAGACTACATCTATACACATGGAAAGGAGGAAGTTTTGTGGACATTTCCAGATGGTAGCTGTATTGAGTCTTACCTTCTGTCACCTTTACCAACGAGGACTATTTGCAGAGTCTGCTCTATATCTTTCTTTTTAATATCCCATCTCTATATCCTTTTTCTTTAAAAATTATTGTGAGTCTCAAGATAGATTTTAATATGTCTTAGATGAGTAGAACCTTTTTACGTTTCAGTGAGCTTTTGAAAACTGGTTTTTAATCAGTACGCCATCACTTTGGCTTTTATATACTTCCAGTGAAGGGAGGGAGGGAGGGAGGGAGAGAGAGAGAGAAAGAGAGAGAGAGAGAGAGAGAGAGAGAGGGAGGGAGAGTATGTGTGTGTGTGTGTGTGTCTGTGTGAGAAATTTCAAGAGATTATAACAGAACTTTATGACCCCCTGTCTTTTTCTCAGCCTTATCTTCCACCTCACAGAGTTGTAAGGATTAAATGAAATAATAATTGTAAAACTCCAGCACAGTTACCTGGCAATAAGAAATAGTGTATACATTTGAACCATCATTATATCTATGGTTCAATAGAAGAATTACACTGAGGGAAAATTTTTATAATAAAATTTTGCAGCTGTCCATTTTAAATGGACTACATTTCCCAGCATGTTCCTTCCTTCTCTCATTCCTAGAGAACCATCCATGTTTACAAAGGGCAAAAAGAAGGAAAAAATAGTTCAGTAAAGCTAATATTGAAAAAGTTTGACAATATTTGCAGTGTTTCTTGTCTGTATAATATCTCATCTCTGTAAGGAAGTGAGGAAGGTTTCTTTTTTCTTTGTGAATGAATATTTAAGGAAAGGTCTGTCTTTGTAATAATTACTGTTAGATAAGCAAATCAGAGAAATTTCTTCATGCATTTCTCCCTTGTTTTTAGTACTTGAGAAAAGTTGATTACAAAAGAAACCCTATTTTTCCATTCACTTCTATTAAATCAGGGAGATGCTGCTTTGGAAAAATTCCCCAGGAGAAAAGTCCTCCTAAGATTTGATGAGGCCAGGCTGCCCAAGTGTGTTAGCTGTTCTGCTGCTAGAAGTACTTCAGTCCTTTTAGAGTTAAAGAAAAATGGCAGAAACTCGAAACCTCCTTCTTCTCACATATGCACCTCTCAGGTCACAATAACTTCTCCCATGCTTGGAAAACACCTTCATCTGTGTATTTACAGCTTTTAGAAAGTGCATTCTTCATTTTGGCCTGAGTATTCCCCAGGGTTAATAGAACTGATCTTCAGTATTATATTTTGCTGGTAGGTAATGACTGTTACTCATTTATTTATGTGAAAAGTATTTATTCAACACCTAGTAGGTATACAACACTGTGATATATATATAAATATATATACGTATATATATGTATATATATATAGTCCTCATCCTCAAGGATCTAACACAATGTAACAGTGTAGCTTGAAGATTCTTTAAGTTTCAAGTTCTGTAAAACTTAAGTTGTCACACTTCATCATTTACATAATAACAGTTGTATATAATGTAATGTAAAATTGAATTTTATTTAAAAAAGGGATACTTGTATTTAGAATTATGTAACCTGTCTCATTGCCACTGTTTAAAGTATTTCCTGTCATAAGAATGATGTTTTTTTTAAGTTCATTAGAGTTAAATCATTTCAGCTCTATTAAAGGGCATATATAATTAGAAGGGCTATAGAAATTCAATATAGGACATTGAACTTGCAAGTTCTCATTTTGCAATTTCAAATACACAGAATTCACTGTAACATTTTTTGTATACTGAGCCTAGTAAAGTACAGAGAGCTTTGCAGAGGTGAGGAAGAGTTTGGTTTCATTCCCTGGCAGACTAGTTCAGAGCTGGCTTGCAGATGCTCTCTTAGTCCAAACTCTCCAGTTCAACTTAGTGTCTCCCTGCCTATTCATAAAGGCCCTTAAAGTGGATCTCCTGTGAAAGCCTGTTCTTTAGCTTTTATTCTTTCCTATAAATAATAATTTTCCACCTTCATAAACTATGCATAATCCTTCCTTTCCCCTCCAAAAAAAACTGGGTATTGATTGAGTCCATCCAAATTTTCTTTTATTTTCCCCTTTGACTATTTCTAAGGCAACTGGCTTCCCTTGTATTGTTGTTAAGCTTGTTTGAGTCTTTTAAGTTGAAGTACATTCTTGTTTACTTGTCACAACAAGCCCAATAGCATTTTATAAAGAAAAAAATTATATACCAGAGAAGTTGTCTTTGATTTAAGGTTGCATAGTAAATATTAATAATCATATTGGTGGTTTGATTTATAATTCATATAACTCAGAAGCCCCCATACTTTTTATATCACTGAGGCATACTATAGCTTCCTATGTATTATAAATATGTTTATATATAATCAGTCAAGCATTTATTAAGCAACTACTATGTTCTGGGTATTGGTGATTAAAAAGACAAAAATAAAACAATCCATCCTCTCCAGGAGCTTACATGCTGTTGAAGTAGGCATACATACCTGGTATATGTGGATGGATAATCCACATATCCAAATATCACTATATGGAACTCCCAATATATTGGTGAGAATGCGGCTTTGTCTTAGTGGATCATAGAATCATAAAGCTACAGTTTTAGAAGGGATCTCAGTGATCGTTTAGTCCAGCATTCTTATTTTACAAATGAGGGTTAAGCATAAAGAGGTCAAGTGATTTGCACAGGGTCATCCAAATAGTACCTATCAGAGGCAGGATATGAGTATAAGTTCAGGGTTCTAAGTATAGCAAGTACTTGCTGTACTTGAACTGGAATCCTCTGTACAGTATCTCCAATGTAAACATTGAGCCTTCACTTGAAGATGTCCTAGTTAGGGATCTTAATACTGTCTGAGACACAAGTCATTCTGCCTTTGAACAGTTCTTTTAGGATCTTTTCCTTTGTCGTGAGCAAAAGTCGGCCTTGCTAGTGCTTCCACCTAGTTCTTTGGCTTTTGAGGACAAACAGATTAAGTCTGAATCTTGTTCACTATGATGATTCTTCAGATACTTGAAGAAAGTTGTTTGTGCTGCCACATTCTTCTTAAGATATCCCTTGTACCCCTCTCAGTCTTTAGGCTTAATATTTCTCAATTCCATCAAAAGATTTTCATATGACATGGCTTTGAGTCTGCTCACCATATTGACATGCTCTGTCTTGTCAGTGTCTTTCTTAAAATGTGATCCCCAGGACTGAACAAAATACTCTAGCTGTAGGGTCTAATAGAAATGTCACTTCTCTTGCTCTGGAAGCCATCCCCTCTTAATTCTACCAGAGACTGCATTTCCTTTTTTTTATTTTTGGTGGGAGGAGGGGGACTGCTGTGTCATGTGTCACATTGTTGATTAAGATTACATTCCACTAAAACTCCTAGATCACCTTTTGTAAAAATGTGGTCTAACCACACTTTCTCCATCCTGAACTTAGAATTCATGAAATGTTGTTGTTGTGTGGGCCTTTGGAGTTCTTACCCTTTTATTTTCTAGATGAAACAGACAAGTGAAATGACTTGACCCAAAACGTAGCTATTTAGTAGCAGAGCCGGGACTAGAACCCTACTCCTTCTCATGTCACCTCATAACATACTTTATCCATTAGTTCATTTTGTGTCCCAAGTAGTTAATATCAATAATAGCATATATTTCTGTAGGTTTTTAAGGTATTCGATGCACTTTACATTTGGTCACATTCCCATTTGATCCTGTCAACAACCCCATGAGGAGGTAAGCGCTGTCGTTCTATTTTGCAGATAAGAAAACTGAGCCTTAGAGAGGCCAACTGACTTGTTGGAGACAGGATTCCTGCAGACGTTTTCCTGACTCAGCGTTCTATCCATTAGTTAATTCATGTAATTATAGAATAGCCACATAACTTAATGCTACTTGAAGTCTCACCAAGTAATGTCAGTTCAGAAAGAGAACCAAAGGATATCTTCCCAATATTCTTCCTTACCAAGAAATAGTAAATAAATAGAAAATCTCTACTTTGTAGGACTGAGTACTCAATAGCTCTTTTTAGATAATTGCTGATCCAGTATTGGTGGCACCCTGGTGACACGTCTATTTATTTTTTCTGTTAGCATCTATAATGTTGTAGGGAGACACGCTTAAGGTACCTCAAATATTAGACAACTGAATTTCCACATTCTTATTTAGGAATGGAATTCCTGAACCCTAAGTAGCCTAGGAAATTTTGTGGTAGGAAATTTAACATCACTAGATTTTCAACAGTACACTTTCTAAATTGTAAGAACAGTATAAGCATTCTCTTCTCTCCTGTCTTCCCCCAAATATGTTCCTTCCATTAGCATTTTTGCATATCAAGGAGGCAGGTATCTGTGTGTATATCTTATGTTTTTTAAATAGTATTTTTTTCCCAAATTACATGTCAAGACAATTTTTATCATGCATTTTTACAAGATTTTGAGTTCCAAATTTTTCTCCCTTTTCCAAAAATGGCAAGCAATTTGATACAGGCTATAACATGTGCTATCATTATACCTTATCTTACAGATTTAATCTAAAATTTTCTTAATGTTATCCTTTTTTTTCTGAATGCGAAACATTGTTACATCACCTTTCTGAATCAGATGCAATATCTGAAGTTGGAGTAGATAATCTTTAAGACCTCTTTCAGTTCTAAATCTGATTCTTGTAAAAAAACAAGCAAATAAATTAAAGCAAAACAACTTTCATCTTTACCTAAGCTTGTTTCTTCTACGTTAGAGTGGCCATTCAATCATCCTTATAAATTCATCGATGAATATGAAATAAATGTCTCACATGAGAAGAATTACTTTTTTTTCTCTAAATATTTAGAATGCCTCTCATGTCCCTTCCTCTTCTAAATCAATAATTCTATGAATCAGAGACCAAAAACTCTTAGAATTTTATTCCTGGCAGGAATTATACGGATGATTAGTTTTATCTTTCACCATTCTAAAATGAAGAAACTGAGTATGGCAAAGGTTATAACTTGTGCAGAGTTATATGCCAAATGAATAGTACCTATTAACTAACTGCTCTTCATTTTACATTTTCTTTTATGGATGACTAGTTATTATTTTTTGTTAGACTTAAATATGTACATGGTACAGGAGAAAGAGCATTAGACTGGAATTTGGAAATGAATCATAGTAAGAATTTCATGTCATCAGTAGACTTCATTCACATCCCAACTCTGATATATACTTACAAGACATTGGCACAATTCATTGCCCCTCCCTTGACCTCAGCTTCATCATCTCTAGAAGGAGAGTTTTTGACTTCATGACCTCTAAGATCTCTTACCACTCTAAATCTCTAACCCTAACATCCCGCGACACACGCCGAGGTTCTGCCCAGGCCTAAATAGGGTCTCGTAGCATGGACAGTGAGTTCTCCTATTTCACTGATTAGCTGTGTGTCATTTGGAAAGATACTTTGCTTCCCTAGGCCTCAATTTTCACATCATAAATTGAGGGAAATTGAATGACATATTCATAGAAGTTTTAGGAAAAGGATGGCTAGGTCTTGTTTAGGTTCGATCCAGTATATTCTGGTGCATTTTAAAGGCCAGAAAGTAATTCATTCAAGTCAGATTCCAATCTGACTATTCCAGTCTGACTATCTCATGTAAATTGTACAGTCTCCCAAGGTTTAGTAAATGAGTCACCAACAAGGGATCTTACGTTATGTTCTGACGTTCATGCTGACCTTCATATAGCCCCCTAACATTGCAAAGTGTTTTATATATGTCATTGCATTTAATCCTCATAGTTGTCTTCTCAGTTAGTACAGTTCCCATTTCACAAGTGAAGAATTGAGGGTGAGATCACACAGCCATTACGTATCTGGGGTAAGCTTCGAACTCAGGCCCTCCTTACTCCCAGTCCAGCATTCTTTTCATTATCCCACCTTAAAAAAAAAGTTGCTCATTCTTCTAACAGTAGATTTTAGAGAGTAGACTCTCTAGAGTCTAAACATCCGGGGACAATCATTTGGCAATGATTCCTTTTATTCAGTTTTTTCCTGCATTTTTTGATAATCATTTTATATGGTTGTTCCATTACTCCATTGCCTTCGTAGGACAGAAGCCTGTGCCTTTTTCTGAGATCTATGTTTGATTGTATATGTGTGTGTGTGTGTGTGTGTGTGTGTGTGTATGTATGTATGTATCTTGTAACATCTGAAAAAAAAAGCTGAACAGTGAACAACTTTGTATGTTGTTCTTTTTCTGCCACCACCACTGAGCATTTCCATAGTATTTAGATTTTCCAATGTGCTTTGCAAATATTGTCTCATTTTTTTTCTCCTCACAACAACTCTGGGACATAGGTGCTAACTATGTAATCGTGGGTAAATCATTTAACCTCTTTGAGACTGTTTCCTCATCCGAAAAATGGGGAAAATAATATACATCTTGCCTACTTCATTCATGGCCAGTTGGTTGTGAGGAAAATTCTTTGTAAAATGTTAAGCACTCTATACATGTGAGTATATGTAAGGGAACATGCAAGCACAGCATTCTTGATTTACACTTCTCTCTGTGAATATTAGTAAAGTTTCTTCACTTGTGCTGTTAGAACCACTCATTTCTGAACCATAATTCTATTTAATTTATCCAGTTATTTTTGTTTTTAATTGGTTTTAGGTACTTGTTCTTTGATTCAGTGTTATTTATTTGAATTTATTGCATTGAGGAGGGATTCAAAGTTGACCTATGCAGAAAGATGGTTGCCTTGATAAATATTACTATAAATCTAAGTTAGTCCCCAAGTAAATCTTTAGTCACAAAGATTGAGGATTTTTATAATATATTCAGTAATACCTTAATAAGATTAGATCTTAAAAAGATGACTTTTCTTTAGTATTTTATAATATCACCTTCTTTATAAATCCACATTGAAAAAGCTTTATTTTGTAAATTCTATTTATGTAGATTAAAGCTTCTTAAGTATAAGATCCTTAAGAGCAGAGACCATATCTTAAGCTCACAAACACCAAATGGCCATGTAGGTTACCTTTAAAGATTTTTAAAACTCATGATTTGGAAAAAGGCTATATAACAATATATCTGTTCAATTAAGAAAAAAAACACCTTTTTGCAAACAGGGCACATCATGAGTAATATCATACCCATAGTGCTTTACATTCATTTAGTGAAACACAGTGCCAGGCACCATTAGGCAGTGAAAATAGAAAAGATAAAAATGATGGTCCTTGCCCCCAGCGAGCTTAAATTGTATCAGGATTCCTACAAATACGTACACACATAAGCATATAGGAAATGTATATAAAATATTATGAAGTTATTTGACAGGAGAAAGTCCTAGAGGCTGTAGAAGATGGTGCTTGAGTTGTTTTGAAAGAAACCAGAGGTGGAGAAGAAAGAATGCCTTGAGATGGGAGATAAGAGTGGCATATGTTACATGTACTACAGAGTACATCGAAGGGAATTACTGTGTAATGAGACTGTAAGAAGGCCAGTTTGGTTGGTCTCTATATGGAATGCACAGGGGCTGGGTATAATCATGGGTATAACAATCAGTAGGTGACGCGAAACAGAGGAGTTTATATTTGATAGTAGAGGTAATAGTGATCCATTTGAGTTTATTGGAGAGTAACATGGTCAGACCCACACTTTAGGAAAATCACTTTGGCAATGTGCTTTATATATACACCATTTTTCTTATTGCTTTATATTTGTCTGCAACTTTTGTTCCCTATGGATTATTCCAAAGCCAAAATTTTCTAAGAATTTATTTCCATTAGAAAGAACATCAAACATTAAGATATGTGTACTAGTTTTATATATTGTTCTCTTTTGGAGGCTTTATATAAAGAGCTGCTATAGCAAAATTACATGGGCCACATCAAAAGTATTAGTGCCAGACAGGGGTTATAGCCAGGTAGAACAATTAGCAGATTAAGTGTTTACCCTTCTCTTTTGTCAGTTAATAGTAAACTAACTTCTTCTAAGACAACATTTATCCATGCTGAAATTTGCTCCCTAGTGTGAAATATAAGACTTAATAGTTGAAGAACTTTCCTAAATTCTTATCCAAGAACTCTTAAAGCAAATAAGAGATCTCTAAGATCTCTAATCTAAGAACTTCAGTCTAATCCAATAAACATTGTATTATTAAGTACCTACTAAGTGCCAGGCACAGTGCTAATTAATAAAAAGAAAGACAGCCTTTGCCTTCAAAGAGCTCACAGTCTTATAGAGGGAGGCAACAGGAAAGGAGGCAGAAAAACAGGGGAGTAGGGCAATGCAGGAGGGGCTCACAGTGAGGGGACAAAAGGAAACAAGGTCAAGGAAAGCAGTGTTAGCCAAGCTCGAGTTAGCATCATGGTGATGAATTTACAAATGAGTTTAACCTTCAAAAACACTTTAAATTACTGGACTTATAATTAACAGCAGAAATATTTAATGAAATATCTCACCTTGGAACCAAGAATGAAAAAAAAACACAACCCAATATGGTAATAATGCTATTTTTTTAAATGGATAATTTATGAACATAATAGGATTATAGATGTAGAGTTTGGAAGGGACCTGTAAGGCCATCTAGTCTGGCCTCAGACTTTTTTTCAGGTAAGTAAACTGAGGCCTAGAGAGATTAAGTAACTTGCTCCAGATCCACAGATTCTCAGTATCAAAGGTAAGAGCTGTAGCGGCAAAGTTCTTCAGACTGGATTGGCAGTTAGAGATGTAAAGTTTTTCTGTTTGTTAGACATAGTTTGAAATTTCCATTTGTATTCCTTAGGTCTGTGTAAGCAAAAAAAGAGTCTTAAGCATATTCAGCAATGTATGCACACGCTCGGCCCTGCTGTCTATCGTCGCCATCAGATACACTGAAGAAATCTGAATCTTAACGTCCAAAATTGAATTCAATATCTTCCTTCCCCATCCCCATTCCCAAACCTTCTCCTCTTCCAGATTTCCCTATTTCTGCCAAAGGTACCATCATCTTACCAGTAAGTCAAGTCTGTTTCCTCAGGATTAGTTTGGACTCCTTGCTGTCCTCATCCCTCATGTCCAGTCAGTTGCCGCATCTTGTCATTTCTGCTGTCATGACACTATTGGACTCCTTTCCACCAAAACAAAACAAAACCCAACCAAGCAAACCACAGACCCTTCTCTTTTCTGAATTACTGCATCAGCCTCCTCATTGGTCTTCCTGCCTCAATTTTCTCCTTACTGTAGTCCGTTCTACACAGAGCCATCTACGTGATTTTCTGTAAGTAAAGATTTGTCTCTATGTCGCCCTCCTCAGTTAACTCCAGGGACTGCTTACTACCTCATGATAAAATATAAATTCCTCATTTTAACTTTTAATGCCCTATGAAACTGCCCCAGGCCTATCTTTCCAGCCTCACTGGAGGCTGAACATCAGCCCTTCTCACTTAAACACTTCATCACCCTTTAGGGACCCTCAGGATCACACTGTTTGCCCCTGTATTGACCATCCCCCATGCCCGGAATACACTGCCTCCTTCCTTCCATTTCATAGAGTCTCCTTTCCTTTAAGCCTGCAGTTTTCCAACTTTTTAGTCCTCAGGACCCCTGTATATTATAAGATAAATTACATTTAAAAATATTGAAGACTGCAGCCTACTATATATATATTTGTCATTAGAAATTAAAATAGTTATTAATATTTTAGAAATATTTATTTGTTTATAATAATACAACCATTACCAGTTAATAAAATAACACTTTTATAAAAATAATTTTTCAAGACCAAAATACACATGGTGTTGTTTTAAATATTTTTGCAAATATCTTTAGTGTCTAGATTTTCTTCTATATTCAGTCTGTTGGGATATATTGTTTTGGTCAAAGTTTACAAACAAACTCCAGCCTCAGGCAGATATATAGGGAGTAGTATTTTAATAGGAAAATACCCTCTTTGTAGGAAGGAGGGGAGCAACCATTTTTTTAAGGACTCACCTGCAAAGCATTGTGCTAAGTACTTTACAGATAGTTTATAATTTTGGTCCTGGAGAAATAGGTGCTATTACTCTCATCCTTATTTTGCAGATGAGGAAATGGAAGCAAAGAGAGTTAAATTATGCGTATGGCCCAGTTCCATACACAGAATAACCATCTGCAGCTGAATTTGAACTCAAGTTTTCCTTAATCCAGGCCTAGTGTTCAATCCACTGCACAATACTATTCGCTAATTCAGTTCAGTAAACATTGATTAAGCACCTTTTATGTCCCAGGAAGTTTGTTAAGCACTAGGAATACAAAAATAGGTGAAAGGTGGTCGTTGTCCCCAAGTAGCTTATAATCTAATAGGGGAAGATAATATGTAAGCAAAAATATGTGTGTGTGTGTGTGTATACATACAGACATACATTCACAAGGCAGATTCTATACAGGATAAATAGGAAGTAATTAAAAGAGGGAAGATAATGTAATTAAAAGGGTTTAGGGAAAGCTTCTAGTAGAAAGTGGGATTTTAGTTGATTAGTTTATTTACTTAAAGGGTACCATTTAGCTGTATTCATCATTTGATTTCTAGGACTCTTTGAAAGGGTTTTAGGAACCCTCAGGATCACACTTAAGGTGCGACTCAAGCACCATCTTATGCAGGAAGACTTTGCTGATTTCTTCGAACTACTGGTGCCCTTCTTTCCAAACTACCTTGAATTTAATTCCTTTATATGTAGTTGTATTCATTCCCTTTATTTAGGCCATCTGTATTTTTAGAGGTACTGGTTTTCTTGCTCACCAACCCCACCCCTGATACATTCCTTGAACATAGATGTTGCTTCACTCCCTGCTTCTGTATATCCTATGCCTGGCACACAGTAGGCAGTAAATGAGTGTTTGTAAATTGATTGCTTGTTTGCTCAGCCTGACAGCCTTATTTAGTGTAGAGAGGCCTAGGGTTTGAACCCTGTACTTTCTCCTTGCCTCCCTGGTAGTCATGTTACCATTCTCTTCTTCCACTGTCTCTCCCCCAAGGCTCTCCCCTTCCTCCCCCCTTTCCCTTGAAGCCAGAGCAAAGAGAGGTTTCATTTCTGCCTCCTTTCCACAAGTGATTCAAGACCCCTAAGTGCCCCTTGTCTGGAGCACATGGAAGGTATGTCCTGTGAGTATGGGATGTCCTCCTTACTGGCCTAATTATTCTGCCCAGTGTTTTAAATGTCAAGAAAATGACATAGCCTCCTTAATGAGCAGGGCTGAAAACCATTTAAAGCACAGGGTTCATCTGATAATATTTAATAACCGCCCTGATAGAGCTGAAGCCATATAGGGGTAGCTCCCTTGAAGATAGCTAATAGTTCCTATGTTAGAGCCAGAGGGAAAAATGTAGACATTGGAAGACATTTCTCTGCCAGTGAATGGAGAAGGCATTTTTCTTAATGAAACTTTGTTTTTAAAGACTTAGAAAAGCTTAGGCTTAGGAGCTAGTATCTTTGGAATAATTTTTTCCAGAATGGCTAGCCTTTCACATGAGAATGTATTTGGAATTGAGTGTAAGTTATTAGGATACAGAAGTATTATTTCATAGTAAAGATTAGTTTCTCAGTCATAGTTAATTCCACTTCCTCCACCCCCCTAAATTTGACACATACGAGATATAGGTAGCAGTTTTCCTTACTAAATGCAATATTTCTTATTCTTATTTGCTTCACAGTGGATTTTGCATGGTGGTATGGCCATGTCTTATGTAAGACTTGAATGAATTCCTCTGAATTATTGAGTTAATATGTATAGAGATAAAATTTCAAAGCAAACAGCAATTGAGTGAAGAATTTTCATTTAAATCACAGAATTTGAATCTTGTTCATGGAAGTGAGAAAATGGTGTAAATAATACACATCATTAAGCTTTGCTTTATTTATAAAGCAGGGTGCTAATAAATAGGCACTACTTTATCTAATAGAAATTTGACTGAAATCAAGCCCTTCATAAGAAGACCAGGGGGAGAAAAGACTTCTTAGGCCTAAGTCACCCGAATGAACCTGAAATTAGGATTTGGTTTGCCTGTTTAATGCCTGTGAGCTTCATATACATTTTTGCAGTCTATCTGGTTGAAAGCCCCGGGTGACTTGAAATTCAGGATACCGGACAATCCAGAGAGGGTGGAAATCAGCACTAAAGGATATTTGTTATGTACACTTGAAACTTGAAGCTAGGGAATATCTGCTTTCCCTGCAGCCATCCCCTCAGAAACCTAACCCACTTGTCCCCATCTAAAACTTCATGTTTGCTCTCTGCTGGAGACTTTTCTTTAGTTGAACCTCCTGTTCTGAAAAAACTAGTAACCAGTCAAGACCAAAGCACAGCTGAGAAGTTTTGAAAGACCAAGTGCTTTTAAGTTGCTCCTTGTTCTGGCTCCAACTGTGTTTTCTTTCAACATTAAGTTCACTGAGGGGAAAAAGTTGAGATCAGAAAGAACACTGCTATTAGAAATGGAATATTTCTGCCATGATTGTAATGTATGTTGCCCACAGTGACAATCAACCTATAGACCCTTCTCCTCACTTCTCTGGTAAAATTATTGTGAAAGGGGACAGAAACACAGCCTCAATGGGAGATTGGAAGTAGCAGTAGTGTTTGGTGGCAGAATCTCACTGCCCTGTTCTCTCTCTCTGTCCTGTATCAAATCCTACAACCACACCACACTAATTATCCCCAGAAAGGGAGGGGTTGCCATGGTGACTGAGCACTTTTTAAAGCACAGGAATGGTGTTCATTATTGTTCAGTGTCTTTAGCCCTGGGGAAAAGGTCAGTGTGTAGCTGTTGTTTTCCATATGAATTTTGGCCGAAGAGCCAAACAGAAAGCAGTAGGGACTACCTAGGAGAAGGTAAGATGGTGTTTCTGAGCTTTACATATGAAGTTAGTGAGAGTAGTTTGTTTAAGTTTGTTTTCACAGCTCTGCAGCTAAGTTAATTGCAGAACTCCTTTTGACCGTTAAGCAAGGAAAAGCAGAATGGAAGAAAAGAGAAAATTAGTGAATGGTGAGCTTTTTTTCCTGGTATGAGTCAGGTATAGAGTCTTTCCAAGCCAAAGATAGTTTATTCTAAAGAATTTGAATATCAGGTTTATTATCTTTACTTTTTTGAAAGGTTTGTTTGAATTTAAAGTTAATAAAATGGTTGAGCCTTACCTATACTTGATCCATCATTTTATTTTAAAAACTGTTCTATTCTTGAGACAAATAATTTTTATTTCGGTAAATAGGCAATATGATTTTTCTCTATAAATGACGTTCTGGTCACATTAAATTTTCTAATGAAAACATTAGCTATATCTAATCAGTTATTGATGTGTGATATTTGGTATTACAAAATAAGATTTTTTAAACAACAACTGTGAGGGAGATCTATTTAGACTCCCAAGTTTTGTAACATAATAATTATGTTTCTGGTTCTTTCTTCTGTTGGCCAAGCCAATTTTAAATAATTTAGAGTAAAAACTGTGGGGCCCAGATGACTACTCTTCTTAAAATAGACTGTTTTTCTTGTTGTTTTTGCAAGACAATGACTTCTTTGAAATGTAACATTCTACTAGTTGAAGAACTTGTATTTTTTCATCTGAAACATCAAGACTCATTTTATTTTTTTTTATTATCTTTGCCTTTGGAAAAGTTGTATGTATAAGTAGTTTTAAGCCTAGCTTTGTGTTGACTGGCTGATAAACTAAACAGATTTTCTCTTTAGGAACAGAGAATGAGCCTTTTCTGTATTTTTCATACTTATAAAGCTGTTTATGAGGCCACCTCATAGTCCTCTTTATAGTTAACTGAGATGTCAAGATACCAAGGAAATGAAAGGGAAAGGCTGATTAGACAAAACCAGTGGCTGAGACACTGTAAGTGTGGCACTTAGCTTGCCTTGCCTCATCTGCTTCATGCTAAAGAAATATTATTTGGTCAGAATTTAGGATGTGTTTTAGTAACTGGAAAGATGAGGGGAAAAGTTTTTTTTTTAATTGTAAGTCTTTTGACTTGATTTCTTATGCTCCTAATTACAGAAACATGTTACTTTCTTCTCATACTCTCTATATAGATAACTGTAATTAACTTGAAATTAATAGATAGGTTGGTTAACAGGCCGGAAATTGAGAAATACTTGAATGTCCTTTTTTCCTCTTTCTAGCCTCCCCACTGATCACTGCTGTGACCTTGGGCACACAAGACAGATGATCCCATTGGGCTACACTTTCCTTGTCTGTAGTGACAAAGGTTAATATTAGGTTGCAGATACGAAAAAGATGGTGTCCTGATATCTCTCTGTGGTTCTGGAGGAAAAATAACTTTTAAAAATATTCTAGTAGTATCTTATTTAAAGTTTCCTCATTTCTTTTTAGATGCCAGATCAGTTTGATCAAGCGTTAGTGCTTAACCAACTGAAATATTCTGGGATGCTGGAGACTGTGAGAATAAGAAAAGCTGGGTTTCCTGTCCGAAGACCCTTTCAGGATTTTTGTAAAAGGTAAGAGTTCTGTTAGACCATTGAGATACATTGTATCCTATTATTTATAGGAGGTTTTAGAGAACAAAAAGTTAAGGGAAATTCATTACACAACTAAATAGGGAAATGTGTCTCACAGGTATAAAGTACTGATGAGAAATCTGACTCTTCCTGAAGATGTCAAAGGAAAGTGCACGGTCCTTCTTCATCACTATGATGACACCAACAGCGAGTGGCAGCTTGGAAAGACTAAGGTAAGAATTGCTGTGATTCCTCTTCCATGCTTATTATATGGCTATAGTTAGCATATCTCTTTCACATCTTCAAAATAAATGTTCCACTAAAGTCCATGAATATTCCAGTATACTTTTCTCTAGATCCATAGTCTTAAGCTCCATGAGGACAGATACTGTATCTTGTCTAACCTGTGTATCTTTCCCATCACCCAGCCTAGTGATCTGCCTGAGGTAATGCTGATTAATGTTTGTTCAATTGGATGTTTTCATTAAACGCCATTTAAAAAAAGCCAATGCCTTTTGCATACAAAATTTCTTAAGAAATTGTGTCATTTTATTTTATCAAGCATTTTCATTTCTGTGTGAACTAAGTACTACTACATGCAACTCTATACTAGAGAAACACTAGTAAAGAAACGGTTTGTGGTACTTAGGTAAATTCAGTTGACCTACCAATGTGAATTTGCTTACATTGTCAGTTTTGAAACTTATCTGATCCTGCAGAGTTTAGTGAAGCCTTTCAACTACTTATTTTGTCTGAGAAGATAAATAGCCCATAAAAGTTATATTTGTTAAGTCATGATGGGCCTTTGAAACCATTATGAATATACCAAGAGTTACAATGTTTCATGTCTGCCAAAAAATTGATTTGAATTATAGCATCAAATAAGTTGATTTGAATTATAACATCAAACAATGGCTGAGTCTTTGTAGATACTATGATACATCAATTAATGAATACTCTGGAAATTGAAATTATTCCATGATAGAGTCTATATTTTGTTAAGTGAAAAATGACTCACTGTGCAAAGAAGTGTTGGCATTGTCATACAACATGGTTTCTGATGAGCTATGTATACGTAGAGGACAAAAATAGCCATGACAGCTTTTCTTTGTTAACAACTACTGAATGTAAACTGGGCCAACTCAAAGAAGATTTGGAGTTGTAAAAGTTTGTCTTCAGCAGCTTTCATTTTCCATTTTTTTCCCCCAATCTCCCTGACAACACCATCCCTCAGATACCATGTCTTTCCATTCTCCAGCCTTCTTCCTGCTGCCAAAAGAATAAAAAGATAAGATATAGAATATTAGAACTATCACATTTTGTTTGTTATAAAAACAGAATAGTCCCTGTCCTCAAGGAGCTTATATCCTAGTGGGAGAGATGTATATAGGCATATATAGGCTATATAGAAATCAAATCAGATAACCTGAGGTCCTCTTCTCTTAGTGTATTTTTTATTTTTCTAATCTGTTTCCTCATCACTCTTGGTATACTTCAAACTGAGCAGTTCTGTGTTCTCGTTGTGTCAAGTAAGCACTAATCTGAGTGAATGAATGAATGCACTAATATGAGCTTAATATGCTCAAAGACAAAGAATCCCCTGCGCTACAATTGGCATAAAAGGATTAGATAGCTATGAGTGGCTAAATAATTCAAACTGAGGGTAATTAAAAGACAAAAAACCCTAACATACATATTATTTGCAGATTGCTATTACCTAAGGGAGTTCCCAGGTTACTTTTTGAGAAATATTACATCTGTAGTTTGACTGACACAAGCAATTAATGGAAGGCATTTATTAATCATCTATACAAAGTATTAAGGAACAAAAACCAGTATTGGTCATAGTCTTTGCTTGGCCTTGAGAAGTTTATAAAGTCCTTATAGAGACAAAACTTAGGCAAGTATTAATAGCCTTACAGAGATTATACAGTTTTAAGAAATTCAGGCTAAGAAAAAGGCCATTGTTTGGTATGGTAGATCAGGAAAATTCATATAAATAGAGTAGTTCTTATGACTAGATTATGACAGATGCATAATTTGATAGAGCTCAGAGAGAAAGTAGGAGAATAGTATTGGCAAAGTCACAGAGGAAGGGGAAGAGGGAATGGTGTTTTTGGTATAATAGAGGAGACTACTTAGAGGGAACAGTTGGGCTTCTATTGGGGAGTGGTGAGAGAGAAAGTTGGTTGGGTAAAGCAAGTGAGTTTAATAGCTTCTATTTTATGGTTTTTCAGTGATTCTTCCCAGAATGTTTCATAGTTTCATAGAGACGTTACAGGTAGTTAAGTAGATTTAGAACTAGAAAGGGGCTTTAGATCATACAGTCCAACATCATAATTTCATGGATGAGGAAACAGATCAGAGAGCGTAAGAGACTTGCTTATTACCCTCCTGGCAGTGTTAAGAGTTGACACTGGAACCCAGGTTCTAAATCCCTCCCACTCCATCCCCTCTGCGGAACCGTTGTGCACAAAGTGACCACTTAGATATTTGTTATCAACTCTATTCTTTTCTTTCTCCACTGCCCCAACCATACCTTCTAAAATAACAAAAAAGATCCTTTCCCACCTAATTAATAAAAGAAGCATTTATTTTCCTACAAAACTGGTGTCACCAAAGGGATCTCAGAGATCATCTCATGCCACTTCTTTAACAAGTGTGAAAACAGAGGACAGAAAGGTAGAATTATTTCTCTGGAATGACATTCATCTAGTTAGGGGCAGAAGCAAGACTCGAACCCAGTTTTCCTGGTTCTTAATCCAGTTCTCTTTCTACTGAAACTCTCTGCCTTCTAGAAATAACCTAGACTAGAGGAGTCGATCCCAGCCCCAAGGCTACAGAAGAGTCAGTTAGAGAGGCAGAAACAAGGAGGAGTTTATGGGGCGCAGCAAGGAGGTCAGTGTGCTGGTCTGAAGAGCTTAGTGGGGAGCAGTGCATGAGTGCTGGAGAAGTAGGAAGGAAATGGTCATGAAGACCTTTAAATGCCAAAGAATTGGCTATTTGATTCTAGAGGCAGTAGAGAAACCCTCCAATAGACACCCTGGAATTTAATGAACTGGGGGAGGGTTGACATGGTCAGAGCCGTACTTCAGAAAAAGCCCTTTGGCATCCATGTGGACGACGGATTGAAGAGGGAATAATTGTGAGACAGGAATACCCAGTGTAGAGTACTTCAGTGAAAGAGGTAAGAAATAATGAGGGCCTGAATTAGGCTCCTGGCTATGTGAGCAGAAAGAATAGTAGGCGCTTTGTGAATATAGAAATAACAAGATTTACAACTTACTGGATACGTGGATAGGGATCGATCAGGGATGTCACCAAGATTATGAACTGGGGTGATTAAGAAGATGGGGGCGATCAGCCCATCTGAAGTGGTGCAGTGAACTCCAAATCCTCCTTTTAAGGAGGAAGCTCAGTTCAGATGTGCCCTCATTTCTCACCTGGCTGCACTACTCGGGGCCTTTTCTGACTTCTCCAGCTGTGGCCTTGGGTACCTCCCAGTCCTGTACCGCTCCCCACCTGCTTCACTTTACAGCTTCCTTTTGTGTGTTATTGAGAGAAAGAATTGTCTCTTTTTTTCATATTTGTATTTCTAGCACTTAGGACAGTACATGGCATGTAGTAGGTGCTTAATAAAAGTTTATTATGGTTGATTGAATGAAGGTCAGAAGAGGGGGTTGGTATGAGGGAAAATGGTAAGTTCCCCTTTTGGGCATATTAAATTTGAGGTTCTTCCAGGATGTTAGTATTAAATGTCCAAAGAACAATTGGAAATGTGAAACTGGTGCTCAGGAGAGAAGGGATGGGAAAGATTTCTGTACAGCTTTTCATCACATTAAATCTAAATAATTTCTGCAGCTTCTACCCATTCCTAGTTCTTCCCTCTTGGGAACAAGTAAAAGAAGTCTTCTATCTCTTCTTTGTAAAAGCCCTTCAAAGACTGTGGCTATCATGCATGTCTCACCTAAATCCCCTCCAGGTTAAACATAACTATTTTCTTCAGGTAATCCTCTTTTCATACATTCTCTAGTCCTTTCTTCATCTAGGTCACCCTCTTCTGGATAGTGGATGTACTTTGGTTTCTCCACCTGCTCTGTTCTGGACCAGGCATGGGGAATTTGAAGCCTTGAGGCCACATGTGGCCTTCTAGGTTCTTAGGTGCGGACTGGGGGATTTGTTCTATGAAGTTTGGATTCAGTCAAAGGACCACACTTGAGGACCTAGAGGGCCATAGAGGCTTCAGATTCCCCACCCCTATTCTGGACCCTCCCTCTTTTTTTCAATGGAGCCACTAGATTAGGGGGTTGCCTTTTAATACTGCAGTTTGATACAGTTTTTTTTTTTCATATAGCTTGCAGTTTAAAAGAACCCTTTGATCTTTTTTTATACAAACTGTTGCCCTAGGGTACATTAGCCCCATCTTTGTACTTTTGACTTTGGCTTTTTGAGCACAAATATAGGACTTCACATTTATCTTTATCAAGCTTTATTTTTATTATATTTGGTCTATAATTCCAGTCTATTGAAATCTTTTTGGATCATACAACCAAAGTCTACCTAATCCTTCAAGATTTTCTGTTCTCTTCTGCCCCCCTGTTTTGAATACGAGTCATGATCCTCACATCCTGATCATATGCTTAGTTTTTTAGGTTTGGTTTTGGTTTGCTTTTTTATTTCTGTCCTATTTGCCTTCTTGTAGAAATAAATACCTTTTCAGTCAGAGAACTTAGGTTTCATTTCTTATTCTGCTCTATGAGGTCTGTATATGACCTTGGAAAGTCTCTTTACCTTTCTGAGCCTTAGTTACTCATCTGTAAAATGAGGGGGTGGCATTCTCTTAGGTTTCTTCCAGCTCTATATCCTTTGGCTTACTATGGTGGGTATGTCTCTGGTAGCAATTTGGAGCAAACATCCTCTTTGTTAATGGAGGAAATATTGTACCCATAACCAGCTAATCCAGGGGAACCCAAACTGTTTAACCAAAATGATAGAAAAAAATTAATTTGTTAATCGTCTAAGTTCAGTACATTTGATATCTCTTTGGGGATGTGGGGAAGCACATATCTTCAGATTGCTTTGCTCTGATTCTCATGGAGAGTAAGTGTAACATCCCACTTTGAGCTAGGACTTTGGAAATGTCTGTTCTATCAACTTAGATTCTCATGGAGAGTAAGTGTAACATCCCACTTTGAGCTAGGACTTTGGAAATGTCTGTTCTATCAACTTAGAATTCTTATTATATAGCTATGTTAACTCAATGTTAAGTGTTATGTATAAAACTTAATTTCATTTTATGAAGTTTTTCAGTGCTTTTTTTAAAGTTTTTGTTTTATTTTTACTAAAAAAAGAAAACCTGTTGAAATCGGAACTATGGCAAATAGGTCCTTAATGGGGATAATCCTTTTTCCTCCAGATTTTTTTATTTCTTCTTTTCAGTTCTAATTTTCAACACTGCATATGGCAAATATTCTTTTCCTATAAACTGTAGGACAGATGAGATAAAAACAACTTTCTTTACAAGTTTGTTTGTACTTTTAAAAAAACTTTTAAATGAAAGAGAAGTCCAAGGGAAGAGTTTTTTCTGATAGTGGATGAATGCTACTTAAAGGGAAATAAACTGACTTGGTTGTTATCTTCTCGCTTAACAAAGCTGAAGTTCACTGGTGTGCATACTTAGATTTAAATTATGTCCTCCGGAAAGGATGTACTTTGTTATTTTTCTTTTAAACAACTTCTAGAACAAAGAGCAGTGGAGGGCAGTCCTAAAGATTCAGGGACTGGGTAGGACTTGGGAATCCTACCTTCCCTTCAATAGTGTATTGACCAAAAAAATAAATTTACATGCTGTCACATTTTTATGAAACCTGATTTTGGTCTATAATTGTGATATACAAAGATTGGTATTTGGGGAAACACCCAAACAGACCCAATTTTTATACTTGTAGTTTTGTCATCTGTGTCTTTTACATAAATATCCTTGGTATTTAATGCATTTATGTATGAAATGAAATAACTTTCTTATGTAAGACTATTATAAGTTTCTCATACAATTATGCAGTTTTTAGAGTTCCAGGAGAAAAATTAAGGAAGCTGGCTCTTGATGTGATTTTTGAGGTTTATTTGTATTTTTACCTGGATGCTGTTGAAAGGAGTGAGAAAATGTGTCTTAAAGCTAATTCCTCACTCCATGACTCATAGGAGGAACTAAAATTAAGATCATGTGTGAGGAAGTTTAGAATTCAGCAAAAAAAATTTTCTACAGGCAAAAAATTGACTCAAGTCAAAAATGTAAGGATAGATTTCTTCTCTTCTTTTAGGAGAGACATAGAAGACTTCTTAATTATGTCTTAATTCTGAGGGGAAAAAATGAAGTGGAAAATGACATTCATTTGTAGCCATAATATTTGTACTTCTTTTTAAAAGCTAGGATTTATAATATAAAATTTATACCAGACTATCCATGATGTTCAGTCTCTCCTCCTGCCAATTAAAGGGTATTATTTTTATTTGGCAAGAAGACATACCTATTGAGAATGAAGGATTTGTGTTCTTGTCCCCAAAGAGTAGGCAACAGACATAGGAATTTTCTTCAGGAGTCTTCTCAGTGAGTATGATATACTAAAAATGCTTTCTCTATTTTAAATATTTATCAGGAATTCATAAACCACTTTGCCCTTCACTCCAAAAGTCTCTTTTCTAGGATTAAATTCTTAATGTGAAATCGTTATGTGAATGCATGTTCCCAGAATAATAGATGCAGTGAGCTGGCTGGAGCTAGCTGTTATCATTTAATAATCATTAATGAACGGACCAACCTCAAAACAAATGTTTGGCAGAACATAGTGACATTTGGCTTCAGTGAGAAAATCACTGCCATTGAATTTCCTTTTTGTTCCATAAACGAAAAAAATCTATTTTTCACTTGTTACTAATGATTCAGAAATTTCATATTCTGTATGTGGGACAAAAATATAACTCATTCCATGGTCAATAGGTTCTGTTCTCTGATGCCAAGTTATTCTTTGCATGTAAAACATGTTTTCTTGGCAATTTGGTCTTTAAGAAATCCTGACATCTGAATTTTCTCTGAGCAGGTCTTCCTTCGAGAGTCCTTGGAACAGAAATTGGAGAAACAGAGGGAAGAGGAGGTCTTCCGGGCAGCCATGGTGATCCGTGCTCACATCCTTGGCTATCTGGCACGGTGTGTAACCTGTTAACCATGATACATAAGACATGCTTTTGTTGTATAATCTAAGAGTATGTGAGTTTAGTTTAAAATGACTTTGGGACTCTGAAAGGAACAGTTGAGCAAAATGAAATTGGTTCTTACTGCTGTCTCCCACTCCCAAACCTCAGTCATTCCATTCATTGCTGTTATGCAATCTCAGTCTTTATAAAAAAGAAAGAAGGACCCATCACTGATATTAAAAAAGAGAAAAATGACAATGCTGAAATGTTTAATTTCGTGCATTATGGACTGGAGTCCTGATAGTACAACCCCATCTGTTTACCTTTTATTTTCTCAGTAATGCAATAATAGAAGCCTGTGCAGGAGTAGTTTGCATAATGAGACCATTTCTTTTCATGTGGATATTAGTTCTATACACACATACAGAACAACATATCAGACGAAACACCATGCATTGCCCATTCTATAGGACAAAGCTGTCCTGCTGTGTTAATTTCTTTTGTTAGAAGCAGGAGATAGATCAAACTTCCTTTCTTTTCTAAGAGCATCTTTTTCTTGGGGTCATAAAAAGCGTAGCACTAGGTAGTGTGCATTTATTTTGTCAAGACAATACTAGTTTCCTCACAAAATGGACCTTGTACTCTGGATGAAAGTAGAGGGGTGGTAGAGAAAGCATCACCGTAATAAATGGATTGTTACAAAGCTAGGTGCTTCTTCTCTTTTTTTGCTGCCCTGAAATCAAAAAGCAAATGATTATCTAGGAATGAACCTCTGTTTCCATGACTCATCTGACCCTCTTTACCATGATGGTTGTTCTTCCTTCAGGAAACAGTACAGAAAGGTCCTTTATCATATAGTTATAATACAAAAGAACTACAGAGCCTTCCTCATGAGGAGAAGATTCTTGGGCCTGAAAAGAGCTGCTGTAGTGCTCCAGAAACAACGGAGGGGCCAGATTGCTCGCCGAGTTTACAAACAAATGCTAGAAGAGAAGTGGAAAAAGGAGGAACAAGAAAGGTGCTGTGTGCTGTAGTACTTGGAATTAACTGAAAATTATATTTTAGATTTCCTTCTGACCATCCTTCGTAGCAGCAGGCAGTAGTGAATGTTTCAGATCCTTTTAAAAACAACAGTAATAAATCATTCCTCTCCGATTCAGTATGTAAATTTCCTAGACACAGAGGAAACTTAGTATTACCTTGGAGTGTTATGCCCACTTTTATTTATTTTTGGTAGGGGTGGAATCAATTTCTGTGATTTTCTCCAAGCAGAGTATTCTTGATGGAGGGAGCTTCCCTCACTGAAGCTGGCCGCAGTCAGTAACCTAGAGTGATGCTGGGCCTGCAGAGGGGAGAAGCTGACCCCTGAACACAGAGTTAGTCTGAGTGAAAGTCAGATCTTCAACTCTTGGGTCTTCCCTGACTTGCAAACTAGCTTTATATTCATTTTGCTGTGTTTCTTGTTCTTATCTGTAGGTAGACTAAATGTATTTCAAGAGAAAAGCTATAACCTTCATTCTTCTAAAGTTTCTGCCTATATTTAGCAAATGCCCATTGGAAAATAAGTGGGGTGGGGGAGACTCAGGGCTCAGTGACTTGGCCAGGGTCATACAACTAGTCACCCCTTGTCAGCTACCAGATTTGAACTCAGGTCTTTCTTATCCCAGGGCCTTAGCACTAGCCACTGCACCACCTAGCTGTCCCTAAGTATCTCTTAATAATAATACTAATATATTTTATCATGTTCACATTCTTTTCTTAACTTTTTAGGGAAAGAGAAAGGAAGAGACAAGAAGCTGAGCTTCTTGCCCAAAAGGTAAAGAATGGTTTGATAACTTGGCTTCTCTATTTGTTCTTTTTTCTTCTCACTCCTAACAGCTAGCCCATTGAATTGTTTTAAAATGTACCATGTTTAACACTGAGGTCATTCTTATTCTCCAAAATACCCTTCTTTTCACTTCTCTATTTTTGTTTATGGTACCACAATTATCCTCACATCCCCTAGACTTCAAATGTTGGAGTCACCTTGTACTCATTTCTTCTACCATAAAAGTTATTGCCAAATATTCTTGCTTCTTACATCTTCCATTTCCCCACTCCTTTCTAATTCCACTTCTGTGATCCTAGTTAAGTAAGGCCCTCATTACCTAGAGTGTTGTAATAATCTCTGCCTAATCCCCTTGTCTCCAGTCTGTCCTCTTTCCAGTCTACTCTTTGCACCAGCTCTGGATTATTCTTCCCAAATGCAGGTCTTAACACATTGTATATCTGAACAGAAATCTTCAGTAACTCCCTATTGCTTGCTTTAGATTATTGTCTAGCATTTAAGGCAGTGTGCATAGCCAGAATTGACACGCCTCTGTTCTTCAGTCTTACCTTTTCTTTTTCCTCCCTTCTTTTGTGAATAATCTTCCATTCCTAGACTATTCTATCCTTAAAATACCCCTACCCCCCTTCTCTTCCTTTCTTCCAAGGATATGTTATGTACCTTCCAGGATATATTGTGGAGTCAGTAAGCATTTATTAAGTGCCTGCCATGTGCTCTCACTGTGCTAAAGCCTGGGGGGATACAAAGGAAAGCAAAGAGCCTCCATCCTTGATGAGCTTACAATCTAATGGGAGAAATGACATACAAGTAACTATATACAAATAAGCTGCATGTAGGATAAATAGCGGTAGTCAGCAGAGGGACTGGGACAGGCTTCATATAGCAGTGGGATTTTAGTTGAGACTTAAAACCAACCAGGAACACCAAAAGATGTAGATGAGGAAGAAGAACATTCCAAGCATGGAGGACAATCAGTAAAAATGTCCTCAAGCTAAGAGATGGAGTGTTTTGTTCAAGACTGAACGAGGAAAAGGAAAGGTTTTGAAGGCTTTGAACAACAAACAGAATTTTACATTTGATCCTGGAGGTGATGTGGAGCCCCTGATGTAGGGGTGAGTAGGAAGGTGACATGGTCAAATCCATGCTTTAGAAAAATCACTTTGACATTGCGTGTAAGATGGTCTGTAGTAAGGAGAGACTTGGGACACACAGACCCCACCATCAGGCTGTTGTAAAAGTCTAGGTGTAAGAAATGAGCACCCATTTCAAGAGAAAGGGGGGCTTATTCAAGAGACATACATGAGAGATCCAAAGGTGAAATTATCTGCCTTTGGTGGCAGATTGGAAAATGGGGATGGTGGTATCCAGAGAGAGTGAGGAATCAAAGATGAACTGATTTTACAATCCAGGGGGACTGGGAGGACGGTGGTGCCCTTGATAACAGGGACGTTTAGAAACCTGCCCCCTCTATTCAAGGAATTCAGTTCACTAAACACTTAAAAAGCCGAATCTGATTCCTGCCAGACATAAATTTTCTCTTCTCACCCAGATCTGTCCTGGCCACTCTGTTCCTTTGCTTACTTACACAATTATGATTTATATTAGCTATTTGTTCATTTTTCATCTTGTCCCTGCTGGACTGTAAGTTCTTTAGAGACAGGGGTTGCATCATGCATCTTTGCACTCTGGGAGCCTTGCACAGAGACAGAGTAAGCACCTAATTGATGTGTGCTGAATTGGATTGTCCCTTGGAATTCAAATCAGACAACTAGAAAAAAGTGAACTCTAAAAAATGTCATGTGGGAATTTCCTACTGATGGCCTTGGTTTTTGGTTTTTTGTTTTAACCAGGAAAAGCTTTGTACACTTGAGTTTGTCATTATGAATTTAATTTCCACATTCCAGTGAAACTTTTCAGTTTAGGTCCTTACTACATATGATAGAATGTGATGGCACCTCATTGCAGTGTGTATTGAAACATACTGAAGTCTTGCATTTCTTTTCTGAACAGGCTGAAGAGGCAAGGAGATTGGCAGAGCTTGAAGCCCGTCAGAGAGAAGAGCAACTGAAACAGGAGATGGAAAAGCAGAAGGAAAACAAGCAAGTAGAGGAGATCTTACGCCTGGAGAAGGAGATAGAGGATCTACAGCGTGTGAAGGAGAGGCAGGAGCTGTCCTTGACAGAGTCTTCCTTGCAAAGACTGCAGGAGCTCCGGGACCAGGAGCTTAGGAGGCTTGAGGATGAAGCCTGCCGAGCAGCCCAGGAGTTCCTGGAGTCCCTCAACTTTGATGAGATCGATGAATGTGTCAGAAATATCGAGAGGTCCCTTTCTGTGGGCAGTGGCTTTTCCGCAGAGCTCAGTGAATTGACTAGTGATGCCTGTGGGGAAAAGCCCAATTTCAACTTCAGCCAGCCTTACCCTGAGGAGGAGGTGGATGAGGGTTTTGAGGCTGATGATGATGCCTTTAAGGATTCTCCCAACCCAAGTGAGCATGGCCATTCTGATCAGAGAACGAGCGGCATTCGGACGAGTGATGACTCCTCAGAGGAGGATCCCTACATGAATGACACAGTGGTGCCTACAAGCCCTAGTGCTGACAGCACTGTGCTGTTGACACCCTCTGTCCATGACTCTGCTAGTCTACACAACTCGTCCAGTGGGGAGTCTACCTACTGCATGCCCCAGAGCTCTGGAGACCTTATTTCCCCAGATGGTGATTATGACTATGACCAGGATGATTATGAAGATGGGGCTATCACTTCGGGCAGCAGTGTGACTTTCTCCAACTCTCACAGTAGCCAGTGGTCCCCTGACTATCGCTGTTCGGTGGGCACATACAACAGCTCGGGAGCATACCGTTTTAGTTCTGAGGGAGCACAGTCCTCAGTAAGTACATACTGTTGTTTCCACTGTCTCAACCCACATGTGCCAACTTCTTTAGGTCAAATAATACAAAATATACAGAATCCATTATTTACCCAGCAATAAAAAGCTCTTAAAGCCTTTAATTTTCAGAGGATTTTCAATAGCAAATAGAAGCCTTTGATAATGCCCTCTGTGTGTAGCTAGATACATACCCAGAATTGAATTTTGCCTGAAGCCTAATAAAAGCTGGCATGTGTTTACTTGGAGCTTGAGCAGTGTCACCCGTGGCTTTTGTCGTAGGTTAGGAGATGAGATGCCTTCACCCAGTACCAGAATTGCCAACAGCATATTGGGAAAAGTTTGGAAGAGTTGCTTCACATTTCACTCAATTGAATATTATTTCTAATAGTGTTAAAAAGATGTGGAATGGATTGCAACTGTTATAATTCTCTGTTTTGTCAAATCGTTTTCTTAATTATATTAGTTAATTATGTGAATTCACTCCCAGCCTTCTCAGTTCTAACTTTATTCTCCATTTCATGCATTAAGTCCCTCTTACATCTTATTGCAAATAACATATATATAATATGTTCATCTCTTAAATATATTTAAATGTTTTTAGCATAGTAACTTAAGATAAATTAACTTTTAAAAATTTGGTTACCATTTTATCCTTTAAACAGCAAAGTTTTTGTTGTATTTATATTAAGATAAACATCCTCTGAATTATGTGAAATCAATCTGTACCTTCTAGAATAGTTCAACAAATTACTTGAATTCAGAATGTTGATGTGCATTTAACCTTGTTATAAACACCTTGCCCCTACTTTATATCTGGACACTGATCACTGTCCAAAAAAAAGTTGGCCTCTGCATGGTGCATACCATCATTATTTTGTTCACTGAAGACTTTTATGATTGATTTTTTTATATATTCTTTCATTTTGTACAGTTTGAAGACAGTGAAGAAGACTTTGATTCTAGATTTGATACAGATGATGAACTCTCTTATAGAAGAGACTCAGTGTATAGCTGTGTCAGCCTGCCATATTTCCATAGCTTTCTGTACATGAAAGGTATGTTTCAATATCACACAGATTCTGTGGTTTTGGATAGAGGCATGGATTGATAATAAAAGAACTCAGATTCCTTTTGACCGTGCAGTGTCACAACAGAGGCAATCAGACAGCATGATTTCTGTGTCTGAGAAGGGGGTGAGGGGAGACACACACACACACACACACACATACATACACATGTGCACGCGCACGTGTGCGCCCCTGACATACTTTATGGAGGCCAGGTGCATTGATTAGCATTTTCCTTTCTCTCAGCGTTGGACCGAGAAAGAACAGAGATGGGTGTGACAACTGTGGGTAGTAGCAAGGACACACCCTGATTACTTAAATGGCTTGCCACACCCCATGTCAGTCAGCCTTTGTGGTGCCCTGGTGGGATTTTTGTTCCTAAAGATGCTTTTACAGTTGTGCGTGCCCACTATTAAGGAATTGTCAAGTTATATGCTTATACTTTACCTTGACTGTTTGCTGAATTGCATTTGCAGTGCTCACCAGCATTCTCTTTTCTCTCTTAAGTAAATAGAGGTAGAACAGAAAAGTGGACCATGTCTAAAATCCTTTTGGAAAGGTGTACAATCAGAAGTGAGGTGAACTTCTCCTTGCAATGTCCATAGTCTCAGTGGGAGGCAGGGGTGGGGCATGGAGCCTGGATGAGAAGACTTTAAATGAACTAGGAAGAAGAGATCATTTGGAAAGCAATCTTAGACTTAGGCCCAATAAGAGTATGGCTCTTAGGAATTGTATTATAATGAAACTGTCATCAAATTAAAAGACAAGTTGTTCAGTCATTTCAGTCACATCCAACTCTTTGTGACACTCTTTGGGGTTTTCTTGGAAAAGATACTGGAGTGGTTTGCCATTTCCTTCTCCAGCTCATTTGACAGATGAGGAAACTGAGGCAAACAGGGTTAAATGACTTCCCAGAGTCACACAGCTAACACATGTCTTAAGGCCAAATTTGAATTCAGGAAGATGAGTCTTTCTGACTCCAGGCCTGGCACTCTTTCCACTGTTACCTAGCTTCCCTTAAAGGTAAAAGTGAAGTTACATTGCAGAAGAATTTGGTCCTGTATCAGTCTCATTTTCCAGCCTGGGCAATAATGTTTTAAAGTATTTAGTCATTCTTTTAACAGAAAACTCCTTGTGTATTAATTTCTCTTGTCTCTCTGTTGTTCTCTTTCCTCCACTCATTTTCTGTACTTCTTATTTTTCTCTCATTCTGTATTCTTCTTTCCCATTCAATATTGATTTTATTCTCCTTTCTATTTTTCTTCTTTGTTTTTTCCCTCTTCTTTCTCTTTACTCTTTATTTTTGCTCTTTCCTTGTCTTTTGGTTCTTTTTTCATCTCTCCCCCTTCATCGTTTTTCTCTGTTTGTACTGTCCACTTTCCTCTTTTGTCCTTCATCTGCCTCTTCCCTATTCTTTGCTCTCTCTCTTTTTAATTCTTTTCTTTATGTTTCCTATATTTGCTTTCATTTTAACTGTCTCTTCAGTCACTTCAAAGTCTGTCATTCCTATCTTCACCCCATCATGCAGCATGGGCATAACCAGCCCCTTACCAGATTTGATTCAAGGAGTTACCTCTTATCCCTCCCAATCTGTGTATCATTTCATGAAAAATTTAAAACTTTAGAGGTGTGTCACATAATGAAAAACACTGGGAAGCTCAGCTAAGCAACAGACACCTGAAGAACAACCATAATTAAAATGTCTAACAGTATTATAGCAAGCCTAGAAAATTCTTGTCAGGGCTCTATAACATCCTAAAAAACACATGAAGATTGTCTAGTTACGGTTCTGAGTTTGCCTGCTATACCAAATGGAATCAGCATGGCCTTGAGAATACATAGTATGCCACTTTTACGTGTTTGTTAATGAGACTAGACATCTCATGAATGTAATTATTTGTATTGCATTATGTTTAGTCAGGATAAAATAATTGAAAGTAGAGAAAAGGCAAGATAAAGAAAGCGTTGAAACTTGAGTTAGGGAAGACCGGGTAACAGTGATCCAGAGAAGAATACTTGGAAATCTGATCTTCTTTCACAGTGAAGCAAAGTGATAGTGCTGTAGTTGCGGTGATTCTTAAGAGAGAGATGCAGGAAAAAATGGTTTTAAAGAAACAGTTGATTACAGAATCAGAGTGCTTCAATTTTATCCTCTTTTGTCACTTAATTTTATCAGCAACATGACCTATTGAACATGTGTGCAATTAGGAAAATGATGGCTTCACCTTTGTTTTATGAGAGATTGGTCAAATTCCGTGGATATATAAGTATCAAGGAAGAAAGAATTAGGCCCAGAAATGGAAAACACATTAACATCATAGGAAGAGCTGATAATTTAGTGTTATTAATCTAAAAGCTAATTTATATTCCACTTAGAAGGAAGTTATATTAACCATTTTAAATTTTATGTTAGATCAGAATAACCTGTGTTAATAAAATGATGGATTTTATTATTAGTCTTAATGCAGCTGTTTCTAGATCTGCTTTTGAGAAATCTCTAGTCATTCCGCAAGTAGAAATGAATTTGATATTTATGTCTAGTACCACTGATTTGTTTTTGATAGGACACAATTCTCTAGCTTGGCACATTCATAGATTTCCTGTTTTAGGCAAGCACAAAATGCTTTTGGTTTAGTTGCCATTTTAGTCAGTTTGTCGTGGTTCTTTATTTGAGTAGCATCTGCCCATAGTTGTCACCCCAAAACAACTGAGAGATACTCTTCCTTCCCCTCCTCCAATGTGGAATTCTCTTTATTTATTTAGTTATTTATTTATTTATTTTTCCAGGAAAAGTGTATTAAAGAGATTAAAGATAGCTATTTGTCTATGTTACAATGAGCAAACCAGTAACGGGGAAATCCAAAGGTAGTAACATTATAATTCTAAGTTTTATATTTTACATTTTAATCTTAACATTTCATGAATCTTAAAAGTGTTTTAAATGAGAAAGAAGGGAATATATTTTATTTTCACTCATTTTGAAAACCAGTTCAGTACCAGGAATTCAAATGTGGCTCTCTTACACTTTCCAAATGGTATGTGTTCTTCATTGCATTCAGTCAGATCCATCCAGAACACTGGCCATAAAGCTGTTACCCTTGTTGCTGCTTGAAGAATCTGTAGGACTGAGAGAGAGTTATTATCTCTTTAGGATAGAGGTCACAGTATTTTTGTGTTACTGATTTAAGTTAAACAAGCCTTTTTTAAGTTCTTGCCCTATGGTAGGCACTTTGGATAAAGAGGCAAAAAATAAAGCATTATGTATGCAAAGGGTTTTACAAATCTTAAATTGCTATGTAAATACAAATTTCAAAGAAGTTTCAGCTAATTTTTCTTAGCTCCATATTTTATTCCCAACTAGACAAACAATAATTGAGTTATAATTAGCACCAATACCAACTAAATCTGCCCTTGGATTTTGCTTAAAGCTGTCTTTTGCAATGTAAGTCATTTACCTAACAAATTAGATGAATTTTTTGAGGGTAATATTTGTACTTTTTCAAAGATAGATTTATAGAAGTATGTTTTGTTTATATAAGAGATTTTTACTAAATTTGAACTTTGATTCCAACTTCCTCAGAAAGTAAATTCTTTTAAGAAGAAAGAAAGGGCATTGGAAAAACATTTTTAAAACTTTTTCTGGGGACAGTCCATTAAATCTGTGGAGATTTACATTAAGCATGAACTAATGCACAAATCCATGTAGCCTATAAAGATTTTTCTTCAATATAATTATCTACAGATACAATATAATTAGCATAGCTTCTCTGACACAATTCAACTACTCTTTCACATTATGCTGTGTGTATAGCTAGAAACATAGGACAGATTGGTGGTGCAATGAATGGAATGCTGGACCCGGAGCCGGGAAAGACTCATCTTTCTGAGTTCAAAACTAGCCACAGACCTTACTTCCAGGCTGTGTTAGACCCTAGATAAGTAACTTTACCTTGTTTGCCTCCATTTCCACATCTATAAAATGAACTGGAGAAATAAATGGCAAACCACTCCAGTATCTTTGCCAAGAAAACCCTTAATGGATTAGATAAAACTGAAAAGGACCGAACCTCATCATTATCATCACTTAAAGAGAGACTCCAGAGGCCCCACTGTACAGACTAACATAAAACAGAACAGTCTGAGTTCCCCAGAAATCTTAACCTCTGGTTATATACCTGAAGTTGAACTAAATACCGTTTTGTGATTGCCCATCCCTAGGCTATTATTTGATTCACCACAAGTTTGTTGAGCAAGAGTTATGTATATGATTTAAAAAAAAAAACTTGAACTGAAACAGGAACCTCTTATTATTTTTAAAGCACAACCTAGTATGTTTACAATCCAGGTTTATTTTACTCTATTTTTTTCTTATCTGGGGCCCTTTCGGGGAACAGGTGGCTTAATGAACTCATGGAAACGTCGATGGTGTGTCCTCAAGGATGAGACCTTTTTGTGGTTCCGTTCCAAGCAAGAAGCCCTTAAACAAGGCTGGCTGCACAAGAAAGGTGGCGGGTCATCCACACTCTCCAGGAGGAACTGGAAGAAGCGCTGGTTTGTTCTCCGGCAGTCTAAACTGATGTACTTTGAAAATGACAGCGAGGAGAAGTTAAAAGGCACAATTGAAGTCCGGACGGCCAAGTATGTTATTGAACCTACTTTTTTCATGAACTGTTGCTAAATTATGTAAGCCATTATTGATATGAGGAGTCTTTTATTCTTTTTTCTAAGTTCTTAGCCATTTGTACATGCTAGGCATCAAGTACATAGTAATAACCACAGCATTCTCTGACATGCATGTGATTCTGATTTTTAATATTCTTCCAAGTCTTATAAAATTTATTCCCTTGGAAACTTGGGAATGATTTTTTGAAACTGAACTTAGTGCAGTGAACTATATCTTTATTTTAAGGGCCCCTGCTGTTCTTATTAGCAGATTATGCTTCCATGGATTGCCATGGAAAGAAGATATCATCTGTGAATAACTATATTTAATAGCCCTTTTGTAGTCACAATTAGCCATTTGGCTCTCATTTAAAAGACAAAGGCTAGCCAATTGGACTGCTTTTAGCCAATTGGAAGCACAATTAGTTGCACTCAGAAATAATGGTGTGAATAAATGGAACCTTTGGTCGAGGCTCCTTTTAACAATTTCACCCTTCAGCTTATAACTTTCAGTCTCCTGACTGCCAAAAGCCAAGACTGCTAATTGCTAAATTGAGGAGGAACTTGACAACCTGGAGATGTTTTCAGAATAAATCCATTTTTTTCCTCTGCTTCCCAAATGAGATCAGAGAGGTCCTTTGACTCCCTCACCACCTTAACAACACCATCTATTTTTCTCTCTGAAAGGGAAAGAACTGGACCCCCCTATTTCTACTACAAAGGATGCTTCCCAAGAAAACGTTTTACAGAGGGAGGCATGATTTTCCTTTAGAACCATGTAATAAACTCTAGTTTTATTCAGAGTAGGTTGCCTGGGGTACAGCAAGATTCAGGCTACTTAAAAGAAAATATCTCTTCTTCTAGCCTTCTGTGGTATCTGAAAGTTCCACCATTAAAGCTACTCCTTCAGAAAAAGTCATTGCTTCCAGAAAGCCCTAATTGAAATGCATGCATGTTTATCTAGGTAGAGTAACCAGGTAATTTATCAGGTTGTTTGTTTCATTTTTTTTTATCATGATCGTATTAATTAGCCACTTGTCAAATAGAGAGCTGGGTCCCAAGGAATGAGGTATAGAAAAGGTAAGTGTTTCAGCAGAGAACGAGCAGGGCTGGAAAAAAGCTTCTCCACTTGAGGGAAACCTAAGTAACCAAGGAAGTAGTCACTGGAAGGAGAGATGGAAAGAAACCAGAGACAATTTACACCATCTTCCCAGTTCTGCTTAGGATCTGGCTGTGACTGATTTCTTCTCGTGGACCACCAGAATGATCTTGCATCGTCCCAGTTCTACCCTGAAGCAGCAAGGCATTGTAGCTAGACAGCTGAATTTGGAACAGAACCCAAGCTTGAGTCCTGCCTCAGACCTTACTAGCTTTGTGACCTTGGGCAAGTCCCTCTGTAAAATGGTAATAGCGGACAATACCTCACAGGGTTGTTGTAAAGATAAAATGACATCATAGATTTTATAAGCCTTGAAGTACAATATAATGTTAGCTACTTTTACTGTGGCTATTGTTACTACTGCTATTACCACCACTTACCTTGACACCTCTTGCCAAGGTGTATGTCCTTATTAAACATGGAGTAGTATTGTGTTCTTTGGTAGAGAGTCTTCTTAAGGCAGTGTAAAAATTGTTCTGCCTTATCCCAGCCCCAAATCCTCAACAGCACCTACCCCTTCCATAAGACATTTTCCTACTGTATTAGAATCAGTACCTGAAAATTAGCCTTGCATATAGCTAAGTATGAATTGTGGATTTGTCATTTTTACTTCTAAGACATCAGAAATAACGTGATTAAACAGAAAATCTCTCTTGAAATTATCATTTCCAACTTATTTCCTAGATTACCTTTTATTAAATATTGCTAAGGTTGCAGGCCCCTGGTTTAAAACAAATTACATTGTTCATTTCAGAGAGATCGTAGATAACACCAGCAAAGAGAATGGAATAGATGTGATTATGGCTGACAGAGTGTTCCACCTGATTGCTGAATCCCCAGAAGATGCCAGGTGAGAGTAGGAATTATTGCTGTGTTTCTGTGAAATCCCTGTTTATTTGAAATCAGCGATACCATATAGATTGCTTTTTCTGTTGGTCATAGAAAAGTGTTTTGTTGGGTCAGTATTGAACTGGATTTAGGGAAAACGAACACTTAAGATAAAAGACATGAATTTTCATGGCAGAGGCATGCCGGAAAGCAGTCTCTACCCCCTCTGTAGCTTGGTATGCAGCCAGGGGGCAGCTTTGATTTGCTTCCAAATGGGGAAGATAAAGATTACTGTAAAAGGACATTTAACTTACACAGTACATATAAATTATGATAAATATGGGGGATTTTAGCATCTTGTTTTCATGTTAATGTAGCAGTGCAGAAGAGATGAAAAAGGAAGGTGTTGTTTGTGATGTAGTACAGGGACCACAGTAGTAGAAACTTTCCCACTTAGACTTTTAGTAGGCACTTTTGAAAGACTGAAGTCTAGACTCTACTACTGACTGACTTAGCACATGCCCCAGGGTCAACCTGGAGACCAGGAACTTGGTTTTTCCTTATATTTTTTATAACTGTATTTCACAACAATTGGTTTTCTTAGTAATAGAGTGTCTTTTATTTTTATTTTGTGCATTTTAAAACATTCTGAATTAGAGGTCCACAGGCTTGACCAGACTGCCAAAGAGGTCCATGACACAAAAATACTCCTGCTATCCTCAAAGACTTCAGTTCTTCATCTGCCTTTTCCTACTTAACCAGCATGATAATCTCTATTATAGGGCTTTGAACATTTCAAAATAAAGGCTTTCTAAAAACAAAGAATAAGGCAGTATGATTACTGCTATTTAGAAGTGAATTGTCCTGTCGTTTCATGCTTTAGAAACAAGTATGGTCCTAGATAATAAAGGTCCAAAAATGCCATGCTTATAATTCCTAAGTATAATGTCCCATGGCCTACATTTTTTCTTCTCTTCACTTGAAAATGATTTTAGTAAGTGAGACAAGTTCTCAGGGCCTCACCCTACCACTCTCCCTGTTAAAAACATCTTGAGTTGACATAGCACCGTGGCAGCAGCAATAAGGGGAAAGACAGCAGAGGGGAAAAAAATTTTCCCATGGGAATAGACTGTAACTTCAAGTTAGATCCATAAATTATACATAAAATAGAAAAGCAAACAAACTTGGAATTATAGTCCTGTAATTCCATTTCATGGCCCTGGAGACTGCATGTGGGTTTCTTGTGGATAACAGAAATGACCACAACTTCTCAGTGGAATTATAGTCCCTAGCCTTGGCAGCTCTCCCTTGTTTGCTTTGTACCATATTGAATCAGCTAAATTTAACCTTGTGGATATTTCATCCAAGTGCTTCCTTTCTTCTGCTGACCAGTGCACAGAATAGTTGTTGTTCAGCACTTTTCAAGTCCCAAATTATATTTGATTAGGAGGAAGAAAGGTGGGTAATTTGAACGGTGTCTTGTCTAAAGACTATGAAAGAACAATACATTCCCTTGTCATCTGAAATATTTGAAAATATTCATCTCGTTGCTTAAAGCCGAAATGTACATGGACTTTCCTACACATGTAGAAGCATTTGGAGCATTGTAAATCAGTTACTTGGAAATTTTGTCTCTCAGCTCAGGAATTCATTGAGCTAATTACTGTTAAGAGCTTATGTCTTTTGAGACTTTATGCTCCTATAATGTATCTTTCCTTTAGGAAATACCAATAAAGATGCTTACCTTTTGTGTGTATATAGCTAGTATTTCTCATTTATAGAATGTTGATATTTTTACATACATATATGAGTTTATCTCCTAGGAAGAAATATAATACTCCCTTAAACTCTTTTAGCACTGACAATCTGCATCACTTGGGTGGCTCTGTGCCTTTATTGGCTTTTTTATCATATCTTTTCTTTTTGCCCTTCTCCCTCCCTACGATTTCTTCTCCCTTCCCTCCACCCGCCCCCATTAAACTAGGTAATGCTTTGGAAGAGGATCCCTGTCCTTAGATCCATTTTTTGGTTTGTTTTTAATATACTGACACCTTTAGTTTTGACACAACACATAGTTCCCACCAGCCACCTTTAATCCACCCACATTCTCTTACCTAATGGCACAAACTAATTGAATGGCACTCAAAAATAATTATTAACTTAGTTCAGATGCTTTTTTCCTTTTCCATTATACTATAAAAGGGCAGAAGGAAAGGCTTATACTCCTTTTATTTTTTACTTTTGATGATAATTTAAATGGAAAAACATTTAAAATTGAAACTGATCTAAGGAACTTTTGTGTTATAATGATATGAGGGATGTGCTGACTAACTCAGTAACTTTAGATTGGAAAACATAGTTTGTTTGACTCACTTGACTAGAAACTTATCATATGACGGTAACTCATGGCCTGGGAGTATGTGTGATACAATTTTGCTCAATAGCTATCCTGAGGTACTATTTCTGAACATTTAAAAGATGGCCAGCTTCTCCATTCTTTCCTTATGCAAACATTCTTTTATTTTGCCAGTTCTTTTTATACTCATTTTCAAAGAAAACAATGCAATAAATGTATGTGATACAAAAAGGTTTTCAGTGGAATGACTAACAAATGTTTTACCAAGTTTACTAATTATGTAGGGTCATCATGTTTATTTTTTTTCTGTAAGCGTATTATTTCCTGCTATATTGAATAATCTGTTATGGGCAGGGGTAGGGGGAATCTCTTAGCCTCCTGCAGTTGTTGCTCTGAGGGGCCTAAAAGCACTTGATTACTATATTTTTAATTGCTCCTGAACAAGTTTCTTGTGATTTTCTGTGTGACATAACCAAATAGAAATCAGAGGTCCCTTCCAAAGGGTTGTTTCTAGATCAGCCCTTTTTATAAATTCAGAATTTGACCTTTCTTTTTAAAAAAATGACACCTACTCTTTTCTTCTTACAGTCACTGGTTCAGTGTGCTGAGTCAAGTCCACGCATCCACAGACCAGGAGATTCGGGAAATGCACGACGAACAAGCAAATCCACAGAACGCCGTGGTGAGGGAAAGCGTTACTTAACAGCCAGCATAGGCTGAGGAAACTAGGGAGGAAAGAAAAGAAAACCAATGGTATCTTTTAGTTAATGAATAGAGAGGGCTAATATCACGACACACAGATGGTAAAACTGTTTGGTCATTATTTTAATGATTGACCTGTAACTTTAGCAGGTAACAAGTAGAACCGATGGCCAGAAAAACCTATGCCAAAAGAAAAAAAGGCAGAATGAACTAGAAAAACATAGAACCATTTTTTCTTCAAAGAGGTTGGACTTTTGTCCCTATCCCTGAAATCACTGCTAACCTATTAGCCATTATTTTTGACTATTCACAAGGGAGGCATGCAGTTTAAGCTAATCAGGAAGTTCCCCTCCATCACCATGATTAGATTGCAAGGATGAGCTTCTAAAAGTTTTAGAATTTCTTTCTCCGGGGAAGAGAAGTTTCACTCTGAGTGTAGTACTAGACAGAGGTTTCTGATCTCTGAAGACGGAAATGCCTCTTGAATGGGAGATCATTTTATTTTTCAGCTAACAAAGGTTAATGGAGACTATTCTAAATTTTTTGCTAAGAGCCATATGACTTCAAATATACAAACTATTGTGTGTAGGTATTTTAATGCTTTCCTGACTAATTCCATCTCTCATACTCCCTTGCCAGGGCACTTTGGATGTGGGATTGATTGATTCTGTGTGTGCATCTGACAACCCAGATAGGTAATTTCAACCATTACTCTTTTTAAACCATATTTTCATAGCTTAATAAACTTGAAAATATACTTTGCTTTTTACTGTCTTAGTTTTTTCCATATATGACCAGTTTTTCTTTTCACTCAATGATGAAATACTATCAAGGTCATTATACAATATCTGTGACTTGCTTGAAAACAGAAGGATCTAAAGCATATTTTCATGGAGTCCAGAACAATAACAGGCTGCCCTTCTTTTGAGTTTCCAAGTTTGGAAAACATGTTCTTGGCAATAACCTTGTGAGAGCAAGAGCATAAATATTTCTATCTCTGTGGCTCAAAGATAAACTGAGGCTCAAAGATGCTCTGGCTTGTCCATTGTCACATTGAACTAGAACTCGAAACTCAGACCTTCTGCCTCAAAGCTACTGCTCTACCCGTTGCATAGTACTGCTGTCTTGTATCATTAGGCAGTATCTTCTGTGGTTCATAGGAAACTCTAGGGAAGGAGCAATTAACTTTTTAGAGATTTTCAATATAGTGCAAGCAAAATAATCTCCATTTGGGCATGAGTAAAATTGAGTTTGGATTTATAAATCACTGAAAACCACTGTGGAAGAAATACTGCTTGAAATTTCCCTGACTCACCTTTCCATCCACCCTGGTCTTAGACAATAAGTTTTTAAAAACATTTTATGAACAAATAATGAGGTTTTTATAAAGCAGGACATTAGCCTCTCTATTCTTCTAGTACCCTTAAAAGAAAAAGTTTCTTTGGAATATATAACCTTTGTGTAATTGGAATCAACTCTGAAGTGCTCTTTAGGGGAGATACACTGTAGATTTTTACATTCTTTTAGGGTACATAGATAAAATTCTAGGAAATAAAACTATTAAATAAAATAAGATGAAATTTATTTTTTCTAAGAACATACCTGTACGAAAATGAATCAATTTATTTTATAATTTCTTAGTAACCAAGATATTTTTAGAGAATTTAAAAATTACTTTGGAATGCCCTCTTTGAGATGCTCACATCTGGCAGCATGGTGCCCTTCAGAATGTGGGGTTCCTCTCCCCATCCAGCCTCATCTCCCACTCACCACTCCCCAGTGAAATCCTTATGCCCAGGCCACCCATTTCACAGTTTTCTCAACAAACAATGTTTGCTCATTTTGGGATGTTCCTCCACCCCTGTCTCCTTTTATCTGTCCTCAGGTCACATTCAGAATAGGGAGCTCAGGCGTGAAGAAACTCCCACCAGCAGTGATACCTTCTCTTCAGCTTGTTCCCTTAGAGTGTTGTCTTGAGTTCTGAGAAATTGACTTGCTCAGTTACCTAGCCAGTATGTGTCTTGAACGCAGGACTTGAACCCAAGTTTTCTGGGCTTTGAATTTCACTCTATCCTCTATACAACACTAAATTTCCAGTCAACGTTTATTAAGTACATGTTAAGTGATGTTCTGAGCATAGTATTTAACACTGGGGAGGTACTGAACTGAAATAAGATAGATCTTCCCTTATGGGGCTTTACATTCTAGTAGTTTCATCCTCTCATGAAATCATCCTCACTGTTGCAGCTCACATTTCTCCCCCCTTTTTAAACTTTGTAGCATTTATTATATTGTAACACAGGATTTACTCTGCTTCTAAAAAACATTAAAGGTTTGTTTGACATCTAGAAATCTTAGCTTTCTAATTAGATTGTAATTAAAGGAAGGGACTTAGGATAGTCCCTAATACTCCATGAAAACTAAATTGAATTTATAAGACTTCTATAATATATATAAATATTATAAATAATATATATTCTATAAATGCATGATAAATAAATAATAAATATAAATTTATATGAGATATAAATTTTTAAGCATCTATAATATGTCATTTATTCAACAGATATTCACTAGGCACCAACACTAGGTGCACTGAGACTCTTTACTAGGGAGGTTTCAGTCAATTATTTTAACCATTTAGGGGGTTTATTTGGGCAAAGTATTTTATTATTTGAATACTAATCCAGATAAAACAGTTTTGTGTTACAAATTATATTCTGCAATTAATTCTCTTATTCATATTTCTTCACTTCAAAAATTTGGAAATAATTTTTCTTTCCTTTTTGGATGCTTCCTTATGAGCTACATTTTGTCATTAAGATACTAATATTGCACAAGGAAATCAAGAGTAGTAAACGGCAGTGTGACAGATCGTGTGTTACAGTAATGTAGGAGTAACGGAGCGTAACACACCACACAGCAGCTCATTTCTGCTTCTTTGGACATTAATGTCTTTAAAGCAATAACTTTATTCTTTCTGAAAATATATAAACTACTTGAATCCAGACTCGTTTGCTGGCATAATGAACAGATTCTAAAGCTGTCAGTAGTAATGCAGGCATAAAAATTCCAGAACGGAAAAGGACAAGAGAAACAGACAGTCTGTCACTGTGTCCCCTCTTCCTGGCCTCCATCCCAATGCTAACATGAAGTAGACCTGGCAAAATACTTTGAAAAGATACCAAGACATTTCACTTCTTAACTTTTTCCTGTTACATTACTAATTCATAATAATATAAACTAATAGAGGCAGAGAAAAAGTTGACTTTGGAAAAATCATCATTTCCCCCCCAAAAGTCACTTTATTTAGATTTCCCAGAACTAGCCAGGCTTTCATTTGGAAAATTTTGCATTAAAAGAACGTTTTCCCTTCCCAGAACCTTCAGAATGTGTTACTCTAAGTGTAAAGGTTAATCAAGCTTAAAATAAATGCTCCAAAAGTGAGCAGTGTTTCTTTTAATATAAAATACAAATAGCCCAGTTATGTTTATACCTATGATTAGTAAGCCAGGAAAGAGTCATTTTAGTTATGGTTCAAACAAAGGTTATGTTGATGGTTGAGCTAATAGATTTTTCCACTTTCTGTTGCCTGAGCACAGGCCTAATTCATTTGTGATCATCACTGCTAACCGGGTCCTTCACTGTAATGCTGACACACCAGAGGAGATGCACCACTGGATAACTTTGCTGCAGAGGTCAAAAGGCGATACCCGGGTTGAGGGGCAAGAATTTATCGTGAGAGGTAATGATTGTGGATTGCAAAAATATTTCCCAAAGCACCATCTGCATTGTAAGAGTATTCTTTGATAATGTTTTGATGTGACACTGTTTAAAAGTTAATTTGATACTCATTATGTCTTTTAAAAGTTATCTTAGCAAAAGAGAGTGCAAAAGTAATTGTAAACCATAAAAAGGAATGTTGACCATATGTGTGAATATCACCTTCCTTGTACTTAGTATACTTTGTATGATTGTAAAGGCCTTTAATTCTCACTACATAAATAATGTTTTTCTCCCAAGGATGGTTACACAAGGAGGTAAAAAACAGCCCCAAGGTGTCTTCACTCAAACTGAAGAAGCGTTGGTTTGTTCTAACACACAACTCCTTGGATTATTATAAAAGCTCAGAGAAGAATGCTCTGAAACTGGGCACCCTGGTCCTCAATAGCCTGTGTTCTGTTGTCCCACCTGATGAAAAAATCTTCAAAGAAACAGGTAACCAGTTCATTTACATTGCTCTCTCATTAAAACTCCCATGGGACAATGTTTCTATTCTCAAAGGGCTCTGCTCAGTCTAGTCTCCAGAGGTTTCTTTACTGCCCTTTGCATCAAAATGCATATATAAATAAGTTTGAAATAAGATTTTTGGATTTGTCTGAGTTGTGGGAAAGTTCACATAAGGGCAGGAAAAGAAACGGATGAGGTTTATCTGAGATTTGAAAATTCTAAACATTCCCCATAAGTATAATTCTTGTACCTGTTAATGGGATATATGTCCCTAGATGGTAGTGTAGCTAAGAGGTAATGAATTCTAAGTTAGTGGATTAATGCAAAGGTTGTGTGCTATTGTGAAGCACCTCTTGGCAGATTTTCTTTAGGTATGCCATGCCTGGCAGCACGGGCTCAGTGTCCATTCATCTCCTTCCACACATTTGAGTGTCACACATCGCCATGGCCAAAGGGTACTTATTTAATTACAGAATTGCAGTTGTCTTTTTTCCCCACTACAGAACTAATGTATACAACATGCTGCTTATCTTCAGGGGTCAGTGGGTTGTAGATTCTCTAGTTCTTAGTGGGAGGGGAATCGTTGACATGGCAGAGTCTGCAGATTGTCTTACAGATGATGCAAGTGAGATTAAATCATCTCTCTTGTTATGTTTATTCTTTCATCTTCATTAAAAATGAATAGTATTATAATCAGGGGTCCATGACAGCATGAAGCAAACACAGCCTCAACTGTCAGTGAAACTGGTCTAATAGAGAAGCAGGATGCGTAAGTGTATCCAGAAGAAACCCTTTCTATTGTTAATAGATTGAGTTTGTTTTATTTATTTTTAATTTTGGTGATCATCTTTTTTCTTTTCTTTTTGTCTTAAATTCAAGAGTTACAGTTCGAAGGAGAGTGGAAAGGGAAGAGGCAGAAAAAGGCTTAGGCAGCATCCATCCACACAGACTTGTCTGGCATAGTCATTTGTTAAAGTGGGTCTAAGGGAGAGGAATGAGAAATTGGAGGCAAAGTCCATCACCCACTTCTAACGACCCAAGGGAAGAACTGTCACAGCCTCAGTTGTAGAGGAAGGAGGAAGGGCCCTCGATGGCTTTCCCAAAAAAAGTATTGCCTCAGGGCAGATTCCCTGGTTCAGAGAGGTTTCTAATTTTGTTCTCCCTATTACTTCAGGCTATTGGAATGTCACTGTCTATGGCCGAAAGCACTGTTACCGACTGTACACCAAATTGCTCAATGAGGCCACCCGGTGGTCCAGTGCCATACAAAACGTGACTGAGACCAAAGCTCCCATTGACACTCCTACCCAGCAGCTGATCCAGGATATCAAGGTAGGATAATCACACAACAGGATTTGTGTTTATGTTCCTATCTGATTCAGTGACTCAAAGGCTTCCGAGCTATCCTTGGTGCTCAGTTACTGGTCTTTGATCAGAAACATTGGAATTGGGTGGATTGATTGAGGACAAAAATGAAATTATTTTTTATCTGAATTTTCCATTTTTCAGCCAAGAGTCTATACACTTTAGACAAGATAGACTGTAAATAGATTTTAATTGGCATACTTTAGAAATTTGAATATTGTCATACTGACTGAACTGGTTGTTGATATCAGAGAGATATGAGAGTATGAGATCCGCCAGGCCGATCTTCTCTAATATGATGTGAAATTTTCCAAAACTGTTCTGTAGGTACTCCGTCTTTGGACTTCTCAAGGATAGAAGTCCACACTGGGTGTTTGGAAGACTTTTTGTTTTCAGCTTTTACACTTGTGTTCTGAAGTATCAGTCCTGGATTATAAAGCACTACTGGCATTTCTTCCCAACTCAGTCCAGAACTTTTGATCCACGGACAGTTACTTAAAACTTGCAAGAGTCCCTTTGTACCTCTGGGATCTCTCAGCTAGAAATGAATTTTCATAGTTCTATTGAGAGCCAAGCCTTTCTTCTAAAATCCTAACATTTTTGTGAGGTCAAAAGGGTGAAAGCAGTACTATCTATGTTTCCCAGATGTGGAAATTCAGCCACAGAAGGAAGGTATAAAATCATTTGCTAACCCATTTTTTAAACCAAAGCTGAACATGAATTACATACATTTGTTTGTTTTTAATAATGGGCTATTTTTATTTTTTTCTTGAAACAGGGAAATATTAAAAGGAAGATGTGAAAATAATAGTAAATAAACACAAGTTTGTGGCATAATTGCTTTGTAAAAGTAAAATAAAGAGAATGTGCTAGTTAGTGGCTTAACAGGAACCTAGTGAAACTTAACCTTTGGGACTGGCCCCTTTGTCATCTCCTAAATCAACCCATTCATTTCTATTTTCTACTATATTCATACTTCACTTTCTTGTGGGCCAGCTCTGAAGTAATAAAATGGTCCAAGGGTTGGTTTTTGTGGTCAGACTGCCAGGAATTTTGGAAGCATTCGGTGAAACTTTGTAGAGTTATCTATGGACTAGGAATCATGTTATTAGAATTGGTGATTTGCTAATGTCAGTGGCAGTCATTATGTTTGAAGGTCTTTGACAAAGAGCAATAAAGGTCAAATGATCTCTTGAAGTAATTTTAAATACTGATCCCCATTTATCCTTTTTCTTCAGTAAACTTAAATTTATAATAAAAGAATTTTAAATCTGAAATTTAAGAAACAGTGATGATTTTTATTCTGCTTTACCTAGTTGATAAAAGGAATAACCTTTGATAAAGGAATACTACTAGAAAGGTCTCCTAAAAACATTAAACTGACTGTGATGGAGTGACTCATTGGATTATTTTCCACTTCTTAAAACTGAAGCAGTAAAGTAATTGGATTTCTATGCTCCTGGTACAGTGTATTGTAGCAGCATAAATACATGGTGAAAGTACCTATGTAGTGGTCTGTCAGCATATTTTTATACTCTAGGAGGAAGGAAAGTAAGTAATGAATGAATGTGAAACAGTATTTGGGATAGGATTCAATTTTTAGTTGCTTGGGAACTGTATTTTTGTTGAATCCATTTTTATTGATGGCCTTTCTACACACATGAAAGTTTGGGAGAATATTCATTAAAAAATTAGGGAGCTTGGGGAGATTTATTTGAAGAAAGAAGTTGTACGTTTAAAAAAAACCAAAACATTAATTTGGTTAAATGGTTATTTACCAAGTATCATTCCACTTTTCAAAGGTTTTCAAAGGTTCCTGAAATGATGTTAGAAATGTTTTACAGAAATACTTACAACTTAAAATTAAGGAATTAAAATTAAGTTTCTTCAGAAAATCTTCATATTGGGAATTCATTTTCCACGCCAAATCATTTCTTTCTTTGTGCTTTTAAATGTCAGTAATTTTGTAAGTCTGATTTTGTGATTATTCAAAGACTTTTTCAGTAATGAATGAGTCTTCTTTTTTAAAAAGTCCATATATTGTATTCTTTATTGTACTTCTTTATAGTAAAATGAAAATAATTCTCATAATTTTTAAAAAAACATTTTTAAGGAGAACTGCCTGAATTCTGATGTGGTAGAGCAAATTTACAAGAGAAACCCCATTCTGCGCTATACCCATCACCCACTGCACTCACCACTTCTGCCCTTGCCTTATGGGGACATAAATCTAAACTGTAAGTATAAGTACAGACTTAAATATAGACTGTTCAAAGACAGTTTCTTGGTATGTTTAACTCTAACTTAAATGATTAATATGTGCCAGGCCCTGGGGATACAAAGAAAAGGAAAAAAATCCCTGCTATCAAGGAGCTCACGGGATAATAGGAGAGACTCTGTACAAATGAGGTACACAGGATAAATTGAAAATAATCAACGGAGAGATTAGGAAAAGCTTCCTAGGAAAGGTGGGCTTTTAGCTGGGACTTGAAGAAAGTCAGGGAAATTACTAGGCAGAATAGGGGAGGGAGGAGAGCGTTACAGTTCTAGAGAATTCCAATGAAGCGCCCCCATTGTTAGGCAATGCAGTAGTACCTTGTTCAAGGAACAGCACGGAGACCAGTTTCAGTAATGGAAAGAAAACTGGGAATGTACATTTAGATGTCTAAGCATCAGAGGTGTTTATGATACTTGCCTTAATAGAAATTATGATAATCCAAAAGAAACTCGAGCCATACCTCAAATTGAGTATAATATCACAGGGTCTCAAGTCATACGATGCAGGCTATAGCAACGTATTCAGCTTCTTTGTTGTTCAAGGCGTTGAGAATAAGGCACAGAATTACAAGAAATGTCTTTTTGTTGAACTGACCAGTCCACTCTTCAGAACTGACCTGACATTTTTAGATTTTTCTCAGGACCGTATTTATTTTTGATGTAGTTTAGAAAGCACTTTAAAAGGAGAGGACAGGTTCACTTCTAAATAGCAGCAGGGATACTACCTCATGCTTTATTCTTAAATTTTTCTTTACAGAGATTGTCTTACTGGTTAGCTAAGACAAGGTGGAAAAAGAAGTGAGGTCTTTGCTGTTGGCAGGAGTTCTTAACCTTTCTCATGTCGTGGATCTCTTTTGGTTTGGTGAAACCTATGGACCCCTTCTCAGAACAGTGTTAGTAAATGCATAAAAGACAGAACTACAGAAGAAAAAGTTATGTTGAAATAGTTATTAAAAATATTATTTTTTAAAATTAGTTTACAAACCTCAAGTTAAGATTCCCAGTGCTAGACTAAGGCAACTGAGAGCTGAAAGGACACACAAAAACTATTAATAAGAGATTAAAGAAGTCATTACAGAACCAAACACTAAATATAAGCCATTTCCTAATTGTGTGACCTAGGTTAAGTCATTTATCTTCCCTGGGACTTAGTTTCCATATTTGTAAAATGAAGGTATTGAACTAGAAGACCTCTAAGATCCCTTCCCCCTCTCAATCCTATGATAACTGTGAAAAATAGATAAATTGCATAGAGCTATATAGTAACAGAGATTGGATACATAATTTACTTAGAATTTATTTTTAGATTTAATCCACAGGTTACTTATCTGCATCTTTAAGGGTTAAATCCACCTGAAATATTTATTCTTATCACTTTTCCTAAAAAAATAATCTAACCTATCTACCCAGAATCATAGATTTGAGGCTAGAGAGGACTTCAGAGGCCATCTTGTCTGATTCCCCCATCTTATAGATGAGGAAATTGGGAATTAGAGAAAGTGAGTGTCTTTCCCAAGGTCACCAGGTAGTAATCACAGAGACAGGTTTTGAACCAGAGCCCCAAGCTGTAAAATCAAACATGCTTTTCATTGCAACTATTTGTCCTATTATCACCTTCCACATAACTTGTCTGCTGCTCAATTTATATATTCACCCAAAACTTCTTTTAAAAATTATTCCTATTTTTTGTTTTGTTTTCCTAGTGCTAAAAGACAAAGGCTATACAACTCTTCAAGATGAAGCTATCAAGATATTCAATTCTCTCCAGCAACTTGAGTCCATGTCAGATCCTATCCCTATTATTCAAGGCATCCTTCAGACTGGACATGACCTTCGACCTCTCCGAGATGAGCTCTATTGT